>JANAVB010025196.1:45005380-45175380 GCA_029216955.1 Iris pallida
TCATATATACTTGGCTATGAATTCTTCAAGACAACATATATCACATAAAATTATTTTATATAATAAGACATTATAGTCTTTATCATCATTGCTTATTTCTCCCGTAAAATTAGCTAATACAAGACCCATTATTTCTGCTAAGGCCGTTGGTCCATCTTTCATATTTCTAATTCATTCTATCTTTTTAGTATTTGATTGAAGTCTTCTGAGCCATGCTCTGGCACTACCTTTCCAGAAACTAGTTGCATAATGGATAAATTGAGCTGTGCTTATATTGCCTGGTAAATGATATAGCATTCCTCTCATTTGTTGTCCCCAAGCGCCAACATATTCTTTTATTTTTTTGTGGAATGTCATCTAAGTTAAATATGAGACCATCGAAAATATCTTTATCATAATTATTATTATCTTTGTAATATTCCGATTCAGGACGAAAAGCAGGATAATGAGTAGTGATTGGTTTGGAAGGTAGAAGACTCTCCACCAATGGACCAATAGATCCAATTTAAGTATAGGGTATACCTTCAAGGGCGGTAGGAACTATTTCCCCACCAATACTACCTACTCCACCAGTAGTAGCTTCTTCATTGCCAAAAGTATTAAAGTAATCTTGCTCATTATTAGAATTATCTAAACAGCTATCTGAATGTTCGTCGATAATCTTCCACTTAAAATAATCTATAGCTGAGGAGTGTTTATCGTAGAAGGAGTAAACAACTTGTGCATCAACTTCTTCTAATAATTCTTGAGTATGAAGTTTAGGAAAATTACGATGGTGTTGTTCATTAATTTCTTCTACATTTATCTTATTTTCTTCTTTAGAAGAATATCTTAATATATTAATATTGTAAGGCCAACAATTCTTATGGTACAATTCTTTTGACTAAATCCTTCATTATAAATTTGTATACCGTCTAATTCTGTTTCAACTTATTAATATCTATTCTAACATCTTCTAAAAGATCTACAATATAATTATATATCCTATGTTCTGGGTGGTCGTTACTAGTAGGCGCATATACTATGTGTTCATAATTATTCTGAAGATCAAAATAACATTGTTGTGTGTCTGCATAAATAAACTCTTTCGCCATTGAGGTTGATGATTGATTATGATTCATGAAGAGATATTTGTTCTTGAATATGTAGACGCTTAGTATTCTGGAAACTTCTTAAAGATGGTTCTATTATTATTTTTGTCTTAGCCTATTTTAACCCATAGTTCTACGGCTGGTCATAGTACCCCATTATCCCATCCCAAAATGGGCTACAGTATTGCTACAGCCTCTTTTGCTATGCAAAAGCAGGGGTGGGATACCGTGGATTTATGGTTGGGTTAGGTCTCGAATCCAAACCTATACTACCGCTTCACAGAACTATAGCACAGCATTGGTTCGTTTCATACACCATACGTAAGGGATTGAATAAAAAAATATATAAAAGCATAAGGAAGAAGATTCCATTCAACAAATATTACATATTCATCACTGCAATGATTAAATAGGGTCAGGGACAACTGTATAATGCCACATGGATCTCACCTACGCCAAAGTACTGGATTAAGCCAAGTTCTGGCATAGGGTCATCCATGCGCCTCCAAAATACTTTTGTTTCTACAACAGGAGACTTCACATGTCAAATCATGGCGTAGAAAGCTCCTCTACTCCAACAGAGCAAGATATTTGGACAATGCGCACGTGTCGCGTATCATTGACCCATTCATGCTCACAAATGGGTGCCAACCACCCAGGATCTCAGCAACAGATAAATCTTAGCAAACGCTACGTAGCGGCCCACGTGCAGCCCAGAAAGTAGTTCCAACAGATCCGTCCCTCAAATCTCGCATGAAGCGCTCCTGCGCCTAACAGATTGTGAGCGTAGCATCCCTACGTGCATGCGTAGATCATTCCACTTATTGACTATAAATTGAAGGATCACTCCTTCATTCGAACACACAGTACATCACCCACACTTCATAGACCGAATTGTCGTCCTCCTTGCAAATCAACAGAAAGACTTGCAGTTTTCTCTCGCTCATCATCGGATCATCAATGGAGTAAAGGAAGCTACGTTCAACCTCCATCGTCATAAAGTTCCCAAAAAAATAAATTGTACTCAAAGGATTCTGTCGGGAATCCAGGATTGTACTTATTCTATTTGTTGATATATAAAAGTTTATTAAAATACTTTTTTTAATGGCAAATAATATTTATATGACTTTGATTCTGATTTTGATCGTGCCTATCATTATATGCTTAAATTTTGATTATTTTGACTTGATCATTATTTGATCTAAAAGATTTGATCCTTTCAGTTATGACTAGCCCATGCCAAAAATTGGAGTTTATTCTCCATCGTGCATGTACGGTTTTGAAATTATGATTTCAAATCCATCCCTAATCGTGCCTAATGATTGGAAATCGTGCCATAATTAATCATTCCTAAATTATTTTTGACCATATTTTGATGTTATTTCTAATCGTGTTAAATCAAACAATTCCACAAATTTTGAGGAACCAAGGAAGAATAAAACACGGGACACAGAACATTTGACTGAAATCAGTTATAGTGTAGTACTGATACATTTTAGACTCGTTATGATACTGTTGGCACATTTAGCCATAGTCAATCCAATTTTGATAACTGTCTTAAAATTTCGATCTCGATATGAAAAAAAAAACAAAAAATGTAGATTCCGACATATCTGAGATTTTATTATCTATTCTGTATTTTTTTACTTTATTGAGTCGAGAATATTTGTGAATTGGGATCAATGGCAATTAGAAGTCTATCATAAACCAAACCCATTCCTGATTTGACCCTAAACCAAACCAGATCCAAAACCAAAACAGTGTTGGTGTTTTTGCCTTTGGACTAGAAAAGATAGTCCCACATCGGCTACACCAAATGGTGAGTATCTCAATATAATGCATTGCTTGTGTTGAGGTGTGCAAATGAGGAGTAGTGGGGCACAAGTTTGTGCCATGTGGAAGTATTTTCCTAGAAGGAAAAAGGATTAAATCCAACAAGGATGCAAGTTAATTTTTTTTGTGCGGACTCGGACTCGGACACGGACTCCAGGATGTCTCGTGCATGCACGGGAGTGTTCGGGGGGTAGGCGTGGACTGGCACACTTCTATGCTGATTGTGGGATGATCTAAAATATCAAACTCTATTTTTGAGTATTGGTATTTTAGTCCCACATCGAATAGGAGAAGTGGTGAAGTCTCAACTCCACTCTATAAATAGAGCCCATTGGCCTCCTTTGAAAGATGTACCAAGAAGAGAGTTGAGGGAGTCTGTTAAGTCCAGGAAGCCCGTTCAAGTCTCAAATATTGACTTACGAGCGTTCCAGAAGTTCTTCGTGAACTTGCTGGTTCTTGGAAGCTGTTCGTGCTCGTGTGGGGCGAATAAAGCTTTGAGCAACGGTGATCATTCACCCCAGCAGCAGATTATCCACCTTTCGCCTGTCACTTTCTTTGTTGTTTCTATCAGCATTCTATTAACGCACCTTCGGTGAAGTGTTTGCGTTGATATTATCAGAATTCTGTTTGTGCACCTTCTGTGAAGGGTAGCACTTGTGGGATTTTATTACGTACCTTCTGTGAAGTATTACGTTTTGTGCACCTTCTGTGAAGTATAGCACTAATTGAAGTTTCTATTACGTACCTTCTGTGAAGTGTTACGTAATAACGATTGTTTGTACAATTGTTACGATATATCAGAATTTTCCATCGAAAAAATTATGCCCCGACAATAACAATCTCAAAGCTTATTGAGAAGATGGATAATTCTTGTGCTTCGCTCATCGATACCGGCTTTAACAAGTTGGAGAAATTCGATGGCGAACACTTCCAGAAATGGAGACGAAAGGTCACTTTGAATCTTCAACTCGTGAATGTTGATCACGTGCTGTCAGAAGAAGAACCGATCGTTCCAACCACTGGATCTGCTACGGCTGTGGCCGCTGCTACGACCAAGCAAGCGAAGTGGAAGAGGGAAAACAGTATATGTAAACTAATGATACTCAATTCCATAGAAGACTCTCTGGCAGAGTCCTACTCCAAGAAGACATCTGCCAAAGAGATATAGGACTCCTTGGGAAAGCTCTATGAAGATGACGAGAACCGGTCCAAGATCTTCATGGTAGAAAAATACCACAAGTGGACCTTCGAAGACGAGAAGGCGATGCTGCCCCAAGTGAAGGAGTTTCTGAAGTTGCGTCAGAAACTAGAAGACGAGAACATGCCCCTCGTCGATAAGTTTGTCGTTGGAGGGATCGTCGCGAAACTTCCTACAGAATGGAGCAACTTCTGTGCAAGAATGCATCAAAAGAAGATGGAAATTAGCTTGGAAGATTTCTTGCAAGAGATCCATGTTGAGGACGAGATGCCCTCTCAACAGAAGATGGATACTCTGTCCAAACAACTGGCGAAGGCAAATCTGGTCCAAACCAGAGAGTACCAGGGGAAGCAGGCTGCTTCTCATCGCAAAAAGAGGACTTCACGAATATGAAAGTGAAGGTTCCTGCTTTCAAGCAGCAGAAGTCCAAGTCCCATGTGACTTGCTTCAATTGTGGCAAGAAGGGCCACTACAAATCCGAATGCAAGTCCAAGCCCAAAGAACTAGGTGAGCCTAGTAAGGTTTCTATGATTACTAATCTAGTTGCCATGATAGCACAGGTTGCAACTATAGGGGCTGACTTGGACTGGTGGATAGACACTAGTGCTACATGCCATGTCTGTTCAGACAAAGACTGGTTCGTCTCTTATGAGCCAACTTCAGAGAAGGTTATAGTGGCAAACCAGGCACAAGCTGAAGTACTGGGGATCGGGACGGTGGAGCTGAAACTCACATCGGGGAACACTCTGACGCTTCAAGGTGTGAAGCATATTCCAGTAATTGCTAAGAACCTGATCTCTGGAAGTCTGCTCTGCAATGCAGGCTTAAGGATGGACATCAATGCTGGCCAGTTGGTGATGTCCAAGAAGGGTACATTCTTCGGGAAAGCTTTCCAAACTGAAGGAATGTACAAGATTCAGCTTGTTGTAACCCAGCATGATAATATAAATGCAATCACTTTTTTTGATTATTCTTTTCAGTTGTGGCATAATAGGCTAGGACATGTTCATTGTAAAAGGATTAACAGAATGTCTAGTCTAGGACTTATCTCCAAGTGTGGGGGTAAGGTAGAGAAATGCGAAGTATGTGCTCAGACGAAGATCACAAGGAAACCCTTTCATAGGGTCCATCGAAGCACAAATCTTCTGGAGTTGGTTCACTCAGATATCTGTGACTTCAAACAATTCTCTATAAAGGATAGGATAAAGTATTTCATTACTTTCATCGATGACTTCTCAAAGTATGCTTTCGTCTACTTGCTCAAGTCTAAAGACGAAGCATTCGAGAAGTTCAAGGAGTTTAGGGCCGAGGCTGAGCGGCAAACTGGACAACAACTCAAGAGGTTAAGGAGTGATCGAGGCAGGGAGCATCGGTCTTATGAATTCTTATCATTCTGTAAAGAACATGGAATCATCAATGAGACTACGGCTCTGTACTCTCCTCATTCCAACGGAGTAGCAGAAAGGAAGAACAGAACGTTGACAGAGATGATGAACTCCATGCTGTTGACTGCGGGTCTTCTAAAGTGTTACTGGGGAGAAGCTACACTAACGGCAACGTTCATTCTAAACAGATTGCCATATGCAACTTCCGACATAACTCCTCATGAACTCTGGTTCAAAGTCAGACCTAACTTGAATGTCATTCGAGTGTGGGGGTGTCTGGCTTATGTGAAGCTCCCGGATCTGAAGATTCAGAAGCTGGGGACAAGGACTACGAAGGCGATCTTCTTGGGGTATGCCGAGAAGAGTGATGCTCGAAGATTCCTTGATATCGAGTCAAACCATATCATCGAATCTTGTGATGCTGAATACTTTGAAGACAAGTTTGCAAAATACAAGAATATTGTTCTCGCGGAACTTTCGGAGAATGATGAGGGTACAAAGCAGACAGAAGTCTTTAATAAACCAGTAGTCCAAGATAAAGCTATCGTCAAGGAGACACCAGCTGAACCAGAACTCGCTGAGCCATCAACTAAGCGAACGAGGAGGCCAAAAGACTTCGGAGATGACTTCGTCACCTATCATGTGGAAGCAGATCCGCTTACCTATGATGAGGCGATGAAGGCCAGAGATGCTATATTCTGGAAGGAGGCGATAGACAACGAGATTGACTCAATCACCTCCAACAATACATGGGTATTGGTTGACCTGCCTGAAGGAACAAGACCCATCGGATGCAAATGGATCTTCATGAAGAAGAGGAAAGCAGATGGAACCATTGACAAGTTTAAGGCCAGGCTAGTGGCCAAGGGGTTTGCTCAGAAGTAGGGGATCGACTACTTTGACACTTATGCTCCAGTAGCTCGGATGACAACCATCAAATTTTTAATTGCTCTAGCAGCAATACACAAGCTGGTGATACATCAGATGGATGTGAAAACATCATTCCTTAGTGGCGATCTGACTGAAGAGATCTAGATGCAACAACCAGAAGGTTTTGTCGTCAGAGGTCTGGAAGACAAAGTTTGTAAGTTGATAAAGTCTTTGTATGGTTTGAAACAAGCTCCCAAAATGTGGCATGAGAAGTTTGACAAGGTGATAAGGTCAAATGGCTACAGGGTCAGTGAAATAGACAAGTGTGTCTATACGAAGTTTGCTGATAGAAGAGGAGTAATCGTATGTCTTTTCGTGGACGACATGCTAATCCTAGGTACGGATTTAAGCTGCGTCACAGAGACAAAGAAATTCCTCTCGACCAAGTTCAGTATGAAGGACTTGGAGGATGCCAACGTAATCTTAGGGCTCAAGATCATCCGGACAGGCACTGGAATAGCGCTGTCACAATCTCATTATATTGAGAAGATGCTCACTCGCTACGGGTATCAAGATCTTCCTTTTATTGATACACCGTACCGGAGCGATCAGAAGCTGGAGCCAAATTCGAGGGAAAGCGTCAGGCAGTTGGAGTACGCTAGCGTCATCGGAAGTTTGATGTACGCTACTACTGCCACAAGGCCTGACATAGCTTTTGCTCTGGGAATGCTGAGTCGGTTCACTAGCAATCCAGGCATTGAGCACTGGAAAGCTGTGAAGCATGTTATGAGATATCTCAAGAAAACTCAGACATATGCACTTTTCTACAGCAAAGATCCGTCAGTAGTGGAAGGCTTCAGTGATGCTAGCTGGTGTTCAGATATGGAGTGAGTACTCCACAGGTGGATTCGTATTCGCCATGGATGGAGCTGCTATATCGTAGAAGTCGAAAAAGCAGATTATGTTATCTCGATCCTCCATGGAATCTGAATTCTTTGCATTGGATACTGCAGCAGATGAAGCAGAGTGGCTTTGGGAGCTCATGTATGATCTTCTGGTGGTTGGGGCTCAGATACCGGTAATACCGATATATTATGACAACCAGGCGGCAACAGCAGTGGCATCAAATGAACTCTTCAATGGGAAGAAGAGAACGGTGCGGTTGAAGCACAAAACAACACACGATCTTATCAAGAGAGGTGTTATTGCAGTGATTGATGTTGGAGTCAGGAGAACCTGGCAGATCCGTTCACCAAGGGCCCCAAGCGCTAGCTGGTCGATGACACAGCTTGTAAAATGGGCTTGAAGGCATTCTGATATTGTGTTATTACATTCCTACCATAAAGTTTTATGCTATTAGTTCAAAAAAAAATCTACTAGGCATCTAGCTTTTGGTTCAAGGGAGGACTATTAACCAGAAGAATATCAGGAACGGTGGGTACTTGTCCTCTGTGACATGGAGAGGTTACGGACCTACAACCACTGTTGTCTACTATTGTTTTCTGCGGAAAACGGATCCTGTGGGAAGGTTGGCTTAAATGCCTTAATGAGTTCTCAGGCAGAGTGAATGCCTGGAGTGCTTTACAGGAAGCACGGTAGTGCAGCACTACAAGGAGTGAAACTCCATGCTACAGTAAGGTGACTTCACCATGAGGTTCCCAGGTAGGGGTAATGCCTCGGCTTTGCAAGCCAAGTCACAGCGGAGTAGCACAGCAAATAGGCAGGTAGCCTAATGCTGTATGATAATTGTAATAAAGAGAAGTAGACAGTACTACAAAGAGGACGATGTCCTCATGTTACAGTGGCATGACACCACAAAAAGGTACCAGGTAGGGTAAAGCCTCGGCTTTGTAAGCCATGTCATAGCGGCGTAACACCGCACGGAAGCGCAAGGCTTCATGCTGGGTAGTTTGCACTACAAAGGGGCTTGTGACCTCATGCTACAGTAGTATGACACTATGATGAGGTACCCAGGTGGGGTAAAGCCTCGGCTTTAAGCCATGTCATAGCGGCGTAGCACCGCAAAGAAGCGCAATACTTCATGCCATGACTTTTTATAAAGAACTCACCTATAGTGTATGGAAAGAGATATCAGGCCGTCTCTTGAGGGTAAGCTTGTAGACGCCCAAAATTATACACTGAAACCAGGCTGGCACAAGGCCTTCAATGTGCAGCCAGAAGCACAGTTGATGTCATAATATGAGTAGGAAGAATTGCAATTATGGTACAGAATTTAAGGCTAAGTCCATTCTTGTATCATGCTGTTATTTAACCGATGCGGGAAGATTCAAGTCGCAGTGATATCTCTCCTAATGTATGATGGGCAGTCACTGTGGGGAACGTTCAACCCATATATTAAGATATGTGGGGGATTATTGGTGTTTTTGCCTTTGGACGAGAAAAGATAGTCCCACATCGGCTACACCAAATGGTGAGTATCTCAATATAATGTATTGCTTGTGTTGAGGTGTGCACATGAGGTGTAGTGGGGCACAAGTTTGTGCCACGTGGAAGTATTTTCCTAGAAGGAAAAAGGATTAAATCCAACAAGGATACAAGTAAATTTTTGTTGTGCGGATTCGGACTCGGACACAGACTCCAGGATGTCTCGTGCATGCACCAGAGTGTTCGGGGGGTAGGCATGGACTGGCACACTTCTATGCTGATTGTGGGATGATCTAAAATATCAAACTCTATTTTTGAGTATTGGTATTTTAGTCCTACATCGGATAGGAAAAGAGGTGAAGTCTTAACTCCACTCTATAAATAGAGCCCCTTGGCCTCCTTTGAAAGATGTACCAAGAAGAGAGTTGAGGGAGTCTGTTAAGTCCAGAAAGCCCGTTCAAGTCTCAAATATTGACTTACGAGCGTTCCAGAAGTTCTTCGTGAACTTGCTGGTTCCTGGAAGCTGTTCGTGCTCGTGTGGGGCGAATAAAGCTTTGAGCAACGGTGATCATTCACCCCAGTAGGAGATTATCCACCTTTCGCTTGTCACTTTCTTTGTTGGTTCTATCAGGATCCTATTAACGCACCTTCGGTGAAGTGTTTGCGTTAATATTATCAGAATTCTGTTTGTGCACCTTCTGTGAAGGATAGTACTTGTGGGATTTTATTACGTACCTTCTGTGAAGTGTTACGTTTTGTGCACCTGCTGTGAAGTGTAGCACTAATTTAAGTTTCTATTACGTACCTTCTGTGAAGTGTTACATAATAACGATTATTTGTACAATTGTTACGATATTTCAGAATTTTCCATCGAAAAATTGTGCCCCGAAATAACAATCTCAAAGTTTTATTGAGAAGATGGATAATTCTCGTGCTTCGCTCATCGATACCGGCTTTAACAAGTTGGAGAAATTCGATGGCGAACACTTCCAGATATAGAGACGAAAGGTCACTTTAAATCTTCAACTCATGAATGTTGATTACGTGCTGTCAGAAGAAGAACCGATCGTTCCAACCACTGGATCTGCTGCGGCTGTGGCCGCTGCTACGACCAAGCAAGCGAAGTGGAAGAGAGAAAACAGTATATGTAAACTACTGATACTCAATTCCATAGAAGACTCTCTGGCAGATTCCTACTCCAAGAAGACATCTGCCAAAGAGATATGGGACTCCTTGGGAAAGCTCTATGAAGATGACGAGAACCGGTCCAAGATCTTCATGGTAGAAAAATACCACAAGTGGACCTTCGAAGACGAGAAGGCGATGCTGTCCCAAGTGAAGGAGTTTCTTTAGTTGCGTCAGAAACTAGAAGACGAGAACATGCCCCTCGTCGACAAGTTTTTCGTTGGAGGGATCGTCGTAAAACTTCCTACAGAATGGAGCAACTTCTATGCAAGGATGCATCGAAAGAAGATGAAAATTAGCTTGGAAGATTTCTTGCAAGAGATCCATATTGAGGACGAGATGCGCTCTCAACAAAAGACGGATACTCTGTCCAAACAACTGGCGAAGGCAAATCTGGTCCAAACCAGAGAGTACCAGGGGAAGCAGGCTGCTTCTCATCGCAAAAAGAAGGACTTCACGAATCTGAAAGTGAAGGGTCCTGCTTTCAAGCAGCAGAAGTCCAAGTCCCATGTGACTTGCTTCAATTGTGGCAAGAAGGGCCACTACAAATCCGAATGCAAGTCCAAGCCCAAAGAACAAGGTGAGCCTAGTAAGGTTTCTATGATTACTAATCTAGTTGCCATGATAGCACAGGTTGCAACTGTGGGGGCTGACTTGGACTGGTGGATAGACACTGGTGCTACATGCCATGTCTGTTCAGACAAAGACTGGTTCGTCTCTTATGAGCCAACTTCAGAGAAGGTCATAATGGCAAACCAGGCACAAGCTGAAGTACTGGAGATCGGGACGGTGGAGCTGAAACTCACATCGGGGAACACTCTGACGCTTCAAGGTGTGAAGCATGTTCCAGTAATTGCTAAGAACCTGATATCTGGAAGTCTGCTCTGCAACACAGGCTTGAGGATGGACATCAATGCTGGCCAGTTGGTGATATCCATGAAGGGTACATTATTCGGGAAAGCTTTCCAAACTGAAGGAATGTACAAGATTCAGCTTGTTGTAACCCAGCATGATAATATAAATGCAATCACTTTTTCTGATTATTCTCTTGAGTTGTGGCATAATAGGCTAGGACATGTTCATTGTAAAAGGATTAACAGAATGTCTAGTCTAGGATTTATCTCCAAGTGTGTGGGTAAGGTAGAGAAATGCGAAGTATGTGCTCAGACGAAGATCACAAGGAAACCCTTTTACAGGGTCCATCGAAGCACAGATCTTCTAGAGTTGGTTCACTCAGATATATGTGACATCAAACAAGTCTCTACAAAGGCTGGGATGAAGTATTTCATTACTTCTCAGAGTATGCTTTTGTCTACTTGCTCAAGTCTAAAGACGAAGCATTCGAGAAGTTCAAGGAGTTCAGGGCCGAGGCTGAGCGGCAAACTGGACAACAACTCAAGAGGTTAAGGAGTGATCGAGGCGGGGAGTATCGGTCTCATGAATTCTTATCATTCTGCAAAGAACATGGAATCATCAATGAGACTACGGCTCCGTACTCTCCTCAATCCAACGGAGTAGTAGAATGAAAGAACAGAACGTTAACAGAGATGATAAACTCTATGCTGTTGACTGCGGGTCTTCTAAAGTGTTACTGGGGAGAAGCTGCACCAACGACAACGTTCATTCTGAACAGTGTGCCATATGCAACTTTCGACATAACTCCTCATGAACTCTGGTTCAAAGTCAGACCTAACTTGAATGTCATTCGAGTGTGGGGGTGTCTGGCTTATGTGAAGCTTCCGGATCTGAAGATTCAGAAGCTGGGGACAAGGACTACTAAGGCGATCTTCTTGGGGTATGCCGAGAAGAGTGATGCTCGAAGATTCCTTGATATCGAGTCAAACCATATCATCGAATCTCGCGATGCTGAATACTTTGAAGTCAAGTTTGCAAAACACAAGAATATTGTTCTCACGGATCTTCCGGAGAATGATAAGGGTACAAAGCAGATAGAAGTCTTTAATGAACCAGTAGTCCAAGATGAAGCTGTCGTCAAGGAGACACCAGCTGAACCAGAACTCGCTGAGCCGTCAACTAAGCGAACGAGGAGGCCGAAAGACTTCGGAGATAACTTCGTCATCTATTATGTGGAAGCAGATCTGTTTACCTATGATGAGGCGATGAAGACCAGAGATACTATATTCTGGAAGGAGGTGATAGACAACGAGATTGACTCAATCACCTCCAACAACACATGGGTATTGGTTGACCTGCCAGAAAGAGCAAGACCCATCGGATGCAAATGGATCTTCAAGAAGAAGATGAAAGTAGATGGAACCATTAACAAGTTTAAGGCCAGGCTAGTGGCCAAGGGGTTTGCTCAGAAGCAGGAGATCGACTACTTTGACACTTATGCTCCAGTAGCTCGGATGACAACCATCAGATTGTTAATTGCTCTAGCAGCAATACACAAGCTGGTGATACATCAAATGGATGTGAAAACAACATTCCTTAATGGCGAGCTGACCGAAGAGATCTACATGCAACAACCAGAAGGTTTTATCGTCAGAGGTCTGGAAGACAAAGTCTGCAAGTTGATGAAGTCTCTGTATGGTTTGAAACAAGCTCCCAAAATGTGGCCTGAGAAGTTTGACAAGGTGATAAGGTCAAATGGCTACAGGGTTAGTAAAACAGATAAGTGTGTCTATACGAAGTTTGCTGACGAAAGAGGAGTAATCGTATGTCTTTACGTGGACGACATGCTAATCCTAGGTACGGATTTAAGCTGTGTCACAGAGACAAAGAAATTCCTCTCGACCAAGTTCAGTATGAAGGACTTGGGGAATGTCGACGTAATCTTGGGCATCAAGATCATTCGGACAGGCACTGGAATAGCACTGTCATAATCTTATTATATTGAGAAGATGCTCACTCGCTACGGGTATTAAGATCTTCCTTTTATTGATACACGGTACCGGAGCGATCAGAAGCTGGAGCCAAATTTGAGGGAAAGCGTCAGGCAGTTGGAGTACGCTAGCGTCATCGGAAGCTTGATGTACGCTACTACTGCCATAAGGCCTGACATAGCTTTTGCAGTGGGAATGCTGAGTCGATTCACTAGCAATCCAGGCATTGAGCACTGGAAAGCTGTGAAGCGTGTTATGAGATATCTCAAGAAAACTCAGACATATGCACTTTTCTACAGCGGAGATCCATCAGTAGTGGAAGGCTTCAGTGATGCTAGCTGGTGTTCAGATATGGAGAGTGAGTATTCCACATGTGGATTCGTATTCGCCATGGGCGGAGCTGCTATATCGTGGAAGTCGAAGAAGCAGACTATGTTATCTCGATCCTCCATGGAATCTGAATTCTTTGTGTTGGATGCTGCTGCAGATGAAGCAGAGTGGCTTCGGGAGCTCATGTATGATCTTCCGGTGGTTGGGGCTCAGATACCGACAATACCGATATACTGTGACAACCAGGCGGCAACAGCAGTGTCATCAAATAAACTTTTCAACGGAAAGAAGAGAACGGTGCGGTTAAAGCACAGAGCAGTACACGATCTTATCAAGAGAGGTGTTATTGCAGTGATTGATGTTCGGAGTCAGGAGAACCTGGCGGATCTGTTCACCAAGGGCCTCAAGCGCCAGCTGGTCGATGACACAGCTTGTGAAATGGGCTTGAAGGCATTCTGATATTGTGTTATTACATTCCTACCATAAAGTTTTATGCTATTAGTTCAAAGAGAAATCTACTAGGCATCTAGCTTTTGGTTCAAGGAAGGACTATTAACCAAAAGAATATCAGGAACAGTGGGTACTTGTCCTCTGTGACATGAAGAGGTTACGGACCTACAACTACTGTTGTCTACTGTTGTTTTCTGCGAAAAACGGATCCTGTGGAAAGGTTGGCTTAAAAGCCTTAATGAGTTCTCAGGCAGAGTGAATGCCTGGAGTGCTTTACAGGAAGCACGGTAGTGCATCACTACAAGGAGTGTAACTCCATGCTACAGTGAGGTGACTTCACCATGAGGTTCCCAGGTAGGGGTAATGCCTCGGCTTTGCAAGCCAAGTCACAGCGGAGTAGCACCGCAAATAGGCAGGTAGCCTAATGCTGTATGATAATCGTAATAAAGAGAAGTAGACAGCACTACAAAGAGGATGATGTCCTCATGTTACAGTGGCAGGACACCACGAAGAGGTACCAGGTAGGGTAAAGCCTCGGCTTCGCAAGCCATGTCATAGCGGCGTAACACCGCACGGAAGCGCAAGGCTTCATGCTGGGTAGTTTGGCACTACAAAGGGGCTTGTGACCTCATGCTACAGTAGTATGACACTACGATGAGGTATCCAGGTGGGGTAAAGCCTCGGCTTTAAGCCATGTCATAGCGGCGTAGCACCGCAAAGAAGCGCAATGCTTCATGCCAAGACTCTTTATAAAGAACTCACCTAAATTATACACTGAAAAGAAGCGCAATGCTTCATGTATATGGAAAGAGATATCAGGCCATCTCTTGAGGGTAAGCTTGTAGACGCCCAAAATTATACACTGAAACCAGGCTGGCACAAGGCCTTCAATGTACAACCAGAAGCACAGTTGATGTCATTATGTGAGTAGGAAGAATTGCTGTTATGGTGCAGAATTCAAGGCTTAGTCCATTCTTGTATCATGCTGTTATTTAACCTATGCGGGAAGATTCAAGTCGCAGCGACATCTCTCCTAATGCATGTTGGGCAGTCACTGTGGGAAACGCACAACCCATATATTGAGATATGTGGGGGATTGTTGGTGTTTTTGCCTTTGGACTAGAAAACATAGCACCACATCGGCTACACCAAATGGTGAGTATCTCAATATAATGTATTGCTTGTGTTGAGGTGTGCACATGAGGTGTAGTGGGGCACAAGTTTGTGCCATGTGGAAGTATTTTCCTAGAAGGAAAAATGATTAAATCCAACAAGGATGCAAGTTAATTTTTGTTGTGCGGACTCGGACTCGGACACGGACTCCAGGATGTCTCGTGCATGCACCGGAGTGTTCGGGGGGTAGGCGTGGACATGCACACTTCTATGCTACTTGTGGGATGATCTAAAATATCAAACTCTATTTTTGAGTATTGGTATTTTAGTCCCACATCGGATAGGAGAAGAGGTAAAGTCTCAACTCCACTCTATAAATAGAGCCCCTTGGCCTCCTTTGAAAGATGTACCAAGAAGAGAGTTGAGGGAGTCTGTTAAGTCCAGGAAGCCCGTTCAAGTCTCAAATATTGACTTACGAGCGTTCCAGAAGTTCTTCATGAACTTGCTGGTTCCTGGAAGCTGTTCGTGCTCGTGTGGGGCGAATAAAGCTTTGAGCAACGGTGATCATTCACCCCAGCAGGAGATTATCCACCTTTCGCCTGTCACTTTCTTTGTTGGTTCTATCACGATTCTATTAACGCACCTTCGGTGAAGTGTTTGCGTTGATATTATCAGAATTCTGTTTGTGCACCTTCTGTGAAGGGTAGCACTTGTGGGATTTTATTACGTACCTTCTGTGAAGTGTTACATTTTGTGCACCTTCTGTGAAGTGTAGCACTAATTGAAGTTTCTATTACGTACCTTCTGTGAAGTGTTACGTAATAACGATTGTTTTTACAATTGTTACGATATTTCAGAATTTTCCATCGAAAAATTGTGCCCCGGCAATAACAAACAGTCCTAGAATTAGGCTAACCGAACTCGGCCAGAGTTCTGCCCGAACTCGATCAACAGAATTCACTCCTGGTCAGAAGCTTTACCTATTCTTTTGGATCTCTAACGTTTGAATTTTTGAACGTTAGGGTACCGAGTTCTGCCCGAATTCTGTCCTAGAAAAACTTATAAATAGAGAAAAAAATTTTATTTCTAAACACAGATTCAATCTTCATCTTCTTTCTATATTCCTAAACTTTCTATTCCATTCCCAAAGCTTTAATCTTCAAATCTCCAAGTCAACTCTTCTAAGTGCCGGTGGTTTCTGAGTAGGAGTTTCGAGTTGTACAAGCTTGGCGTATAAAAGCTTTCTTCAGAAAGGTGTTGAAGTTTGTTCTTGGGCTTCGGATAAAAACTCGACGATGGTGAAGTTGGCACGTTCTTCGGAGCAAAATACGTGGTGTAATCTCTATTTCAAATATAAGATTCAAACATCGGGTTGAGTACTCGAGACTGGACTAGTCCTCACAGAGGAAAACCAGTAAAAACTTGCTGTCTTTGCGTATTATTTTCTCGCCCAAATTTACTGACTTAATAGCAATTATTATTATATATATATATATATATATATATATATATATATATATATATATATATATATATATATATATATATATATATATTGCTTCACCTGCTTAGAGTTAAATTTTTAATTGCTAAATATTCTCCTCTGCACTCTATTCACCCTCCTCTAGAGGTGCCATTGTTCCTACAATTGGTTTCAAAGCAGGTATCTCTCGATGGAATTAACACTCCTTGAGATATGGCATCCCTATTTCCAAGCAACGGTGAAGGCCAGTCAACCAATATGCCACCTTTATTTGATGGCACAAATTACACGTACTAGAAGACACGGATGAGCTTTTTCCTCAAGTTACTTGATTTCGATTTATGGTCGATTGTCATCAATTGTTATAAGAAACCTTTATCTATTATGATAGATGGTGCTCTAGTTGACAAACCATTTGATAGATACACCGACAATGAAAAAAACCCAGCTAGTCTTAATACAAAAGCTATTAATACTTTATTCTGTGCTATTGATAAAACTGAGTTCAATAGAGTCTCTACATGTGCCACGTCCAATGAGGTTTGGAAACTTTTTGAGGTTACTCATGAAGGTACTTCACAAGTGAAGGAATCCAAAATCTCACGACTTATATAAGAATACGAGGCATTCAAAATGAAGCCTAATGAGACTATTACTGCTATGTTTACTAGATTTTTAGATATTGTTAATCCTCTAGCTTCCCTTGGCAAAGATTGCAGCGATCATGAAAAGATTCAGAAGATTCTTCGTAGACTACCAAAAAGCTGGAATCCAAAAGCAACGACCATTATAGAAGGAAATGATCTCTCGACAATGAGTCTTAAAATCATGACTGGAAAGCTCATGACACATGAGTTGGACCTTCAGGATTTTGAAGATCAACATCAGAAAGAGAAGATAATAGCATTCAAGGCAAATCACAAATCAATCTCTGACGACGAGAGTGAATCAGACGACTCGGACAACAAGCAAATGGCCCTGATAACAAGGAACATTAGAAGATTTCTCAGTCACGAGAAGTCAAACAAGAAAAAGGACTTCAAAGATGACGAATAATCGATCTGTTTCAGCTGCAAAAGAACAGGTCACATAAAGAAAGATTGCCCTGTTAAATAAAAAGAAAGCAGACACGATCAAACAAGCAGATATGATCAGACAAGCAAGAGAATGAAAACAACAAAAAACTATGCAAATATTAGTATCTGGTATGAAAGCGAGTCTAGTGACTCCGAAGAAGAAGACAACTCTCGGAGCTCAGTAAACCTATGCTTCATGGCCACAGATGCTAAGGAAATAACTAAACCTCTCTATGAAGAATTTACTTTTGATGAATTATGTGAGGATTTCTCTGATCTATTGGCCGATCAGAAGAAAATCATAGACATGTACAAAAATGCTAAGAAAGAGCTGAGATTTGTACAGTCTGAATTTTCAAAGCAATCTAGGATTTTAGAAGATATTAAAGATTCTTCTATTGACACCAATGAGATTACTACTTTAAGGCTGAGTCTGCATGATTCTCTTGAAAAGCTTAAAAAAGCAAATCAAGAAAATGCAAATCTTAATGATCTCTATGAACTAGAGAAGAAGAAGTATAATATTGCTATTCAAGGAGTAGATGCACTCACTGCCAAATTAAATGAAGCCAATGACAACTCTAAAAAGTTAGAGATAAAACTGGGCAAACAAGTCGCTAGACCAATTGCTCAGATAAACACTAGTTAGAAGGCTAAACACAAACACAACACTAACAACACGACTGGTATTGTTAGAAATCATGCTTATATATACATGTTTCCACACAACACGAGTACACACACCTTTTCAAAAACTCAAAAGCATGTTTTTCAAACAAAACCTAGCACTAACACTTTTGCTACATGTCATTATTGCGGATTAAAATGACATGTGTCACCACAGTGTAAGATTAGAAAGCTAGTTGATATGAATGTGTATAAATGGGTTCCAAAAGCTAACACATCAGGACACTCAAGAAAGTGGGTTCCAAATGTTACATCTTAAACTTGTGTTATCGGTGGACCTTCCTCCTCCCACTAAAAGCAAGTGGATACTCGATAGTGGTTGTTCCAGGCATATGACAGGTGACGACAAATTATTTGTAACTCTATCGATGAAGAAAGAACGCTATGTCTCCTTTGGAAATAATCTTAAAGGTAATATCATTGGCATTGGTGACATAGGTATCGCTCTCTCTCCTATTATTAAAAATGTTTGCTTAGTAACAGAATTGAAACATAACTTGTTGAGTATCAGTCAATTAGCTGATCACGGTTATGGAATAAATTTTGTTAAAAATAAATGTTGTCTATGATAAAACCTCTGGAATAATTTTCTTTGAGAGAATAATAGAGGACAACATATATGTTTATATTTGTCATAAAAGACTAACAATACAGGAAAGTGTATGTTTACAACACAAGACAAAAGCTGGGTTTGGCATATGCGTCTTGGTCATGCAAATATGGATACGATTGCAAGATTGTCCACCAAGAAACTGGTAAGAGGCTTACCTGAAATAAGTTTCAAGAAAGATATGATCGGTGCTGATTATGAGAAGAATAATGCATCTAGATCATCTTTCAAATCAATAAACGTTGTAAGTGCCTCTAGACCCCTGCAATTAATTCATATGGACTTGTTTGGACCAAGTAGAGTTGCCAGTCTTGGCGGAAAACTTTATGCTTACGTAATAGTCGATGACTATTCACGATATACTTGGGTTTATTTTCTTGCAAATAAGAATGAGGCCTTTTTCGAGTTTATATCTTTCTGTAAGAAGGTACAAAACGAGAAAGGGTTCATGATTACTCGTATTGGAAATGATCATGGAGGAGAATTTGATAACCATGAATTCAAGTCTTACTGTAATTCAAATGGCTTATCTCATGAATTCCCTTGCCCCAGAACTCCTCAGCAGAATAGAGTTGTAGAAAGGAAGAACAAAACTCTCAATGATATGGCCAGAGTTATGCTTAATCAGTACAATCTTCCTAAATACTTTTGGACAGAAGCTGTCTATACAGCATACCATGTATTGAATAGAGTTCTTATTAGACCTATCTCTAAAAAGACTCCTTATGAATTATGTGGTTTAATAGAACTACTAATATTAGCTATTTCAAGGTCTTTTGATGCTGATGTTATATTCTAAATACAAAAGACAACTTGGAAAAATTTGATGAAAAAGCTGAAAGAGGAATTTTCTTGGGATATATGGCAAAAAACAAAGGATATAGAGTATTCAATAAGAAATCACTTATTGTTAAAGAATCAATCAATGTCAAATTTAATGAGCTAAATGTCAAAAGACAATACAACAGTAACAATGAAGAAGAAACTCCCACAACAGAAGATACTTCGACGTCTTATCTGGAAAGTCTGTCGAAACGTATGCGATTTACACCAGACCATCCCGAAGACCTGGTAATTGGTGATGTGTCAAAAGGCTTAAGCACTCGTTCCAGCTCAAGACAATTGGTAAAAGCAAATGTTGTATTTTTTAAAAATTTAACCTAAGAATATTTTAGAAGCTTTTTCTGATAAATTTTGGATTTCTGCAATGTAAGAGGAACATAACCAATTTGAATGGGATCAAGTTTGGGAGATTGTTCCCAGACCTATTGATCATCCAATCATTGGTACTAAGTGGGTGTTCCGAAATAAGTTAGATGAGAATGGCTTAGTCACCCACAATAAAGTACGTCTAGTAGCTCAAGGCTATAATGAAGAAGGTATTGACTATGATGGGACATATGCTCCAGTTGCTAGATTAGAGTATATTCGTATGCTTTGTGCTTTTGGAAGGTTTCATGGTTTCAATCTTTTTCAAATGAATGTTAAAAGTGTAATTTTAAATGGTTTTATAAAAGAAGAAGTTTTCGTAAAACAACCTCTAGGCTTTGAAGATTTCAAATTTCCTGATCACGTATTCAAGCTTCGGAAAGCTCTCTACGATCTCAAACAAGCACCCCGTGCATGGTATTAGCGTCTTAGTTCTTTCCTACTTGAACATGGTTTTTCAAAAGGGAAGGTTGATTCAACTTTGTTTATAAAATCTTTGGACAAAAATGTTTTACTAGTACAGATATATGTAGATGATATAATCTTTGGAGCTACTAATGAGATGCTATGTAACGAGTTTGCTAAGTGTATGCAGAGTAAATTTGAAATGAGCATGATGGAAGAATTAACATTCTTTCTTGGACTGCAAATTAAGCAGAGTTCATAAGGGATTTTTATTAATCAAGCCAAATATACAAAAGACTTGCTAAAGAAATTTGATATGGAAAATGTCAAACCTATTGGCACTCCAATGGCAACGTCTACAAAGCTTAATATAGATAAAAGCGGTACACCAGCCGACATACGTAATTACAGAGGTATGATTATTTTCCATAAATAAATTCTATTTATTTATTGTGTTTCTGAGAAAATTACAACTGTAGGAATCTGATCTAGAAGACGATCACTTTATCCCTTGGACGATGCGATGAAGAAGGCTCGGATCTCAAAGAACTTGGACAGCAACTGGGCAATCTCTCTGTTATCTCTAAATTGAATGTGGTGTCTGTTGAAGGTGAAGAAACTCTCTTTTATAGAGTTCTGGATAACTGCTCTGGGCATACGCTCAGTCAGTTACTTGACGTGTACATAACTGCAGGGACGCATGGCAAATTTTGGTGGAGACATGTTGGAGTCCGGTTGAGAGTAGTGGAGTATATCCAGGAGAGATTGATGACATGAATGCCATGTTGCATAACTTCTGAATGAGTGGGTAACCGAATACAGGACACATGAGAACGTGTGTTGACTGTACATTTGAAGTCATTCTGAATGCATTTGCTTTGATACGCTATCTTTTGAAGAAGCATGACTAGCATACACTGTCTTGTTTGAAGAGGAGTCGTATGGAATCTATACGCTCTCTTTTGGATACGTATGTCTTGTATATACTAACTTGGATAGCAAGGAGTCATATGGAGTCTATACGGTCACTTAGGTGACACGAAGTCGTATGGAGTATATACGCTCACTTGATGAGGAGTCGTATGGAGTACGTACGCTGCCTTGATGAGGAGTCATATGAAGTCCATACGCTGCCTTGATGAGGAGTCGTATGAAATACATACGCTGCCTTGATGAGGAGTCGTATAACTGGAGAAGTTGACACGCGGCTGTCCTCAATCTTCTTGAATACGCCATAACTTCCCAATAACTGACAAATGTCTCTTGAGCGTCGTGTTGCAGATATGACGGCTGACAGACTGTCAGAAATGACAGTAATGATGGCTGTGCATTTATGATGGCTAATGAGCTGTCCTCGTAAAAGACAAAATCAACTTTCGAAAATCCATACGACGGTTAATTCTCCTAAGACAGCTGTTCTTTGCACGAAAGACGAAATGTCAGATTCATCCTCCACTGAACGTACGTTTTGCTATCAGTCGAGAAATAATAAAATATTCACTGAGCGTATGACTTTTGTACTGAGCGTATGGCCTTTGGCTGACTTGATCTTATGTCAGCGTGTCAAAATTTTTCACACCCTACAAGACCCCCTTCAAAGTTTTCGAGCTTTATGATTTTCAAAAGTTCGAAATTACTTTGAACTCAAAGTGGGAATAAGGCTTGACACGCTGGCACGAGTTTGTTATCTCCTCGATATCAGTACAAATCTCTAGGGATTCTGTATTTTGAAAAATGGCTGCCGTTTGGGCTTCTTTTTCTCCTATAAATAGGCTTTTAAGAACTTAATTCCTTTCTTTACTTTTGCCTTCGTCTTCGAGAGAGAATCCAGAGCTCAAGCCTTCTTCTTCTCCAATCTAATCTTCGTTAATGGCACCGAAGCTCGACGCTGCAGCGAAGGGGAAAGGCAAGGCTCAGTGAATATTTTATTATTTCTCGACTGACAGCACAACATACGTTCAGTGGAGGATGAATCTGACATTTCATCTTTCATTTAAAGAACAGCTGTCTTAGGAGAATTAACCGTCGTATGGATTTTTGAGAGTTGATTTTGTCTTTTACGAGGACAGCTCATTAGCCATCATAAATACACAGCCAACATTACTGTCATTTCTGACAGTCTGTCAGCCGTCATATCTGCAACACGACGCTCAAGAGATATTTGTCAGTTATTGGAAAGATATGGCGTATTCAAGAAGATTGAGGACAGACACGTGTCTACTTCTCCAGTTATACGATTCCTCATCAAGGCAGCGTATGTATTTTATACGACTCCTCATCAAGACAGCGTATGGACTTCATACGACTCCTCATCAAGGCAGCGTATGTACTCCATATGACTCCTCATCAAGTGAGCGTATATACTCCATACGACTTCTTGTCACCTAAGTGAGCGTATAGACTCCATATGACTCCTTGCTATCCAAGTCAGTGTATGCAAGACATACGTATCCAAAAGAGAGCGTATAGATTCCATACGACTCCTCTTCAAACAAGACAGTGTATGCTAGTCATGCTTCTCCAAAAGACAGCGTATCAAAGCAAATGCATTCAGAATGACTTCAAATGTACAGTCAACACACGTTCTCATGTGTCCTGTATTCGGTTACCCACTCATTCAGAAGTTATGCAACATGGCATTCATGCCATCAATCTCTTCTGGATATACTCCACTACTCTCAACCGCACTCCAACGTGTCTCCACCAAAATTCGCCACGCGTCCCTGCAGTTATGCACACGTCAAGTAACTGACTGAGCGTATGCCCAGAGCAGTTATCCAGAACTCTATAAAAGAGAGTTTCTTCACCTTCAACAGACACCACATTCAATTTAGAGAGAACATAGAGATTGCCCAGTTGCTGTCCAAGTTCTTCGAGATCCGAGCCTTCTTCATTGTATCGTCCAAGGGATAAAGTGATCGCCTTCTAGATCAGATTCCTACAGTTGTAATTTTCTCAGAAACACAATAAATAAATAGAATTTATTTATGGAAAACAATGATTGGTAGTTTACTATACTTAACTGCTAGTTGTCCAGACACTATGTTTGCGGTATGCTTATGTGATAGATATCAGGCTTGTCCTAAAGAATCACATGTAAGTGCTGTTAAGCGTATCTTACGATACCTTAAAGGAACTTTGACAACCGGTCTTTGGTATCCCAAAAATGATTCGTTTGACCTGATAGGTTACTCGGACGCAGATTTTGATGGATGCAAGGTCGATCATAAAAGTACCAGCAGTACATATTATTTTCTAGGAAAGTCATTAGTCTCATGGTTTTCTAAGAAACAAAATTCAGTTGCATTATCAACTACTGAAGCTGAGTATATAGTTGCAGGAAATTGTACACAAATTTTGTGGATAAAGCAAACATTGGAAGACTTTCAATTATCCTTTCATCATATTCCCATTTACTGTGATAACACTAGCTCTAATAATCTCACTAAGAATCCCATATGTCATTCACGCACTAAACACATTGAAATTAGACATCACTTTTTGACAGTATGTTTTGTAAGGTGATATTATTTTAGAATTTGTTGATACTGAACATCAACTAGCTGACATCTTCACAAAGCCTTTGGCTGAAGATCGTTTTAACTTTATAAGAAGAGAATTAGGAATTCTGGATGTTGAGGTAATATAAAATAATATTATTATTTAATGAACATAAATTCACTAAATTTATTTGGTTATAAGCCGAAAGGGTCATTCTATCACATAAGTGTAAATAGCCTGAAGCGACATGGTGTACTAGTCTTCGGACTGCCGCTAGCTAGGATCTGGCCCCTACACCTAACCCAAAGTACTTATGGCAATTTATGGGAAATTAATTAATAAATATTAAATTATTTTCTTCAACACAATTAATTCTAATTTATTTTGATATTTATGTTAAAAACTATCACACTGTTTCCAACAACTACCGTGAAACCCTAGCGACCGAACTCAGTCAGAGTTCTGGCCGAACTCGACCGAACTCGGTTTGGGAGATTTCAAACAGAAACTGGACAGTCGAGCCCCCTTCTATTTAACCCTCTTTACATCATCATCTTCCTCACAACATCTCCAAAACCATACTGAAATCCTAACCCTAATCTCCAAGTTCTCCCTCATCCAAGCTTTTTAAGCCTTCAAACTTAGGATTCGGAGCTCTCTCGAGGTTCTCTTCTACTGTCTACCATCAATTTTGGTAAATCTCCCTCTTTTCTTTCCGTTCAATTTTCATATGGCTCCCAAACAACCTATTTCTTCTCAAAAGAAGAGAAAAGTTGATGAAGGTTTGTCCTCGACTCCTCATGAGGCGACCCCGTTTTCTATTTACACTCCTTTAAGACCTGACGGAGATTTATTCGATGAATTTATTTTTGTGTCCCAAGAAGCTTCGGACTCTTGGTTCACGGACTTTCATAAAAGAAAAATCTGTCCGGGCGCTCCTATCAACTTCACGTTATTTTCTGATCACTCTAGTATTATTCACATATCATCATTTACTAGAGTTAGTTCATTCCACTTTTCCCGTTTATACCAACGCCATTCGCATGTTTTATCGTAATTTCTCGGTCACAAAGGGTACGGTGAAATCAAAAGTTGGTGGAGTCAACATCGAGCTTGATGTCGATAATTTAGCAATCATTCTCCACGTACCCAATGACGGGAAGGCACTTGTCGAAATCACCACTGTTAAGTTTTTCGAGGGGATAACTTTTGATTCCTTCCGTGATTCTCTCTGTGAACCGAATCCTCGACCCCATGGCACTCTTCGCCCTAGACAAATGAACAACTACTTCTATGATCTCCATCGCATAGTGTTCTCCACTATCCTTCTTAAGAACACTGCCACGGATGAGATTTCCTACCTAGAACTCTCAGCGATTTATCATCTTCACTTTCATGTTTCTTTTAGTCTTCCCAAGACTATCATCTCCACTATGGATCGTTGTCGCAAGACTTCCTCGCGATGCCTTCTATATACGATGTACCTTCCTATCGTCTTTCAGTATTTTGGGATCAATCTTGAGGATTGTGCTGAGGATGCTGCACCTGCCTATCTTCATGAGCATCGTCGCCCAGTTTAGCCTGCACAGGTTCCACTTCCTATAGTCTCTTCAACTTCCACTGATTCTCAGGCTACTCATCCTCATGCCGGTGTTACTCTTGAGTCCCTTCAGACTCTCATGCTGGATCAGTTCCATGCTATGGATTTTCGTACTACCTTTCAGCTCCAGGCCATCTCGAATACGGTTCATGATTTGTCGTATAGCCTTGATCACAACCCTAGAGGCCCCATTCCTATGGTTCGTGATCCGACCCGGCTTGGCTATCGCATTGATGACTGTGAGGTGTAGCGTTACTTTGACCTTGCGGCTGCTCGATATGACCCCAACCGATCTGCTGAGACCGGTCCTTCTAGTACTGCTGGTGATGTAGTTGATGATGAGGATGATAGTTGAGGATTTGTTATTCCTCGTGATAGTTCAGTGACTTTGTTATGTTTTGACTTTATTTTAGTTGGCATGTATTAGTGATAAATGCTTCTTTCAAGCATTATCAGTTATGATTTTTTTTCAGTTTTCTTTTTCTGTATGATGTATGCAAAACTTTTTTTAATTTATGCTAGTATTTCCATTATTCCATGCATGTCTTCTATTATGCTTTGTAGTTTAATATTGCTACACCATTTTGCTACTATAACAAAACGGAGGAGTAAGATTGATTAAGTTTGATTAAATTCAGTAAGATTGATTTATATGAGATTTAGATGAGCTTTATCTTGGATACAACTTAAGATTTCTGATGATTATTTACTATATTATGATTTTTTATGATTATTTACTGTATTACTAATTTTGTTTGAAAGAATTTTGATTTAGACTCTACAGATACAGATTCAGCAGAATGTTTTATTATCGGGGAGTAATAAGACTTGATCGTACACTACGGGAGAGCATTGAGCATTGTTCTGTACTATTTTTTGATGGACAAAAAGCTACTACCGTACCATCCGTACTCATCAAGTTTACTGCCACTTCAAGTTGAACTTTTTCTTAAGTATCAATCGTAGTTTTGTCACATTATCAAAATGGGGGAGATTGTTGGCACATTTAGCCATAGTCAAACCGATTTTGATAAGTGTCTTAAAACTTCGATCTCGATATAAAAAGAAACGAAGAATGCAAATTTCGGCGTCTCTGAGATTTTATTATTTATTCTGTATTTTTCTATTTTATTGAGTCTAGATTATTTGTGAATCGGGATCACTGGCAATTAGAAGTCTATACTAAACCAAACCTATTCTTGATTTGATCCTAAACCAAACCAGATCCAAAACCAAAACAGTCCTGGAATTAGGATAACCGAACTCGGCCAGAGTTCTGCCCGAACTCGATCAGCAGAATTCATTCCTAGTCAGAAGCTTTACATATTCTTTTGGATCTCCAACGTTTGAATTTTTGAACGTTAGGGTATCGAGTTCTGTCCGAACTCTTGTAATGCCCCAGAACCAGAATACTGGAGAGCGGGGGCGGACATAGCCAGCCACGTATATTGAAGTGCAACCCACCTCGCTATACCGTCATGGCAGTCTAGATACATGAGGGTTTAACTACAAGCCATCAGTCTCTTATGGTCATAAACAAGCCTATTGTCTCAATCTCAAGCAAGTAATAACAGTTACAAGATGTCAAAGTACTAAATATATAATAGTAAGGCGTCCTATACATTACATATTTGGATGATCATGAAGCTAGTCGTACAAAATGTGAAGACTAGCAAGAGTTTTAGTCATACATGCTCAACCCTAGGATTTGTCAATCTTGTTACAGCCCGTAGGCAGATAGTAAGTAAAGTACAATACGAGCTAACACGTGCTCGCCGGCTAAACGCCTCAAAAGAATACTTTTACAATAAAGTAGAAGAACAAAATGGAAACCCACTCGTTGCCCTTGGTTACGCATGGTGGTCACCATTTGGCTAGAGGGTAGATGGATCCTCTGAAGCTACTCCGGTATCTGGCCACACAAAACCAGCTGGGTCAAATCCCAGAAAGAGAAAGTGCCACAAAGGAGGCTTCACTTAAGAGCTAAACCAGCAATTAGCATAAAATATAATTATGTAATGAAAGACTGGTAATATATAAAATCATGACGATATACGATGAGATAACCATTGGACTATTCAGATAACCGAGTTACAACCCTTAAACCAAACAAGGACCGGGGTTGTAACCATTCGTCTAAACGGAACTTGGTTTTCCACCATTTATCGATAAAGTAAAGCACAAGCAATCAGGCCATATTACAATCTTGTACAGGATCAGGACAAGACTAGACTGGTTTAGACTCCATCCAATCAATCACGGCCAAGCAATGAGTACGGCTTGATACTTTAACTAACTAGGGTTATTACATGCCTAGTTACTAGCAAGATGCAATGAGATATTCCAACAGCCACAAGTCCTGTATTCCATCCAGGTTATCGAGGTCGAATATCCGTTCATGAAGAGTGCAATACATGACAGTGTGCTGGAAATGTGTCCTATTCGTCGGCAGGCTACAAGTCCACTGGCGCGCCCAGATAACGGGATTGCCTGTAGCTGGGAAATCTCTTCATAACTACTGGATTATTCTAGTTATTAGCCTTAGTCAATTTCTGTAGGTACCCCTGACCGTGGTATTTAGGGGTCCCCGTCCTAGACATGATGCAAGACAATACTGGTTCATTTGTACAAACACATCGTCCACGGTGTCCAGGCTATTTATTCTTGTCATGTCATGCTAGCTGTCGTAACAACATATCGAGGTATATCATGTCAGGTTTACTTATCAAGAGTGTGCCACGACGGGCCACTATCATGTCATGTTACTTGTCAAGAGTGCATCACGATGGGTCACTATCAACCCAACATAATAAAGGGGGGGCAAGGGCTATGGAAAGAGCCATGCGGCCCGGGAGTCAAAGTTTATGGCATATGCGGCCAAGATGATACAGGGCCATGCGGCTAAAGGGGGAATTATTCGATGAATTTATTTTTGTGTCCCAAGAAGCTTCGGACTCTTGGTTCATGGACTTTTATAAAAGAAAAATCTGTCCGGGCGCTCCTATCAACTTCACGTTATTTTCTGATCACTCTAGTATTATTCACATATCATCATTTACTAGAGTTAGTTCATTCCACTTTTCCCGTTTATATCAACGCCATTCGCATGTTTTATCGTAATTTCTCGGTTACAAAGGGCACGGTGAAATCAAAAGTTGGTGGTGTCAACATCGAGCTTGATGTCGATAATTTAGCAATCATTCTCCACGTACCCAATGACGGGAAGGCACTTGTCGAAATCACCACTGTTAAGTTTTTCGAGGGGATAACTTTTGATTCCTTCCGTGATTCTCTCTGTGAACCGAATCCTCGACCCCATGGCACTCTTCGCCCTAGACAAATGAACAACTACTTCTATGATCTCCATCGCATAGTGTTCTCCACTATCCTTCTTAAGAACACTGCCACGGATGAGATTTTCTTCCTGGAACTCTCAGCGATTTATCATCTTCACTTTCATGTTTCTTTTAGTCTTCCCAAGACTATCATCTCCACTATGGATCGTTGCCGCAAGACTTCCTCGCGACGCCTTCTATATACGATGTACCTCCCTATCATCTTTCAGTATTTTGGGATCAATCTTGAGGATTGTGCTAAGGATGCTTCACCTGCCTATCTTCATGAGCATCGTCGCCCAGTTTAGCCTGTACAGGTTCCACTTTCTGTAGTCACTTCAACTTCTACTGATTCTCAGGCTACTCATCCTCATGTCGGTGTTACTCTTGAGTCTCTTTAGACTCTCATGGTGGATCAGTTCCATGCTATGGATTTTCGTACTACCCTTTAGCTCCAGGCCATCTCGAACACGGTTCATGATTTATCGTATAGCCTTGATCACAACCCTAGAGGCCCCATTCCTATGGTTCGTGATTCGACCCGGCTTGGCTATCGCATTGATGACCGTGAGGCGTAGCGTTACTTTGACCCTGTGGCTGCTCGATATGACCCCAACCGATCTGCTGAGACTGGTCCTTCTAGTACTGCTGGTGATGCAGCTGATGATGAGGATGATAGTTGAGGATTTGTTATTCCTCGTGATAGTTCAGTGACTTTGTTATGTTTTGACTTTATTTTAGTTGGCATGTATTAGTGATAAATGCTTCTTTCAAGCATTATCAGTTATGATTTTTTTTTAATTTTCTTTTTCTTTGTGATGTATGCAAATTTTTTTTCAATTTATGCTAGTATTTCCATTATTCCATTCATGTCTTCTATTATGCTTTGTAGTTTAATATTGCTACACCATTTTGCTACTATAACAAAATGGGGGAGTAAGATTGATTAAGATTGATTAAATTCAGTAAGATTGATTTAGATGAGATTTAGATGAGCTTTATCTTGGATACAACTTACGATTTCTGATGATTATTTACTATATTACGATTTTTGATGATTATTTACTGTATTACTAATTTTGTTTGAAAGAATTTTGATTTAGACTCTACAGATACAGATTCAGCAGAATGTTTTATTATCGGGGAGTAATAAGACTTGACCGTACACTACGGGAGAGCATTGAGCATTGTACTGTACTATTTTTTGATGGACAAAAAGCTACTACCGTACCATCCGTACTCATCAAGTCTACTTCCACTTCAAGCTGAACTTTTCCTTAAGTATCAATCGTAGTTTTGTCACATTATCAAAATGGGAGAGATTGTTGGCACATTTAGCCATAGTCAAACCGATTTCGATAAGTGTCTTAAAACTTCGATCTCGATATGAAAAGAAACGTAGAATGCAGATTTCGGCGTCTCTGAGATTTTATTATTTATTCTATATTTTTCTATTTTATTGAGTCTAGATTATTTTTGAATCGGGATCACTGGCAATTAGAAGTCTATACTAAACCAAACCTATTCTTGATTTGATCCTAAACCAAACCAGATCCAAAACCAAAACAGCCCTGGAATTAGGATAACCGAACTCGGCCAGAGTTCTGCCCGAACTCGGTCAGCAGAATTCACTCCTAGTCAGAAGCTTTACATATTCTTTTGGATCTCCAACGTTTGAATTTTTGAACGTTAGGGTATCGAGTTCTGTCCGAACTCTTGTAATGCCCCAGAACCAGAATACTGGAGAGCGGGAGCGGACATAGCCAGCCACGTATATTGAAGTACAACCCACCTCGCTATACCATCATGGCAGTCTAGATACATGAGGGTTTAACTACAAGCCATCAGTCTCTTATGGTCATAAACAAGCCTATTGTCTCAATCTCAAGCAAGTAATAACAGTTACAAGATGTCAGAGTACCAAATATATAATAGTAAGGCGTCCTATACATTATATATTTGGATGATCATGAAGCTAGTCGTACAAAATATGAAGACTAGCAAGAGTTTTAGTCATACATGATCAACCCTAGGATTTGTCAATCATGTTACAGCCCGTAGGCAGACAGTAAGTAAAGTACAATACGAGCTAACACGTGCTCGCCGGCTAAACGCCTCAAAAGAATACTTTTACAATAAAGTGGAAGAACAAAAGGAAAACCCACTCGTTGCCTTGGTTACGCCTGGTGGTCACCATTTGGCTAGAGGGTAGATGGATCCTCTGAAGCTACTCCGGTATCTGGCCATACAAAACCAGCTGGGTCAGATCCCAGAAAGAGCAAGTGCCACAAAGGAGGCTTCACTTAAGAGCTAAACCAGCAATTAGCACAAAATATAATTATGTAATAAAAGACTGGTAATATATAAAATCATGACGATATACGATGAGATAACCATTGGACTATTCAGATAACCGAGTTACAACCCTTAAACCAAACAAGGACCGGGGTAGTAACCCTTCGTCTAAACGGAACTTGGTTTCCCACTATTTATCGATAAAGTAAAGCACAAGCAATCAGGCCATATTACAATCTTGTACAGGATCAGGACAAGACTAGACTGGTTTAGAGTCCATCCAATCAATCACGGCCAAGCAATGAGTACGGCTTGATACTTTAACTAACTAGGGTTATTACAGGCCTAGTTACTAGCAAGATGCAATGAGATATTCCAATAGCCACAAGTCCTGTATACCATCCAGCTTATCGAGGTCGAATATCCGTTCATGAAGAGTGCAACACATGACAGTGTGCTGGAAATGTACCCTACTCGTCGGCAGGCTACAAGTCCACTTGCGCGCCCAGATAACGGGATTGCCTGTAGCTGGGAAATCTCTTCATAACTACTGGATTATTCTAGTTATTAGCCTTAGTCAATTTCCGTAGGCACCCCTGACCGTGGTATTTAGGGGTCCCCGTCCTAGACATGATGCAAGACAATACTGGTTCATTTGTACAAACACATCGTCCACGGTGTCCAGGCCATTTATTCTTGTTATGTCATGCTAGCTGTCGCAACAACATATCGAGGTATATCATGTCAGGTTTACTTATCAAGAGTGTGCCATAACGGGCCACTATCATGTCATGTTACTTGTCAAGAGTGCATCACGACGGGTCACTATCAACCCAACATAATAAAAGAGGGGGCAAGGGCTATGGAAAGAGCCATGCGGCCCGGGAGTCAAAGGTTATGGCATATGCGGCCAAGATGATACAGGGCCATGCGGCTAAAGGGGGAAGCAGGCTCATGCGACTAGGGGAGCGGCTCATACGGCTCCAGGAACACATGCTCATGCGGCAAGGTGGATGAGAGTCATGCGGCAGTGGGGGAAACAAGTTCATACGGCTCGAGGGACCAATGTCATACGGCTAAAGGGAAAGGGCAGATGCAGCCAGGGAATTGGGTTCATGCGGCAAGGGGTCTCATACGGCCAGGGAAACATGAGCTCATGCGGCCAGGGGTTTAAGGGCTCATGCGGCCAGGAAGAAACATGCATATACGGCAAGGGCCATACGGCTAAAGAAAAACATGTTCATGCGGCTGAGCCAACCAAAGCCATGCGGCTAAGGCTGCCAAAACCCTGCTGCTAAGAGAAGCCACAAGGGACTTGCCACATGAAAAGCCATGCGGTCGAGCACTGTTCTTCTTCTCCAACTGGTTCGAGAAGAAGAACCATGAAAGCCATTGCTTCCAAGCTCCATTAATCCTTCATCTAAGGTCAGAATCAGGACTTCCATAGGTCAAAATGGGGCAGAATAAAATTCTCTCCATCATGGAACCATCAAAACTTGAAAATAACAAGGATTTATAGATCAAAACCCAAGAAATTCAAAAATGCAACAAGCTTAGATCTACACGAAATGAAACATGAAAATTAAAAATGCTAAGTACTAAAGTATCTTAGAATCTCATGAGGAAGAAAATGGAACAACAAAAATTGAGTTCCTCCATGAAGTAAGTTGCACTTGCCTAAGCCTCTCTGGTAGGTGGAGAGGGTTTAATGGAGAAGAAAGAAAGTAAATGAGAAAGTGGAGGAGAGAGAAAAGTTAGGTTGTGTTTTAAATGATGATGATGGTGGTAGGTATGGGCTTTCTTCTGGTTCATGATGAACCTAAAAGCAAACAAAACTAAGCCAAACCAAACCAAACCAAGATAAACCATAACCAATGAAATGCTAAAATAAACCATGCAATGAGACATACAATATGAGTCAAAATTTGTACACGTATACCAAAATACGTAATACGAACTATGAGCGTTACAACTCTACCCACCTTAAAAGAATTCCGTCCTCAGAATTTAATCAAGAGGCTAGAGAGGCAAGAACAAGCTATACGAATCACAAGCAAGTTATAACTAGACAATAAATCAAGCAATCATTCATACAACAAGAAAGCTGAGGGTGTAAGGCATAAGAAGGACATTATACCTTACGAGTCAAACAGGTCGGGATATCGCTATCGGATATCATCTTCACGCTCCCACATTGACTCACCTAGAGAGTGATGACCCCAAGCAACCCGAACTAAACCAATAGTCTTGTTCTTGAGTATCTTCTCTCTTCGGTCCAATATGGATACAGATCTCTCCTCATACGAAAGGTTGGTACCAACAACCAATTCCGAATGATCAAGGACATGACTCGAATTCGGGATATACCGTCATAATTGGGATACATGGAAGACATCATGCACCTCACACAACGACGACGGAAGAGCGAGACGATAGGACACATCTTCTACTGGCTCTTGAATGTCGAATGGCCCGATATACCTAGGACTGAGCTTTCCCCGTATGCCGAAACGAATGACGCCACGGGTAGGCGAGATCCTGAGGAATACATGGTCTGTAGCCTCCTTACCCGAAATTATTTTTTTTGAAATATTTTTTTATTTATTATTTAATTGATTTGAATAGAGATTTTTAGATTGTTATAAATAATTATTTTAGTTAATTATTATAGTAGATTTCTTTAGCCATGATGGAGTTAAAAGCCTGGACTATGCTGATATATGAATCAACTGAAATCTCACCTTGGGTGATGTGTCAAAAGGCTTAAGCACTCGTTCAAGCTCAAGACAATTGGTAATAGCAAATGTTGCATTTTTAAAAAAATTAACCTAAGAATATTTTAGAAGCTTTTTCTGATAAATTTTGGATTTTTGCAATGCAAGAGGAACTTAACCAATTTGAATGGGATCAAGTTTGGGAGATTGTTCCCAGACCTATTGATCATCCAATCATTGGTACTAAGTGGGTGTTCCGAAATAAGTTAGATGAGAATGGCTTAGTCATCCGCAATAAAGCACGTCTAGTAGCTTAAGGCTATAATGAAGAAGGTATTGACTATGATGATTCATATGCTCCAGTTGCTAGATTAGAGTATATTCGTATGCTTTGTGCTTTTGTAAGTTTTCATGGTTTCAATCTTTTTCAAATAAATGTTAAAAGTGTAATTTTAAATGGTTTTATAAAAGAAGAAGTTTTCGTAAAACAACCTCTAGGCTTTGAAGATTTCAAATTTCCTGATCACGTATTCAAGCTTCGGAAAGCTCTCTACGATCTCAAACAAGCACCCCGTGCATGGTATTAGCGTCTTAGTTCTTTCCTACTTGAACATGGTTTTTCAAAAGGGAAGGTTGATTCAACTTTGTTTATAAAATCTTTGGACAAAAATGTTTTACTAGTGCAGATATATGTAGATGATATAATCTTTGGAGCTACTAATGAGATGCTATGTAACGAGTTTGCTAAGTGTATGCAGAGTGAATTTGAAATGAGCATGATGAGAGAATTAACATTCTTCCTTGGACTGCAAATTAAGCAGAGTTCACAAGGGATTTTTACTAATCAAGCCAAATATACAAAAGACTTGCTAAAGAAATTTGATATGGAAAATGTCAAACCTATTGGCACTCCAATGGCAACGTCTACAAAGCTTAATATAGATGAAAGCAGTACACCAGCCGACATACGTAATTACAGAGGTATGATTGGTAGTTTACTATACTTAACTGCTAGTCGTCCAGACATTATGTTTGTGGTATGCTTATGTGCTAGATATCAGGCTTGTCCTAAAGAATCACATGTAAGTGCTGTTAAGCGTATCTTACGATACCTTAAAGGAACTTTGACAACCGGTCTTTGGTATCCCAAAAATGATTCGGTTGACCTGATAGGTTACTCGGACGCAGATTTTGCTGGATGCAAGGTCGATCGTAAAAGTACCAGCAGTACATATTATTTTCTAGGAAAGTCATTAGTCTCCTGGTTTTCTAAGAAACAAAATTCAGTTGCATTATCAACTACTGAAGCTGAGTATATAGTTGCAGGATATTGTACACAAATTTTGTGGATAAAGCAAACTTTGGAAGACTTTTAATTATCCTTTCATCATATTCCCATTTACTGTGATAACACTAGCTCTAATAATCTCACTAAGAATCCCATATGTCATTCACTCACTAAACACATAGAAATTAGACATCACTTTTTGAGAGTATGTTTTGCAAGGTGATATTATTTTAGAATTTGTTAATATTGAACATCAACAAGCTGACATCTTCACAAAGCCTTTGGCTGAAGATCGTTTTAACTTTATAAGAAGAGAATTAGGAATTCTGGATGTTGAGGTAATATAAAATAATATTATTATTTAATGAACATGAATTCGCTAAATTTATTTTGGTTATAAGCCGAAAGGGCCATTCTATCACATAAGTGTAAATAGCCTGAAGCGACATGGTGTACTAGTCTTCGGACTGCCGCTAGCTAGGATCCGGCCCCTACACCTAACCCAAAGTACTTATGGCAATTTATGGGAAATTAATTAATAAATATTAAGTTTCTTCAACACAATTAATTCTAATTTATTTTGATATTTATGTTAAAAACTATCACACTGTTTCCAACAACTACCATGAAACCCTAGCGACCGAACTTAGTCAGAGTTCTGGCGAACTCGGACCGAACTCGGTCTGGGAGATTTCAAACAGAAACTGGACAGTAGAGCCCCCCTTCTATTTAACCCTCTTTATATCATCATCTTCCTCACAACACCTCCAAAACCATACTGAAATACTAACCCTAACCTCCAAGTTCTCCCTCATCCAAGCTTTTTAAGCCTGCAAACTTAGGATTCGGAGCTCTCTCGAGGTTCTCTTCTACTGTCTACCATCAATTTCGGTATATCTCCCTCTTTTCTTTCCGTTCAATTTTCATATGGCTCCCAAACAACCTATTTCTTCTCAAAAGAAGAGAAAATTTGATGAAGGTTTGTCCTCGACTGCTCATGAGGCGACCCCTTTTTCTCTTTATACTCCTTTGAGACCCGACGGAGATTTATTCGATGAATTTATTTTTGTGTCCCAAGAAGCTTCGGACTCTTGGTTCACGGACTTTCATAAAAGAAAAATCTGTCCGGGCGCTCCTATCAACTTCACGTTATTTTCTGATCACTCTATTATTATTCACATATCATCATTTACTAGAGTTAGTTCATTCCACTTTTTCTGTTTATACCAACGCCATTCGCATGTTTTTTCATAATTTCTCGGTCACAAAGGGTACGGTGAAATCAAAAGTTGGTGGAGTCAACATCGAGCTTGATGTCGATAATTTAGCAATCATTCTCCACGTACCCAATGACGGGAAGGCACTTGTCAAAATCACCATTGTTAAGTTTTTCGAGGGGACAACTTTTGATTCCTTCCGTGATTCTCTCTGTGAACCGAATCCTCGACCCCATGGCACTCTTCGCCCTAGACAAATGAACAACTACTTCTATGATCTCCATCGTATGGTGTTCTCTACTATCCTTCTTATGAACACTGCCACGGATGAGATTTCCTACCTGGAACTCTCAGCGATTTATCATCTTCACTTTCATGTTTCTTTTAGTCTTCCTAAGACTATCATCTCCACTATGGATCGTTGTCGCAAGACTTCCTCGCGATGCCTTCTATATACAATGTACCTCCCTATCATCTTTCAGTATTTTAGGATCAATCTAGAGGATTGTGCTGAGGATGCTGCACCTGCCTATCTTCATGAGCATCGTCACCCAGTTTAGCCTGCACAGGTTCCAATTCCTGTAGTCACTTCAACTTCCACTGATTCTCAGGCTACTCATCCTCATGCCGGTGTTACTCTTGAGTCCCTTCAGACTCTCATGCTGGATCAGTTCCATGCTATGGATTTTCGTACTACCCTTCAGCTCCAGGCCATCTCGAACACGGTTCATGATTTGTCGTATAGCCTTGCTCACAACCCTAGAGGCTCCATTCCTATGGTTCGTGATCCGACCCGACTTGGCTATCGCATTGATGACCATAAGGTATAGCGTTACTTTGACCCTGCGGCTGCTCGATATGACCCCAACCGATCTGCTGAGACTGGTCCTTCTAGTACTGCTGGTGATGCAGCTGATGATGAGGATAATAGTTAAGGATTTGTTATTCCTCGTGATAGTTCAGTGACTTTGTTATGTTTTGACTTTATTTTAGTTGGCATGTATTAGTGATAAATGCTTCTTTCAAGCATTATCAGTTATGATTTTTTTTCAATTTTCTTTTTCTGTGTGATGTATGCAATTTTTTTTTTCAATTTATGCTAGTATTTCCATTATTCCATTCATGTCTTCTATTATGCTTTGTAGTTTAATATTGCTACACCATTTTGCTACTATAACAAAACGGGGGAGTAAGATTGATTAAGATTGATTAAATTCAGTAATATTGATTTAGATGAGATTTAGATGAGCTTTATCTTGGATACAACTTACGATTTCTGATGATTATTTACTATATTACGATTTTTGATGATTATTTACTGTATTACTAATTTTGTTTGAAAGAATTTTGATTTAGACTCTACAGATACAGATTCAGCAGAATGTTTTATTATCGGGGAGTAATAAGACTTGACCGTATACTACGGGAGAGCATTGAGCATTGTACTGTACTATTTTTTGATGGACAAAAAGCTACTACCGTACCATCCGTACTCATCAAGTCTACTTCCACTTCAAGCTGAACTTTTCCTTAAGTATCAATCGTAGTTTTGTCACACTATCAAAATGGGGGAGATTGTTGGCACATTTAGCCATAGTCAAACCGATTTCGATAAGTGTCTTAAAACTTCGATCTCGATATGAAAAAAAATAAAGAATACAGATTTCGGCGTCTCTGAGATTTTATTATTTATTCTGTATTTTTTTTATTTTATTGAGTCTAGATTATTTGTGAATCGGGATCACTGGCAATTAGAAGTCTATACTAAACCAAACCTATTCTTGATTTGATCCTAAACCAAACCAGATCCAAAACCAAAACAGCCCTGGAATTAGGATAACCGAACTCGGCCAGAGTTCTGCCCGAACTCGGTCAGCAGAATTCACTCCTAGTCAGAAGTTTTATATATTTTTTTGGATCTCCAACGTTTGAATTTTTGAACGTTAGGGTACCGAGTTCTGCCCGAACTCTTGTAATGCCCAGAACCAGAATACTGGAGAGCGGGGGCGGACATAGCCAGCCACGTATATTGAAGTGCAACCCACCTCGCTATACCGTCATGGCCGTCTAGATACATGAGGGTTTAACTATAAGCCATCAGTCTCTTATGGTCATAAACAAGCCTATTGTCTTCAAGCAAGTAATAACAGTTACAAGATGTCAGAGTACCAAATATATAATAGTAAGGCGTCCTATATATTACATATTTGGATGATCATGAAGCTTGTCGTACAAAATGTGAAGACTAGCAAGAGTTTTAGTCATACATGATCAACCCTATGATTTGTCAATCATGTTACAGCCCGTAGGCAGACAGTAAGTAAAGTACAATACGAGCTAACACGTGCTCGCCGGCTAAACGCCTCAAAAGAATACTTTTATAATAAAGTGGAAGAACAAAAAGGAAACCCACTCGTTGCCTTGGTTACGCCTGGTGGTCACCATTTGGCTAGAGGGTAGATGGATCCTCTGAAGCTACTCCGGTATCTGGCCACACAAAACCAGCTGGGTCAGATCCCAGAAAGAGCAAGTGCCAGAAAGGAGGCTTCACTTAAGAGCTAAACCAGCAATTAGCACAAAATATAATTATGTAATAAAAGACTGGTAATATATAAAATCATGACGATATATGATGAGATAACCATTGGACTATTCATATAACCGAGTTACAACCCTTAAACCAAACAAGGACCGGGGTTGTAACCCTTCGTCTAAACGGAACTTGGTTTTTCACCATTTATCGATAAAGTAAAGCACAAGCAATCAGGCCATATTACAATCTTATAGGATCAAGACAAGACTAGACTGGGTTAGACTCCATCCAATCAATCACGGCCAAGCAATGAGTACGGCTTGATACTTTAACTAACTAGGGTTATTACAGGCCTAGTTACTAGCAAGATGCAATGAGATATTCCAACAGCCACAAGTCCTGTATACCATCCATGTTATCGAGGTCGAATAACCGTTCATGAAGAGTGCAACACATGACAGTGTGCTGGAAATGTGCCATACTCGTCGGCAGGCTACAAGTCCACTTGCGCGCCCAGATAACGAGATTGCCTGTAGCTGGGAAATCTCTTCATAACTACTGGATTATTCTAGTTATTAGCCTTAGTCAATTTTCGTAGGTACCCCTGACCGTGATATTTAGGGGTCCTCGTCCTAGACATGATGCAAGACAATACTGGTTCATTTGTACAAACACATCGTCCACGGTGTCCAGGCCATTCATTCTTGTCATGTCATGCTAGCTGTCGTAATAACATATCGAGGTATATTATGTCAGGTTTACTTATCAAGAGTGCGCCACGACGGGCCACTATCATGTCATGTTACTTGTCAAGAGTGCATCACGATGGGTCACTATCAACCCAACATAATAAAGGGGGGGCAAGGGCTATGAAAAGAGCCATGCGGCCCGAGAGTCAAGGGTTATGGCATATGCGGCCAAGATGATACAGGGCCATGCGGCTAAAGGGGGAAGCGGGCTCATGCGACTAGGGGAGCGGCTCATGCGGCTCCGGGAACACATGCTCATGCGGCAAGGTGGATGAAAGTCATGCGGCAGTGGGGGAAACAAGTTCATGCGGCTCGAGGGACAAATGTCATACGGCTAAAGGGAAAGGGCACATGCAGCCAGGAAACTGGGTTCAAGCGGCAAGGGGTCTCATACGGCCAGGAAAACATGAGCACATGCGGCCAGGGGTTTAAGGGCTCATGCGGCCAGGGGTTTAAGGGCTCATGCGGCCAGAAAGAAATATGCATATACGGCAAGGGCCATACGGCTAAAGGAAAACATGTTCATACGGCTGAGACAACCAAAGCCATGCGGCTAAGGCTGCCAAAACCCTGCTACTAAGGGGAGCCACAAGGGACTTGCCGAATGAAAAGCCATGCGGTCGAACACTGTTCTTCTTCTCCAACTGTTTCGAGAAGAAGAACCATGAAAGCCATTGCTTGCAAGCTCCATTAATCCTTCATCTAAGGTCAGAATCCGGACTTCCATAGGTCAAAATAGGGCAGAATAAAATTCTCTACATCATGGAACCATCAAAACTTGAAAATAATAAGGTTTTATAGATCAAAACCCAAGAAATCTAGAAATGCAAAAAGCTTAGATCTACACGAAATGAAACATGGAAATTAAAAATGCTAAGTACTAAAGTGTCTTAGAATCTCATGAGGAAGAAAATGGAACAACAAAAATTGAGTTCCTCCATGAAGTAAGTTGCACTTGTCTAAGCCTCTCTGGTAGGTGGAGAGGGTTTAATGGAGAAGGAAGCAAGTAAATGAGAAAGTGGAGGAGAGAGAAAAGTTAGGTTGGGTTTTAAATGATGATGGTGGTGGTAGGTAGGGGCTTTCTTCTGGTTCATGATGAACCTAAAAGCAAACCAAACCAAGCCAAACCAAACCAAGATAAACCATAACCAATGAAATGCTAAAATAAACCATGCAATAAGACATGCAATATGAGTCAAAATATGTACACGTATACCAAAATACGTAATACGAACTACGGGCGTTACAACTCTACCCACCTTAAAAGAATTTCGTCCTCAGAATTTAATCAAGAGGCTAGAGAGGCAAGAACAAGCTATACGAATCACAAGCAAGTTATAACTAGGCAATCAATCAAGCAATCATTCATGCAAGCAAGAAAGCTGAGGGTGTAAGGCATAAGAAGGATATTATACCTTACGAGTCAAACAGGTCGGGATATCACGATCGAATATCATCTTCACGCTCCCACGTTGACTCACCTAGAGAGTGATGACCCCAAGCAATACGGACTAAACCAATAGTCTTGTTCTTGAGTATCTTCTCTCTTCGGTCCAATATGGATACGGGTCTCTCCTCATACGAAAGGTTGGTGCCAACAACCAATTCCGAATGATCAAGGACATGACTCGGATCCGGGATATACCGTCACAATTGGGATACATGGAAGATATCATGCACCTCACACAACGACGACGGAAGAGCGAGACGATAGGACACATCTCCTACTGGCTCTAGAATGTCGAATGGCCCGATATACCTAGGACTGAGCTTTCCCCGTACGTCGAAACGAATGACGCCACGGGTAGGCAAGATCCTGAGGAATACATGGTTTGTAGCCTCCTTACCCAGAATTTTTTTTTTGAAATATTTTTTTATTTATTATTTAATTGATTTGAATAGAGATTTTTAGATTGTTATAAATAATTATTTTAGTTAATTATTACAGTAGATTTCTTTAGCCATGATGGAGTTAAAAGCCTGGACTATGCTGATATATGAATCAACTGAAATCTCACCTTGGGTTCTTTCCTTTCTTGTGCTTTCTCATTATTTAAGCACAATTCTATAATGATAAATTATAGGATTAGTATCATGTTTGGTTGGGCATAATTATCACTTGGTTTTAGAAGTATGGCCTTCTTTAAAGTTCTCTTTGTCTATATGTACAATGTGGTTAAGCATTGAGCATTTGTTTTTAAGAATCTTGGACATCATCTTAGTTTTCTACAGCTGCTATCATGTTACAAAATTTAGGTACGAGATTATTTGCAAATAGCTTTTGGCAGTTCTTTGAACATGACTTTGGTTTCTTCATATAATTATTCTAAACATTGTGCCTGATACATTTACGTTTGGTTCTTTCCTTGTACAGTTCAAGTAGGCCTTCTCAGCTAAACTTGTATACCTTATCCTTAGCCTTCTGATAGGCGTATTGATACTCCTGTTTAGTTGGTATCCTAATTAAGATTTATGGCGTTCTTGTAGAAATATAGAACTTTAGGCAGTCATAACCCATTCAAAGTTATCATATTTTCATATGATGTCTAACATAAATGAGTGTACCTTGAAAATGTAATTGAACTTAAATAAGGTTGGAACATGAATTCAGGATCCTCATTATCAATATTTGTTTAGATGATCATAGATAAAAATCTCCATACCAAGTGATTTCCATATTGGTAATTGTACACGTAGAACATTGTAGTAAGTGTGTCAATCACAACACTGGATTTGGATATGAAGTATGATGAATTATTGGTAATCAATATTAAGAATAAGGGTGTCCCAGCCCATTCGGGCCAGGCCAGCACAGGCCCAACTAAGCCCCCAACCCACAGCCTTCGGCCCAGCCAGGGAAGCCCAGCTACCCAACCCCGAGGAGCTCGGGCCCGACCTATCTTTGGTTGTGCTGTAACAGACGTTCGCATATATATCAATCCCGGACATATCGAGAGAGGGAACGAACTCACAAACCTTAAACCCTAGTACCGCGTCTACCTTTTCCCCTACCCACGTGCACGCCTGCTCGCCAGGATTTGCCGCCGGCCGGTCGGAGCTGCCGAAAAACGTGCTCGGACAGAGGAAGTCAGCAGCAGCCGCGATAACCAACCCAACTTCACAGCATAACTGCATGACGATCGATTGATCGTTTTCCGATCTTCCTCTGCTGGTATGAAGTTAACATATACGCCCTTGCATTCTTTTAATTACTTTAATCGTAGATGCGCTAGATCGGCCAGGAAATCGACGTGAAGTCGATGGAAAATCAGTCCAAAACAGGACACATAATACAGTCCAATCACCCAAGTTTGAGGATCGATTCTGATCGATCAAGTACCATGTTAGAAAAAATATTTGAAGACACTTTTAGACAACATATAGGGCTTTATAATCCTTTTTGTGGGTTCAGAAATCATCGACTACGCGTCTAGAAATCGAATCCCAAAGTTTCTCAAAAACCTGTTTTAAAAAACTAGAAATTTGTTCGATACGACGTGCGTTCCGCCATTCTGGACAACATGATCGCGAACCGAAAGCATCAAATGGTGCGTAACGGCTTCGTGGTCGTGTGGGCTTTGACGGAATTCAAATTGGTCGTGTGTGCGCGACGAATTTGATGCGTATCCGTCGAAATTTACCGTATCGACCTCTGTGCAAATTTTCTAATTACTTTGTGCACGCTCGTCAGATCGAGACGAAACTTGCGCCAACAGGACCGTATCATTTTTAAGGTCCTGTATGCCAAGTTTGGTCCGATTCTGAGACAGTTAATAAAATCGGCATTTTGCGGGCCCCACGGTCCGACTCAACGGATGATTTTCTGCATGGCCTGCCGGAATCCAACTTTGGACATAGGGTTGGGTTCGTATCGGAAAATCGGATCCGTAGACATATCGTTTGACGACTTTAGAGACCATTGACTCAGGCACACTTTTCGGTGCAAAGTGGGTCCAACGGCGGACATCATTTTTGCCCGAAATTACCGTTTTGTCCCTGTGTCCAGAATTAGACTTAAGGACAGGCAATCATAGCTAATTTGACTATTCTAAGAATAATGGTAATATTTATTTCTGTATTCGGAGAGAGTTGTGATGACTTGAACTTTACGGCTTACCTGTTGACTATATTTTGTGGGATCTGTGTGCACCCTCCAGGCAAGATACCTTGCCTTTCTCTACAGTTTATTTACATGCATATTTATATTATTATACAGTTTTACTAGTTGATTATTTATATGTGATTTATATATTATGTCTGCTAGTTTATATATAGCCTTGTTTATAATTAGCTTCGTAGTTCATATTGGATTAGTTTTCTCGTGTATCGTGATTGGGTCGTATCGTGTCACCTCTTGTACTTGGACTGAGTCGCATCTTGTCATAGGATGAATAAGTCTCATATCAGAACTGCTGTACCTTAAAATTCTTGAAGCTAACCTGCGAGTCCACATTAGGGACGAGGGTTGGTAGTTAAGCTAACTTGCGAGCCCACACCAGGGGCGAGAGTTAGTAAGCTAACCTGCGAGTCCACAACAGGGGCGAGGGTTAGTAGTTAAGCTAACTTATGAGCCCACACCAGGGGAGAGAGTTAGTAAGCTAACCTACGAGTCCACATTAGGGCCGAGGGTTAGTAGTTATCTGTCCACACCTGCGTGTCCACACTAGGGACGAGGGTCATGCTAGCCTGCGAGTCCACACCAGAGACGAGGGTTAGTAGTATATGGTTTACACCTGCGAGTCCACACTAGGGACGAGGGTGATGCTAGCCTGCGAGTCCACACTAGGGACGAGGGTTAGTAGTTGTTCAAACCTGCGAGTCCACACTAGGGACGAGGGTTTGAGTATTCGATTTGGTTATCCATTTACATCGTGATATCCTGTTCTCTTGTTCTTCTCCAGCAGTTCGTTTAGGCGTAGTGGTTCTTTCAGTCGTGTATAGTCGTATTTTCGTGCTGATTGGTCTTTTCCCGATTATTTTCTTTATTTTCTTTATTGTATGTTAAACTGCTAGATAGGCATGTTTTTATGTATCTTGCTATGTCCCCTGAGGACCTGATGATCTCTTCAGGTTTAGTGAGTGCATGGAGTTAGCTATTAGTACTGAATGGCGAATGGGATGATACGCTTGCGGGATTCAGGTATCATATTGTATTTATTATCAGCTCATGCTTTCATACCTTATCATGAGATATCATGTTTCCTGATTCAGTTTTAGACTATTGTTACTTTCTCAGAGTCTTATCGGACATATATGCTAGTGGGCTGCAGACCACGACCCATACTTGTTTATTCTTGATTATTATTCTTATTGTGGATTGAGATATAGTTTTGCCTTGCCTTGATTAGGCCCATTGCCATAGCCGTGACAGCATTTACGTATTCGAGTTTGGCTGGAGTCCGTTTGATGCATAGCTGGCTTGCTCATGAGCTCGCACCTGAAAAGCGGGTACGGGTCGTGACAAGTTTTTTTGGTGGCCCATGCAGGTCAGAGCATATCGTACCGGTTAGGTAACTGTACTGGTACGAGCCTGCGACAATGACTAAACTCTTAGAAATTTCAATCCACTCTGCTTTGAAAATTCTCCAAGAAATTCTCTACGTCCTTGAAAACTCCATAATTGCTCTCGATTATACTTCCTTGTTTTCCGTACCATTGATTCTCGTCCCTTCCTATTTCCGGGTGATGAATGATCGTGCTGCCTAGAATACATCCGAGATTCTTAAATTATAAGTATAATATTGCTTGACTATTGAATATTTGATTATTTATAGATAGGAGGGATTATAGATGCCGTACGCCCTAGATAACGGTTGGTTGAATTGTTAACAACTAGTTAGAAGGATATACGATTTTAGTGGCCATGATTTGAGGAGTAGTGTGACCAAAGGTGGGTAGAAGTCTTGAGATTTCTTAGTTACAAAATGACTAGAGAAGGCCAAAGAAATAATTTGGAGAAATTAAATTTGAGGAGATTAAGGTAAAAGATAGACTTTTTTTTATTTAAGAATAGTTATGAATTAAAATTTCGAGGACGAAATTATCTTTAAGGTGGGTAGATTTGTAGCCTCCTTACCCGGAATTTTTTTTTGAAATATTTTTTTTATTTATTATTTAATTGATTTGAATAGAGATTTTTAGATTGTTATAAATAATTATTTTAGTTAATTATTACAGTAGATTTCTTTAGCCATGATGGAGTTAAAAGCCTGGACTATGCTGATATATGAATCAACTGAAATCTCACCTTGGGTTCTTTTCTTTCTTGTGCTTTCTCATTGTTTAAGGACAATTCTATAATGATAAATTATGGGATTAGTATCATGTTTGGTTGGGCATAATTATCACTTGGTTTTAGAAGTATGGCCTTCTTTAAAGTTCTCTTTGTCTATTTGTACAATGTGGTTATGCATTGAGTATTTGTTTTTAAGAATCTTGGACATTATCTTAGTTTTCTACAGATGCTATCATGTTACAAAATTTAGATACGGGATTATTTGCGAATAGCTTTTGGCAGTTCTTTAAACATGACTTTAGTTTCTTCACATAATTATTCCAAACATTGGACCTGATACATTTACGTTTGGTTCTTTCCTTGTACAGTTCAAGTAGGCCTTCTCAGCTAAACTTGTATACCTTATCCTTAGCCTTCTGATAGGCGTATTGATACTCCTGTTTAGTTGGTATCCTAATTAATATTTTTGGCGTTCTTGTAGAAACATAGAACTTTAGACAGTCATAACCCGTTCAAAGTTATCATATTTTCATATGATGTCAACCATAAATGAGTGTACCTTGAAAATGTATTTGAACTTAAATAAGGTTGGAACATGAATTCAGGATCCTCATTATCAATATTTGTTTAGATGATCATGGATAAAAATCTCCATACCAAGTGATTTCCATATTGGTAATTGTACACGTAGAATATTGTAGTAAGTGTGTCAATCACAACACTGGATTTGGATATGAAGTATGATGAATTGTTGGTAATCAATATTAAGAATAAGGGTATCCCAGCCTATTCGGGCCAGGCCAGCACAGGCCCAACTAAGCCCCCAACCCACAGTCTTCGGCCCAGCCAGGAAAGCCCAGCTACCCAACCCCAGGAGCTCGGGCCCGACCCCTGTTTGGCTGTGCTGTGACAGACGTTCGTATATATATCGATCCCGGACAGATCGAGAGACGGAACAAACTCACAAACCTTAAACCCTAGTGCCGCGTCTAACTTCCCCCCCACGCACGTGTGCGCTCGCCAGGAGTTGCCGCCGGCCGGCCAGAGCCGCCGGGAAACGCACGCGGACAGAGGAAGTCAGCAGCAGCCGCGATAACCAACCCGACTTCACAGCATAACTGCGCGACGATCGATTGATCATTTTTCGATCTTCCTCCGCTGGAATGAAGTTAACATATACGCCCTTGCATTCTTTTAATTACTTTAATCGTAGATGCGCTAGATCGGCCAGGAAATCGACGTGAAGTTGATGGAAAATCAGTACAAAATAGGACACATAATACAGTCCAATCACCCAAGTTTGACGATCGATTCTGATTGATCTATTACCATGTTAGAAAAAATATTTGAAGACACTTTTAGACAACATATAGGGCTTCATAATCCTTTTTGTGGGTTCGGAAATCATCGACTACGCGTCGAGAAATCAAATCCCAAAGTTTCCCAAAAACCTGTTTTAAAAAACTAGAAATTTGTTCGATACGACGTGCTGTTTGCCATTAAAATTCTTTGATTGTAAATTTTAATACAAACAGAACAGTGTTACAATATAGAACTTAGGCGTAGTCCTAGGAGTACACTTTTGTTTAATCTGGGTTCCTTGTACCAATGGAGTGAGTGATAATGCGTTGACTCCGTTGACGATCTGACGACGGTTATCGATTCTCTGAAGGTCTGGATTGCTCTGGGTGCTAGAGCTTGCTGAGAGGAGGAAGACGTTGAGTGTCTGTATCTGCCTCTCTGGTAGTACGAAGTCTCTGTCTGTTCGTTATAGAGGTTGATATGTGTGCCCGTAGGTGGCTGTCTCTGTGTGTGTCTGGAAGAAGAAAATGATCCCTCTATTTATAGTTTTACAGGCTGGCTGCTCATGTGCGCATGTAGGATACGCCTGTACGCGGGGACGCCACGTGTTGATTACTGATAGAGGCACATGGACGATGCGCCCTGATCGAGGGGTTGACTTCTTCATGTTGCTGTTGTGAACCGACACGTAGCAGAGAAGAAGATCTTTCTGTTGCTGAGATCTTGGATGAGTTGAGTCAAAGGACACGTGTCATCGACCCATGGCTCGGAGATCTCTGATTTGGTGGGGAATGATCTGGTAGGATGCGCCCAGGATTGGGCGCATAAGGAGACTTTAGCTCGTGACCTTTAGGAGTCACGAACCATTCTGGGCGCATGGCTTTTGGGGCGCATGCAGAGCTTCAGTGGTGACTTTACTCCTGTCTTTTGGGATCGGGGAGAAGTCTGGGGCACATGGCTTTTGAGGCGCATACAGAGTTGTGACGGTGACTTTCCTTCTGTCTTTAGGGATCAGTGAAAAGTCTGAGGTGCATAGCTTTTGAGGCGTATGCGGATTTGGGCGCACGGCTACGGAGGCGCATGCGAGATGGTTGGGCGGCCACGTGGCAGTAGCCGTCGGAGGGAAGTAGTGATGATGCTAACGTTGGCGATGCTTTGTCTTCTGAAAAAGCTGCTGACTGTTCAGACTTTGGAAGGCATGCTGCCAACTCTGTCAGTTCAGCATTTAATGTTTGTGACATTCGATAGACAGCTGAGTGGGCGCATCGGTTGGCGTTCCACTAGGCATATGGGGATGCATGGGGGCGCATCCCTATGATACTTTTGGTACTGAAGGGCACGTCTGTGTGATGCGCTTGATGTTGAAGGGCGCGTCTGTGTGATGAGCGGTCTGGCCAGCGGATCCGCTTCATAAGACGTCTTTTGATGGTGCAACTGTTACATTCTTCGAGTACTTTAAATAGCCGTTTTGACTTGGCTGAATTCGAAGCGTCCGGTTCATCCATTTAATGCAAATTCATTGTACGAAATTCAGAGAGCCATCCATTTGGCGCATGGGTTTGATTTGCCCGGCCTATAAATAGTGGCATGGAGAGAAAGTTTGCTTCTCGTTCTCTCACGTCTTTCCGACATGAACCTGTGTACTCGAATGCATTTTGTTGATAAGATGCTCCCGAGAGTGAAGATGCGACGAAGTGTCTTCGTTGATGCACTTGAAGGTGACTGTTACATCCAAAAGTCGGGATCGAGGGCTTCCAAGGCAGGCGGAAGGTGCCTGTTGCATCCAAAGATAGGGATGCACGAGCCTCGTCTCCGTTGTGCCGGAAGAGCCGTAGATCGGAATTGTGGTGCCCTGACCGTCTTCCTTTGGCTTTTGAGGCTCTTTCTCTAGATGGGGGGTTAATTTCCACCCTCGTCCTGCTCGGCCAGGTGAGCCTGGCTGGAAGGATGGCACATAACTTGGATGCTGAAGGGATGCACATAACTGAGGATGCACATAACTGAGCTGCTGAAAGGATGCGCCTTGCTGAGGGCGCCCGGTAGGATGCGCCTGGCTGAGGGCGCATGTTGGGATGCGCCTGTCTGTGGGCACATATTGATTGCGGGTTGTAGTCTTAGGATCTTTTTTTTTGTAGAAATTTTCCTTTGTACAGTCTTTCCTAGACATGTAATAGACTTTTATGTGTTAAATAAAAAGTCCTCTTTCAATGTCTATATATTTGTTGCTTTTTGCTGTGAATTACTTTGCCCACGCTCTGGCGCATGTAGTCTGGCGCATAGACTTTCTGGTTCTGAAATTCCATGCTTCTACAAGACCCCCTTCAAAGTTTTCAAAACTTTTGGATAAGTTTTGGAATACTTTGAATAAGAAGCATGGAAGTGGAGGTGCATGACCGTCGGGGCGCATAGATACTCCGCGCATCAGTGATGGAGCGCATGCTCCGCTCAGTTAGTGCAAATAATGATGCCTCGGTAACCGAAAAAGATTAATAATGATCTTTTTGGTTTTATTTGTGGTTATCTTTTCACAGAACCTGAGGCGACGGCTGAGATCACACATCATCGGTTCACGCGTGCGACCAAGCCCTATAAATAGGCGAGAGATGGAGAAAGAGAGTTTTTTTCTCCTTGCTTTTGCTTTCTTTAGAGTTCTTCTTCAAAAACCCTAACTTTCTTCTCTCAAGCAATGGCTCCCAAGACTCCTCGCGGCGGTGCTGGCAAGGAAAAGGAGCCGGTGGAGTATGCCGAGGGGGATGCCCCTATCACTATTGTGACTCCGGTCGACGTTTGCCCCGCTGTGACGGGTGGGTGTCATCTTTTCTACTGCTTTCTTTGTTCAGACGGTCTTTGGATCATGCGACTGAGTTGTTGTACCCTAACTCTCTTCTGCCGACGCGCATGGACTCTGTCCTCGCCAAGGTTTTACCCCGTCGATGTACATAGGTTTAGGCCTTTATCATGTACCGAGGTTTAACTGCGGACGCGCATGCGTTTACACCCTGATGCGCCGAAGCCTTTGCTGACGCGCATGGGGTTATGCCCTGATGATGCGCCGAAGCCTTTCACTGAGGCGCATGGGTTTACACCCTGATGATGCGCCAAAGACTTTCACTGAGGCGCATGGGTTTAAACCCAGATGATGCGCCAGGTTGCTTTGACACACTTTGTCTTTTTGCCTGACCTTTGATTTTTGTTGTGCCAGTGTCGATGACGATTCCTTTGCTGAATGAGGTCCTTCTGGATGCTTTCCGTTGTCAAATGGGAGTTGATTTTGATGAGGCGGTTGTCAACCCTGCCAAGGGTGTTATCTTACAGGATCAACCTCCTGAGAGGGTGCTGCAGATCCAGAACCAGTTGCCGACTTTCCTCTAGAGTATGATGGAGAGCGAAAAACTAAAATCTGCTGAATCCGAGGATGTGACCTTCTTGAAACCCGTCTTTTTGTTCGGCGACCGCCTGAACCCCACTGAAGCGAAGATACTGAAGGTCAAAGAAGACTGGTTCTTTTCTGCAAAAGGCATGGTGTTATATATGCGACAACTTGACCGCCAGTTGCCGCTGACGGCCTTCTATCGTTTAGCTTCGAAGAGAAGGATGCCCTGGGATCTTACTCCCTCTCAGGGGGGAGCCCTAGGGGGTGCTCTTTCGATTGATGCTCCATCGAATCAGATGGATACCCTGACTGCTTTGCGAACCGGTCCCTCGTTCAGTTCCCGAACTTTGCCTCCTGGGAGCCTCTACAGTGAAGTCCCAAATGACACTTTCGCCTTTAGTGCCTCAACATTCGCAAGTCGGATGCTGATATCGAGGGTCATGTATCCGAAAGGTGGCTTCAGGGTTGAAGGTTGGTGTCATCATATCTCGAGGTGGGACGAGTTGACCATTTGGGTGCTTTCGAAGTTCAAGGCTGAGCTTAAGGTGATTGGACTGATATCAGCTATCCATGCCACACAAGCTGGCGTGGATCTCAATAAGCCTATGTTCCTTGCACTCATGGAGTTGTTCAATACCCAGACTGGCACCTTCTACACTCCCGTGGGGGAGTTGGGGTTGGCTCTCCACGAGATGTACGAAGTGTCCAAGCTTTCCTAGGGCTCAGAACCGTACGAGGAATATTTCCCATCAAATGAAGAGATCCAGGTTCTGAAAAATAAGGACTCGGAAATGATGGCCATTTTTAAGGAAGTGGCGAGCCATCATTATTTGATGCATCGGAAGGACAAAGTCAAGACCCAGCCTCATGTGACTGCTTAGAGGGATTATGTTTTCAAGCAGGATTTGGCGGACCCCTCGAGGATCCGGTTTACGACTCCGCAAGGGCTGAAACCTGCGGAAGTGACTTTTGAGATAAGTCGGCTGGATGAGAGGACTCCTCGTTCCAATGAGAATGGCGAGAATGTGTATAGCTGCTTCTGGCACTGTGTGCACCGGATGTCGTCTGTGGCGGTGCTGACGGCATACTTGATGATATGGCTCCGAGATTGTGTGTTTGCGGACGGATCTGGTGGAGTGGAGAGGGTATACCAAAACCTTATTTTGCCTGCCGTAAAGTTGGCTTTTGGGCATCCCTTAGCTCTCCTTCCCGCGATGGTGTGTAACCTATTGCGGAATTTGAGGACTTTTGCTGATGACGTGATCCAGGAGAGAGGTAAAAACGACAACTTTTCCAGGGCTGAACTGCCATTCCATTATCTTATGGGATTGTTGATTCTGTATCATCCGAACGTGATGAGTCCAGGTCCGGAGGAGGATCGTGTTGAAGGAGATGCCTTTATCCGTCGCTTCTACAAGAGGAAGTGGTTATACACTGGCGTCCCCTTTTGCAGGAGAGTTTTGTCCTACCTTCAGGGGTGGGAGATTGTCAAGGTCGCCCTCATCTTCAAAGATTTCGAGGCTGACCAAGATTTAGTCGACTCTGGTGAAGACGCGATTACTCTGCCAAAATGGGGTTTTCGTTGGTTGCAAAGTATTCGACCTTCTCACTTGGTCTATCAGAACCAGAATAGGTGTTATCTGAAGCCATATCTGCCCAGCCGGTTCGCTCGCCAATTTGGCTATACTCAGCTGATGCTACGGAATCCCAGTAACAGTCTGGGGTTCATCGGTAGTTTGCTGGATGGGGCCCGGGGCTGGCAATATTACAATGCCGGGTGTACTGGTGTTCAGTTTACGGCGCTCGTTCGCAACCTTCGGCCACAGATCCTGTATTCGACCGCTAAGCTGTATTGCACAATGAATGCTGCATCTCCAGGTTATGACAGAGAAACTATTTTCATCATTGGAACTCAGCTGGAGGCCATAGCGAACATGTTGATGGTGGCTCGGTCATATGGCCCACCAGAATCGACGGAATATTGGGCTGCTGCTGCAGAATCAGTGAGAGATCCCCTTGTTGGGAAGAGGCGGGATGACGCGGAAGCTGGCTCGTCTGTACCAAAAAGGTCGAGGAAGACAACGACTCCAAAGGCAACGGGAGTGCCACCTGTAACGCCAGTGGAATCAGCTCCTACTGAGGTAAGGAGTCCTCCATAATTTTGGCTTATCTTGTCATTTTGGTGACTTGTGCTTTTCTTCTTGTAGGGATCGTCGAAGAAGAAGACCCGTATTTTAAAACCGGGTGTCAGTAAACCGAAGGAGGTGGCAAGCTCTTCTGACGAGCGCATCCCTCCGATGGTAATGTCTCCAATAGAGAAGAGTCCTGGAGATGTTCCTGCAGAGGTTTTACTATCTCCAGACTTTGTTGAAAGAGATGCAGAAGTTGCAGCAACTTCTAGGATGGTGCCAGCTGCCGTGAGGGCCTTGGACGTTGAGGGTCCAGCGGACACGGGGCTTCGTGATGATGATGTGGAGTGGAGTTCGTCGTCTTCGGATGACGTTGCTCCAGAGTTGCAAGAGCCTGTTGCGGGGGCAACAGAGATAGTTGGAACAAAGGAGAGGGTTGATTCCCCTCCTTGTTATGATGAGAGGAGGTCGGCTGCATTATTGCCGAGCCCTACCCCAGACTCAGCGACGGAAGCTGTGGTGGCTACCAATCAGGAGGTAGCGACAGATCCTGTCCCTGTAGAGGGATTTGATAAAGAGACCCGTCTGGTGGTCCTGACTTCTGGGGCGGGTCAGGAGACAAGTGTTGATCTTCCTGTTCTGCCAGGAGAGGTATCAGCTGCTGATAGCACGTTGGGTATTGGAGAGGTGGCCACTGACGTCGGTGGTACTTCCAAGTTCGGAAAGGGTAAGGGTGTGATGGAACACTCTGTTGCTCCTTCCACTTGGGGTACCATCTCGACACCTGTCCCGGTTTCTTCTGTTCCCTTGGCTCCTCGGGCTAGTAGCCCAGCCCCTTTTGATAAAGAGCCTACTGATACCGAGGTTCCAGCCTTGCAGGTTGTGGTTGATGGGTCTTCTTCCGGTCCACCGACTGGAGTAGCTCCTCCAACCCCTGCTATGACGCCGCAGGTGCTGGCGGACGCAGATGAATACGTGAAATTCATCGTTGAGGCAGTGTACAAAATATTGCAGAGGGGGGTATCGACAGTGATGGATGCCAAGGGGAGCTTTACGACGTTAAGAACTCTGGCATTGCCTCATATCAACCTGATTCGTGTTCACCAGGGCCACGATCACCTGGCCGTCATTCTGGAAGCCACGGTGGCTGAGTTGGACCAGCGGTTTTTCGAATTAGAGCGCATCCAGCAAAATAACCTCTTCGTCCTGATAGATACGGAGAAAGAGAAGCTATTCGCCGAGACTGAGTCTTCCTACCAGGCCACAGTGAGTGTCTGGGAACGCGAAGTTGCTGAGCCTGACGCTGCAGTGGAGCGATTATCTCAGTCTACACGGGAGACAGTGGAGACGCGAGCTGCGTTGGACGCTAATATCGCGGAGATTGACGCACAGATACGCCGCCTCGAGGACCAGCGGGCCCGACTCCTATTGGACACTACACGTGTCCAGGCTGAACACGTATCATTCAAGAAGGAGGAAGCAGCTTTCACTCTCCGAGCTCTTACCCTGGCTCAACAGAGACAGCAGCTTGATGAGAAGCACGAGAGTGAAACTTCTGCTGAGGCTGTTGAAGCGATGCGTCAAGAAGCTGAACGTCGAGTCATGGCGACTGTGGAGACTCGGGCGGCAGACTTGAAACGCCGGATTGCAGAGCTTTCCGCCAACCCTGGGGATTAGGGCTCGTAGTCTCTGCTTTTTGTATTTTGCAACTCTTGCTGGGGATAGTGTAATCCTTTACTCTCCTTTTCTAGAAATAAAGAAGTACACAATTTTCTGTGATGTGTTTATTTTTTTTGCTTGTCATAAACTTTGATGATTTGTGTGGACCTATTATCTTTTGCGTACCTTGGTTTTAGGTACATATAATAAGTTTGAAGGACCCAATATATTTGCTCAGAGGTAATGTGGACGTGACAAATATGGGGTTCAAATGATAGAATCTTCCTACTCAGAGGTGTTTATGGATGTGGTAGGAATGACTCTGGAGGATACACGGAACTACTCAGAGGTGATGTGGACATGGAAGTTCTGCGATCGATGTACGACAACGCGGGGGTTGTCTGTAAGTGATGTTTACTCAGAGGTAATATGGACGTGGTAAACATAAATGATAGCGTAGTCTTACAGGGTATAAGATTCTGCCTTGTAGGGTGTAGGGGGACAACTCAGAGGTGATGTGGACGTGGTTGCCCTTCTACTGGAAGATGCCACGGAACAGCTGGGCTCCGAAAGTGTATGATTTTGTGGAATGGAAGTACATGTCTGAAAAGATGTCAAGAGTAGTACTTCTTTAGGAACTTGCCATTGATGGGCATGATGAACAAGTCCCCATTGGGTTTGGCGAGGCGGTAAGCACCGTTTGAGTATACCGTCTCGACGATGAAAGGTCCTTCCCATTTGGGCTCGAACTTTCCTGGTGTTTTGTGAGTCAACACCATCGGCCTCCTGACTGCCAGAACCAGGTCGCCAACTTGGAAAGTCCTCTGCTTGACCTTCTTGTTGAAAGCCTGTAATATACGGGCTTGGTAGAGTTCGATACGTTATTGAGCTAGAAGATGCTTTTCGTCAAGTGCCTCCGGTTCCCGCAGATGACGACATTGATTGTCTTCTTCTGTGAGTTGGTTTATGATTGCTACGCGGAGTGAGGGTATCTGAATCTCGAGAGGCAGTACCGCTTCGCTCCCGTAGACCAAGGAGAATGGTGTGTTGCCTGTCGGGGTCCGTACGTTGTGCGGTAGGCCCAAAGGCATTCGCCGAGCTTTTCATCCCAGTCGTGTTTATTAGATGATATGACCTTTTTGAGTAGCCTGACGATAATTTTGTTAAATGCCTCGGCCAATCCGTTTGCTGCCAGATTATAGGCGGTTGATGCTACGTTTTGAATGCGATTCTTGTCACAAAATCGGTTGAAAACATGGCTGATGAACTGAGGACCATTGTCGTGGATGATCCTTTGGGGTACCCCGAAATGGTAGATGACGTGGTACTTGATGAAGCTGATCACCCTAGAGCTTTTCACTTCTGCCAGCGGAACGGCCTCTGCCCATTTGGGGAAGTAGTCGGTGATTGCTAGGATGAAATGGTGTCCTCTCGATGAAAGAGGGGTGATCGGTCCCACAATGTCCATTCCCCAAGCTTCGAAGGGCAAGGAGGCGACTGTAGGATGTAGTGGTTCGGATGGTGTATGAATGAAGTCTGCGTGAAGCTGGCACGCATGGCACTTCTTAGCATATTCGACAGCAACAACGGCCATGGTTGGCCAATAGTAGCCCATGCGTCGCAGTCGATCCTGCAACTTAGGACCAGGTTGATGGGCCCCGCAGGTTCTATCGTGAGCTTCTCGAAGGGCTTCAGCTGCTTCTTCGTTAGATAAACATCAAAGGAGAAGTCCATCGTAGGAGCGTCGGTACAACATTTTTGTGGCCGTATCGTAGTAGAATCAAAGAGAGTGCCTCCTGACTGAGATGGCTTCTTTCGGGTCCTCTGGAAGAATTCTGTAGACAGCGAAGTCAATGAACGGGAATCTCCAATCTCGGACGTTAACACCGGCACCCGTTGACATGGCGTGCGCCACTTGTGAGCGCAGGTTGTTTTTAGGGCAGGCCAAGTCTCGGCCCACTACTGTGACGTAGTGTTGAGTCCCGAGGGGTACCGCTAAGGAGGCTGTGAGGCCAGCCAGAGCATCAGCCTCTAGATTTTGTAGGCAGGGTACGTGTTCGATGAAAAACCCAGTGAAGGTTAAAATGATGTTCAATGCAACTTCATGGTAGGGGATCATATCTTCATGGCGAACCTCGTATTGCCCTCTGATCTGGTTTACGACGAGTTTTGAGTCACCGTAGGCTTCCAGATGATTCACCCCCAGCTGTTGTGCTAGCTGGAGTCCCATAATGAGCGCGTTGTACTCGGCAACGTTGTTGGAGCACGGCTTCGAAAGGGAGTAAGCACGCTGGATGACCAGTTGATCGGGGAAGACTAGTACCACCCCCACTCCTGCGATGATTTGGCCTTTGGGGCCTGTTCTTGAAGCGCCAACGAAAAACATCCGTCAGACGGAGCCTTCTTCGGTGACGTTTGATTCTTGGACCGCATCCGGGATGTCTTCATAGAGTCTTGAGGACTCTGGGATGGGGTGTGCAGCTAAGAAGTCGGCCAGAGCTTGACCCTTAACAGCCTTCTGTGGAACGAACACCATGTTGTATGGTGTTAGTAAGATCGCCCATGTGGCTAGCCGGGAGTTCAGTGATCTTGGCTTTGTCATGAGGACCCTGAGTGGATTGACTCGGGAAATGACATAAATTGTCTGGTCCGAGACATAATGACGAGTCTTTTGGATGGCAAATACCAGAGCCAAGCACTCCTTTTCAACGGGGTTGTACCGGTGTTCGGCCTCGATCAGAGTTCGGCTAAGGTAGTAGATTGCTTGCTCATAGCCTGTGTCGCTGTTCTGAGCTAGCAGGACGCCGAGGGAATGATCCATGGCACGGACGTAGAGGAGGAATGGTTTGCCGACGACGGGTGCCACCAGGACTGGAGGGCTCGTCAGGTAGGCTTTGATGTCGTCGAAAGCCTTTTGGCATTCCTCTGTCCAGACATAAGAGACTCCCTTCTTCATGAGCTGGGTGAAGGGTTGACATTTGCCGGAAAGGTTTGCTATGAACCTCCGAATGTATGCCAGACGTCCCTGTAGGCCTCGAAGTTCTCGAAGGTTCTTCGGAGGGTCCATATCAAGGATGGCTTTGGTCTTCTCGGGATCGACATGAATGCCTTTCGCCGTGATGATAAAGCCCAAGAACTTTCTGCTAGAAACCCCTAGGAAGGATTTAGCGGGGTTCATCTTGAGTTGATGCGCCCGCATGAGATCGAAGACCATCTTGAGGTCTTGCAGGTGATCTCCTTTGAGACGGCTCTTGACTGCGATGTCGTCAACATAGCATTCGACTGTCTTGTAAAGGTGTTGACGGAAAATGGTGCTCATAGCACGTTGATATGTCGTACCATCGTTCTTCAAGCCGAAGGGCATCAATGTGTAATAGAAAATGCCCTTTGGAGTCCTGAAAGACCTATGTTTTGCGTCATCGGGGAACATCTTGATCTGGTTGTAGCCCGAATACCCGTCCATGAAAGACATGCGCTCGAAGCCACATGTGTTGTCGATCATCACATCGGTGATTGGAAGCGGGAATTCGTCCTTCGGGCAAGCAGAGTTGAGGTCTCTAAAGTCGATACAGACTCGTATCTTCCCATTCTTCTTGGTGACGGGGACGACGTTGGCTACCCAATCTGGGTGTTGCTCTTCACGGATGAAGCCGATGGTCAAGAGTTTGTCCACCTCCTGATCGATGGCGTTCATGATGTCCGACCGGAAGCGCCGCTGTTGTTGTTTGATAGGCTTGGCATCAGGTAAGATGTTCAGTCTATGCATCGCAATCTGGGGATCAAGTCCCGGCATATCTTCATATCTTCAGGCAAAGACGTCGATATATTCTTTAGCCAGTTGGATTAAGGATTCTCGATCTTCTCCTTTTAGGCTTTTGCCGACGAAGATGGGTTTGGAAGAAGATCATCCCCAAGGTCGATCTGCTCGACTTCGTCTTCGGTGGAAGGTTCACGTAATTCGAAACGAGACTCCCATTGTTGCCCCGGCGTTGAGCCCAAGGTTCTTCTTTGAAGAATTCCGGCGCTTGGTCTTCGCCTTCTTCTTCTTGAGATTGTGCAGATGTCATGTTGGCTGACAGCACTCTCTTGAAGACAGATCCGATACTGGTATCAGAATCCCACGTTGATGCTTCAGACGAGTGAGAATGTTCAACTTCCTTTGCGTCTGAACTCTCTGGCGTTGACGGTGGCGTGACATAGCCTACCCCCCGTCGAGTTTTGTTGTAGTAGTCCTGTGTCTTTCCTTTAGGTGTTGGAAGCCGGAGAGGGAGACGTCGACCTTTGCCGTAGTTTAGGCCTTTGTCGCTTTTTAGTTCGTAACCCATCTTTTGGATGAGGTACTTTGCCTTGTTCGTGTACCGATAGAGTTGCATTCTGCCGGGATCTGGTTTTGGCTCGAGTGGCGGGAGGTCTTGATGACGCTCACCTTGTCGAAGATGATGGATTCTTCGTCTCGACTCCGTGGTGGGACTATGTAACAAACCCCTTGGGACGGGACTACTCGATTTACATGATGGATGGTCGTTATTTGTGTTTGCAATGACCGTAGAGCGTTATCTAATGTATACATGACATTCCAATGTGGAAGACTAGAGTAATTAAAAGATACTCTGTTATTGATGAAATACGAGATTTTATCCCGTGGGATTATATTATCGAGAGATGGGACATCTACATCGGCCGAGATATATTCCCCCAGCTCTTTATCTGTAAGCACTAAGTAGGATTGGGAGGGTCCACCACAGCGCTGGTCTGGGAGTCCGAGCGGACTACATGGGCCTTCTCTGGCGGCTGGGATGGTGGCGGCTTGCCCTTGAGACGCACCTTCAGAGGTGCTTCCGCTGTGCTTCCGGTGGTTGACGCCTGTCACCCCCAGTTTTCAGAAATAGGGGTATTTTTGTTATTTTACATTTTTGAATATTTTTAAAATTTATTTTATTATTTATGATATTATTTTGGGGTTGAAATTTATTTTATTATTTATGATATTGTTTTGGGGTTATTTGAGTCGGGTTCGAATTTCAACTCAATCCGACTTGAAACGGGGACCCGGGGGTAGTTTGACTCTAGTGGGACCCACACACTAGTTAGGCATAGCCCACATGATATTAATTTTAGTCCACATGATAGAAATATTTTAGTTAGAGGTTAGACTAATTATTATGGATAAGGTTAGTGTGATTAGAGACTTTAGAATGACTAATTTAGCCCCAACCAATTAGCCATTTCCTAATACTCATAGAATAGGTTAGTGGGGGCATTTTGGACCTTACCATAATAGGACAAATAGCCTCATATGGCCAGCCACTTTGGGAGAGGATAGGCTCAAGTTTATTTCATTATTCTCATCTACACTCTCTCTCTCTTGTTCTTCCCCAAATTCCTAGAGAGCAATCCCTAGCAATTTCTCCACCAAATCCTTCCATTTCGCCACCAAATATTCTTCTTTCCTTCTCCATTCTAGCCAAGGAGGAAGCTACCCAAGTTTGGGAGGATTCGGAGCTCGTTCGTGTCCTTTTGGAATCTCTACGTGTCGGTGTCGCTCCGGGAAGGCTTTTCTTCGATTCGATCTACCGGGATGTATAAATCCCTTCTCCTTTTCATTTTCTCATGCATATAGGTCTATTTTGAATCCATAGGAATGACTCCCATGGTTGTATCTCCATTTGTGTCCATTTTGTGTCCATTTGGAGGTCATAGGAGTGTCCTTTGTGTTGTGGTTGTGTCCATGTGGGAAAACCCCAAATTTGGACACACTATGTGTTGTTGTTATGTATGAATGAATTATTACATGTTTAATCTCATATTTTTGTATTGGAGATGTGTTCTATAGTGTCTCATATATATATATATTAGTGTAGAGAGTGAGTTCTTGATATATTATGTTATATACTTGTGTTCTTTTGTCTCAAACTACCCAAATCCGTCATGATTTCTATCCACGTTTTTAATTTCAGCCCTAACTTAGAAATGTCATAACTTCTAGCTCAAAGCTCGGTTTAATCTTTCGTTTTTTTTAAAAGAAGCGTATTGAAGTTAGATTTCCAAAAATATATATTAATAGGCCTAATTCTTTCTGTAACTTTCTGGAGAATTATTTGAGTGTCAGCTGTACGAAAGACAAACGTGTTCTCGGTGTTTTCGCGATTCCGGGAGTTTTCGGAAACAAAAATGCGATCCGTTTGAAGTTTCGGAGAGCTAACACATAGATCTATAACATACTTTAATTCTAGATTTTAATTCATGCTGAGATGGTACAGTATTGATTATTAGTAGGAGTTACTATTCGACATATGCATTTTGTGCACCCTTGTGTGTAATATAATGTTCTATTTGATTTTAACCCTTGTTAATGTATATACATTATGTAATTAAATAGAGAATGCAAGCATGTGTAAATGTTTAAATAAATGATGTATGAGGTGTAAGTATCCTATCTAATGTAAGCATGTATAAGTACGGCTTGTAATGAATATGTTGGTTCCATAGTATGTAATGTATGGTGTATATAGTAGTGCAAGAGAATAAATGAATGATGAATGAATGCAAGCATGAATGTAATATAATAATAGATGTAATGTATGCAATATACAAGTTAATGAGATATAATGTTCTATGTTAACACAAATCCTATATTACCTCATGTACCCCTTACACTATGTAGATACTATCACACTTGACACTTTGTTCACTTACACTTTGACACTCTTTGATATGTATACACTATGTATGCCCATTTAACCCTCACTTGCCCCTTTGCCATGTTCACATACACACACATAGCCTCTTAAATAAGTATTTATGAATACAGTTAACTTAGCTATGTATGTATATTATATATATGTTAGCATATTATGTTGTAATATATAAGTTTATATAAACATTTGAAATGTCATGATTATAGACCTAATGTTGAATACCAATATATGCATATGTATATATGTGTAGACATATATAGTTTAAAGTAATAGATTACCTAGTGTATATCCAATGTGAATTCTTGCCTATTTGAGTATTGAATAATTGTATGCTATATAGAGTTGGGTGTATGTTGGCTTGTATAGCCTTGTATTGATGTGTGCTTGCTAGGATAGTCTTGGTTAGGCCTAGTAAGACTTGCTGGGTTAGGACATAACCTAGTTTGACCTAGTTTGACTAGTGCAGTTGACCAGAGTTGACCAAGGGTTGACTTTGGTCTAGTTTGACCTAGATTCATGTAGAATATATTGTAGTACTTTATATTACCCTTCTGGATATGTTATGACTTGTGCTGTTCTAATTAGGAGCCAGACACCTCTCCTCGGATAGTATCTTTACCTTGGACATTCAGATATCAGGCGAGTACATTCTCTGATCATTTCATAACTTGCTTAGAATTATATTCCTGCTCTAGTTTACCTTATTTGATGCTGTCACGATATTATCACGGATTGGTACTATATGGATCCCTACATTGAGATGTTATCCCCCTCGGGAGCATCGGATACATTATGTCATGTATTTTGTGTACATCATGTATTCCTCGCTCTCATGTTATTCATGTTTCTCATGTTCTTTATGCTCGTTCATGCATGCTCGTGTACTCTCATGTGCTCTCATGAATCGGTCATGTTTTTTATGTATCTCATGTATAACCTATATTGCATGTGCACTCATTTATGAGCCTTCATGTGAATTTCATGTGCACCCATTTTTGGGCCCCCATGTGAACTTCATGTGCACTCATGTATGAGCTCTCATGTATACTTTATGTGCACCCATTTATGGGCTTCATATAAAAACTATGTACGTAACATAACTTGTTTGGATCCTTGTGTATTAATTGGGGTATGGGGGAGTATAAATAGCCATGTGAACAATTCCAAAGTAGTATAGCCATGTGCGCCTCTTTATTATAGTCATGTGCATATCCAGCCGTTTACATGTCGACTTTATACTCTAAATCACTAGTCGCTGGTAGCTCTCTACTTATAGTAGATATTTCTATTACAGTTCTCTCTCTGTTTACATCATGTACTTTCTTTCAGTTTTATGTATCGTACTCTCTTGCATGTTTATATTATCTAACCTGTTATGATCTGCGTGAGATGTATTGTACTCGCTCCTGTCCTGACTGGACCTGTTGATAAATTTTACAGATAGCCTGGAGGTTGTCTGCTAGCCTAGAGGAGACACAGTAGAGGTTGTATAGATAGCTAGGGTTTCGTTCATAGTTATTTCATTTTGTCTGGAGTTGTATTTACTTGTGGATTACTGTATTTGAGTTTTGAGATGTATTTTTGGGATTATGTATCTTAGACACTTAGACTTCTATCTCTTGTTTCTCTTTTGGATTTCATGTTTATTTATCTTTATCCTTCTACCTTAGATTGTGATTGAGTTGTACCTCTGTGTTGGCCTCCTTATGGAGAGTATTCATATTATGTTAGTTATAGTTCATGACCTAGAACAGCGTTCTACCGTCGATACTGCGGCGTAGGCTGGGTGTTGTTACGTACTCGTACTCCCACGGTGGGTGCGGGTCGTGATAACGCCTTTTTCTGTAGTTTTGCCACAAGGGGAGCCGATGTTTGAGGCAGCTTTCCCTTGAGCCGTATCTTCAGGGGAGCTTCAGGAGCAGCTGGTGCTTTCCCGGGTAGCTTAATGCTCATGGGAGGTAACTTCTAAGGCGGTTTGCCTTTGAGTCGGATCTTCAAAGGAGCATCGGGAGTGACCTCAGGCTCCATGTCCGGCTCTGCTGCTGTTTCTGCTTCGTCGTCAGCATCATTGGCCTCCTCCTCGTCAGGTGACTTGTATAAGTCGACATCGGTGAAGTAGGCTTCAATCCCTTTGAAAGGGTCGATGTCCGCGAACTCCGTATGGATGACGTTGTTGGTGGACACGTACTTCATACTTTGGTGGAGCGTGGATATCACCACCATGTACTCGTGCAGCCATGGGCGATCCAATAGAATGTTGTAGTTGACTTCAGTGTCCACGACATAACAAGTGACCTCGGTTCTGAGGTTACCGATGTGGCACTTTAGTCGTATTTTGCCCAGTGGTTCGCTTTTGATGGCGTTGAAACCACTGATTGTTGTGTTGGAGGGTGCCAATCGGTACATTTGGATCCCCAGTGTTGAGAGCAGCGTCTTCGGGATGATGCTGAGGGAAGACCCCGGATCGATCTGAATCCGCTTTACCTTGACTGAACCGATGTACCCTGTGTAATACAGCGGCCTGTTGTGTTGATTGTGTTTGAGCAACATGTCCTGTTGGGTGAAGGTTAGATTGGAGATAACCTCCTTCGCTCAGTGACAGTGCTTGCACACAGTCGGAAGATCTTCCGGCTGCTTGACCTGAATGAGAAAGGATTCAACATCCTTCAGAGCTTCGCAGAGAGCTTCTCTGGAGTCTTTGGAAAGACGGAGGAGCTCGAACAGAGATAGGCGGACAGGAGTACTGGCCAGTTGTGCCAGTATGTCGAAGTTGTGGGGCTTGGATAGCCCCGAAGCATTCTCTTTTCGTAGAGGCCTATCGAAGCGGGCCTCTATCTACTTCTATTTATTGGCTGCTGAGGGCTTAGACGGGCCCTCGTCCTGGACAGCAGGGACGGTGCCAGGAGGCACCATTTCGACGACAGCTTCGTCGGGTTGGGCGTTCTTTTGTGAACGCGTCTGCACAGGAAGTGCCTCTTCCGCTGAAGAAGAGACCATGCGGCAAGACTTGATCTTCCTGCCTTTGGATTTGAAGGTAGGGCGTACCTCCGGTTGAGTCACCTCGGAGACGAGATTGGGGTGAACCCACAGGATCTCTCCCCGAGTTGTGGTGAGTGGGATGAGTCCACTCACGTTGTCACGGGTTGGTGGTAAGTTAACTACCTCTATTGTCGCCTTAGGGATGGGGATGACGCAATCCTGTGTTGTAGTCGCCGACAGGGTACCAAACTGGAGTGAGACCATGTTGGCCGACACCGTCTTCTCTTCGTAGTCGATGGAGATTGCATCCGCATTGATCATGCGCTGGATGTAATTCTTGAGGACATAGCAGTCTTTGGTTGGGTGTCCGACAAACCGATGGTAGTGACAGTACCTCGGGTTGTCCACTTTCCCAACCTCATCGGGACGCTTGGGATCCGGAAGCTTGATCTTGTCACCCTGCTTGAGTATCTCAAATAGCTGCAAGGTGTCTTCGTCGTTGAACGAATAAACCTCCTTCGGCCTTGGTGCAAGTGGAGGCTTCTGAGTAGGTGCTGATGCACCTTATGAGGCATTGACAGTCAATGCCTGCTTTTCCTTTGTTTCTTGTCCAGGGTTGTTGGCTGCAGGCCGTTTCTCCTTGTCCTCGAAGGCAGGGAAACTGACTCCCAGAAGACAAGCATTGGCTGCCTTCTTCTCCGCGGCTTCTGTTTCAATGATCAAGGAGCTCCAGTCGGAAGGAGGAGTAGAGTTGAGCCAGAGCTTGACTGCAGGCAGCATATTCATGCTGCAGGAGGAGAGAAGCGCATGTTCTGGCATGCCGGGGGCCGTCTGAAGCAGGCCTGTCGGAAGCGTTCGATGAACACTCGAACTATTTCCTTCTCCTTCTGGCGTATCTCTATAAGGGACGCCATTGTCATGTCCTTCCCGCCGTCGTAGAAACGGTCGAGAAAGAGGCACGTCAGGTCGTCGAAGGAAGATATTAAATTGTCGGGGAGGCTGCAGTACCAGTCGTACGCCACTCCTTTCAGTGCCCCAACAAATATGCTGGTAAGTAGCGCGTCCTCCTTCGGAAGATGTCCCGTCTGAGACTGGAAATACGTCAGGTAGCGACGCGGAGAGTCCGTTCCGTCATATGGCGTCAGTATTTGTGGTTTATACTTTGGAGGATAAACCACCTTGTTCCACTCGAGGGGATAAGGCTGGGGGATGCCCATTTTCTGGCGCTCCTCTTATCTCGTCTTGGACTCAAAGCGCTCGCGCAGGTCCCTGATCATCTCAACCACGTCTTCTGTGGAGCTGGGAGTCGGGAAAGGTGGTACCACCGGATGTTGAGCATTTGAGGGCTCTGATGTCCGAGGTGCTTCTCGACGATCTGCGTCCGAGGATACCCGTTGAAGGGTTACACTCGACTCTTCATTGGCCCCTAGATCGGGACCGGTAGATGGTGTCCTGGTCAAAGCTGACCATATTTCAAATACTGCTTGAGTTAGCGTTTGCATGGAGGCAGAGAGGATTTTGAGTCCTCCCTCCAGGGTATCTATGCGCTGGACGAGGTCTGTTGGTGGCGCATCAGATTCGACATCTGTCTCAGTCACGTTTACTGTCATGACGCGACCGGGAGTGGATGAATGGGTCGAGGCTTCACTCTCGGCCTCACTCTCTTGTAGGGGAGTCGCCTCTCCTGGAGCTTCGTCTTGGCTAACCCCGGTTATGTTCGGTAGAACATTCATCATGGGCGCATCTGCAAGGGCCTGATTACCCTCAGCTCCGTCTTGAAGGGCCTCTTCGTCTCCGGAACTCGGGTTCGCAGATGCTAGACTACCCCCGGCTATGTTCTGGGGGATGTTTTTTTCTTCAGTAGCTTTTGGGAGGCTGACTTTGCCTCGAGGATCTGCCCCAAGTGTGCTTTGGACACACTCGTCTTCGGAAGGAGGCTCGACAAGGGTCTAACTAACCCCAGCTTCCTCCAAGATCTTCTTCCTCGCTCGAGTGCCTTCGAACACTCCGGAGGATGAGACAGCTGTCTTGGTTTTCCTCGACTGGCTTTTGGACGAGGAAGAGAGACTGCCAGTCGTCTTTCGGACTGACGAGGAGTTGGAGATCACGTTGCATGAAGCAACCGTTGGTTCTTCTTCTGTTGACACCTTCTTCCCGAGGCGACGTCGGAGGGGTATCGATGATTACAGTCGCTGGAACACCGACTGCCTTGGTGGGACTGCCGCTTTGTAACAGCAGTTGATGGTGACCACAGCACAAGTATGCCCCGTGAGAGGCACATCGTGCTTGTCAGCCAACTCTCCTGATCGGCGCTTGTGAGTGATCACGTTACGCAGATCGTTGGAGGAGAGTGCCACCTTCGCACCCCCTTCAGGCGCATGGCAAGGCCAAGCGCCAGGGTGGTCAAGTGAGTGCTGCGCCTCCTGATCTAATACCAAACAGGCATTCCGATCAGTAGTGGGGGAACCACAGCATTTGGAGTGACTTGAACCGACCTCAAACGCACAACCAGAGGAGGTGCAGGAGTTCAAGACCACTGGCTTTGCCTTACTCGACTTAGTTGTACACGCAGTAAATGCACCTAAGTGAGACAAGGACTTCGAAGGTCGACTCGTTCTTGGCGCTGCAGCACTCGAGTCGACCTTGTACAACTTACCATCAGCAGCGCACATGATTGTGAGCGCATGCTTCTGGCTTGTTGCTGGCATAGCACGTTTGGGATGCATGGCCCGTGCTGCCTTGGACTTCTTCGTACCAGGCCGCTGGGGCGCGTAGTACTCAGAATCCAAATTCTCCTCGCCACTACAGCGAGTGAGTCTGTCAAAGACAGAGATCTTCTGTGGCGCATCAGAGGAGATGTGCGAGGCATTGGCTGCGCCCCTGCTCCGTCGACGCATCCTCGCCTGAGAGGGATATGGCTGGGGAACGTGGTTAGCCGTACGTTTCCCCGAGAGATGCGCTGCATAAGTGGGCGCATCTTGGTTGCTGAGGATGTAAGCAGGAAGGGAAGGCTGGATTGGCGCATCCCCTTCGGTGGTGGTGCCCGAGGCGTCGATCTTGCGCACCCAGACTCGACGGGTCTTCTTCGGCTTCGGCAGCCGCTTCGAAGGACTCGTACTTCCTTTAGAGATGAACTCCTCATACGCCTGTTGATTGAGGCGTACGACCAGCGTCTTGTGGGAGGAGCCCACCTTCACGTCGTCGGATTGTGACATAGCTTTCTCGGTAGAGGAGAAAGAGGTCCCCAGCAGAGTTGCCAGCTTGTTTGCCATTAAAATTCTTTAATTGTAAATTTCAATACAAACAGAACAGTGTTACAATATAGGACTTAGGCGTAGTCCTAGGAGTACACTTTTGTTTAATCTGGGTTTCTTGTGCCAATGGAGTGAGTGGTAATGCGTTGACTCCGTTGACGATCTGACGACGGTTATCGGTTCTTTGAAGGTCTGGATTGCTCTGGGTGCTGGAGCTTGCTGAGAGGAGGAAGACGTTGAGTGTCTGTATCTGCCTCTCTGGTGGTACGAAGTCTCTGTCTATTCATTGTAGAGGTTGATATGTGTGCCCGTAGGTGGCTGTCTCTGTGTGTGTCTGGAAGAAGGAAATGATCCCTCTATTTATAGTTTTGCAGGCTGGCTGCTCATGCACGCATGTAGGATGCGCCTGTACACGGGGACGCCATATGTTGATTGCTGATGGAGGCACATGGACGATGCGTCCTGATCGAGGGGTTGACTTCTTCATGTTGCTGTTGTGAATCGGCACGTAGCAGAGAAGAAGATCTTTCTGTTGCTGAGATCTTGGATGAGTTGAGTCAAAGGACACGTGTCATCGACCCATGGCTCGAAGATCTCTGATTTGGTGGGAAATGATCTGGTAGGATACGCCTAGGATTGGGCTTATAAGGAGACTCTGGCTCGTGACCTTTAGGAGTCACAAACCATTCTGGGCGCATGGCTTTTGAGGTGCATGCAGAGCTTCAGTGGTGACTTTACTCCTGTCTTTTGGGATCGGGGAGAAGTCTGGGGCACATGGCTTTTGAGGCGCAAGCAGAGTTGTGACGGTGACTTTCCTTCTGTCTTGAGGGATCAATGAAAAGTCTGAGGCACACAGCTTTTGAGGCACATGCGGATTTGGGCACACGGCCGCGGAGGCGTATGCGAGATGGTTGGGTGGCCACGTGGCAGTAGCCGTCAGAGGGAAGTAATGATGATGCTGACATTGGCGATGTTTCGTCTTCTGAAAAAGTTGCCGACTGTTCAGACTTTGGGAGGCGTGCTGCCAACTCTGTCAGTTCAATATTTAATGTTTGTGACATTCGATAGACAGCTGAGTGGGCGCGTCGGTTGGCGTTCCACTAGGCGTATGGGGATGCATGGGGGCGCATCCCTATGATGCTCTTGGTACTGAAGGGCGCGTCTGTGTGATGCGCTTGATATTGAAGGGCACGTCTGTGTGATGCGCGGTCTGGCCGGCGCATCCGCTTCATGAGAAGTCTTTTGATGGTGCAACTGTTACGTTCTTCGAGTGCTTTAAATAGCCGTTTTGACTTGGCTGAATTCGAAGCGTCCGGTTCATCCATTTAATGCAAATTTATTGCATCGGAGAGCCATCCACTTGGCGCATGGGTTTGATTTGCCCGGCCTATAAATAGTGGCATGGAGAGAAGGTTTGCTTCTCATTCTCTCACGTCTTTCCGACATGAACCGGTGTACTCAAATGCATTCTGTTGATGAGATGCTCCCGAGAGTGAAGATGCAACGCAGTATCTTCGTTGATGCACTTGAAGGTGACTGTTACATCCAAAAGTCGGGGTCGAGGGCTTCCGAGGCAGGCGGAAGGTGCCTGTTGCATCCAAAGATAGGGATGTACGAGCCTCGTCTTCGTTGTGCCGGAAGAGCCGTAGATCGGAATTGCGGTGCCCTGACCGTCTTTCTTTGGCTTTTGAGGCTCTTTCTCTGGATGGAGGGTTAATTGCCACCCTCGTCCTGCTCGGCCAGGTGAGCCTGGCTGGAAGGATGGCACATAACTGGGCTGCTGAAGGGATGCACATAATTGAAGATACACATAACTGAGCTGCTGAAAGGATGCGCCTTGCTAAGGGCACATGGTGGGATGTGCCTGGCTGAGGGCGCATGTTGGGATGCGCCTGGCTGAGGGCGCATATTGATTGCTGGTTGTAGACTTAGGATCTTTTCTTTGTAGAAATTCTTCTTTGTACAGTCTTTCTTAGACATGTAATAGACTTTTATGTGTTAAATAAAAAGACCTCTTTCAATGTCTATATATTTGTTGCTTTTTGCTGTGAAGTACTTTGCCCATGCTCTGGCGCATGTAGTCTGGCGCATAGACTTTCTGGTTATGAAATTCCATGCTTCTACACGTGCGTCCCGCCATTCTGGACGACGTGGTCGCAAACCGAAAGCATCGAAAGGTGCGTAACAACTTCGTGGTCGTGTGGGCTTTGACGGAATTCAAATTGGTCGCGTGTGCGCGACGAATTTGATGCATATCCGTCGAAATTCACTATATCGGCCTCTGTGCAAATTTTCCAATTATTTGTGTACGCTCATCAGATCGAGAAGAAACTTGCACCAACAGGACCGTATCGTTTGTTTGGTCCTGTATGCCAAGTTTGGTCCGATTCTGAGACAGTTAATAAAATTGCCGTTTTGCGAGCCCCACGGTCCGACTCAACGGGTAATTTTGTGTACGGCCCGCCGGAATTCAACTTTGGACATACGATTGGGTTCATATCGAAAAATCGGATCCGTAGACATATAGTTTGACGACTTTAGAGACCATTGACTCTGGCACGCTTTTCGGTACAAAGTGGGTCCAACGGCGGGCAATATTTTTGCCCAAAATTACCGTTTTGCCCCTGTATCCAGAATTGGACCTAAGGACAAGCAATCCTAGCTAATTTGACTATTCTGAGAACAATGGTAATATTTATTTCAGCTTCCGGAGACAGTTGTGATGACTTGAACTTTACGGCTCGTCTGTTGACTATATTTTGTGGGACCTGCGTGCACCCTCCAGGCAAGATACCTTGCCTTCCTCTACAGTATATTTACATGCATATTTATATTATTATACAGTTTTACTATTTGATTATTTATATGTGACTTGTATATCTTGCCTGCTAGTTTATATATAGCCTTGTTTATAATTAGCTTCGTAGTTCATATTGGATTGGTTTTCTCGTGTATCGTGATTGGGTCGTGTCGTGTCATCTCTTGTACTTGGACTGAGTCGCATCATGTCATAGGATGAATAAGTCATATCGGAACTGCTGTACCTTGAAATTCTTGAAGCTAACCTGCGAGTCCACATTAGGGGTGAGGGTTAGTAGTTAAGCTAACTTGCGAGCCCACACCAGGGGCGAGAGTTAGTAAGCTAACCTGCGAGTCCACACCAGGGGCGAGGGTTAGTAGTTAAGCTAACTTGCGAGCCCACACCAGGGGCGAGAGTTAGTAAGCTAACCTGCGAGTCCACATTAGGGGCGAGGGTTAGTAGTTATCTGTCCACACCTACGAGTCCACACTAGGGACGAGGGTGATGTGCGAGTCCACACCAGGGACGAGGGTTTGTAGTATATGGTTTACACCTGCGAGTCCACACTAGGGACGAGGGTTAGTAGTTGTTCAAACATGCGAGTCCACACTAGGGACGAGAGTTTGAGTATTCGATTTGGTTATCCATTGACATCGTGATATCGTGTTCTCTTGTTCTTCTCCAACAGTTCGTTTAGGCGTAGTGGTTCTTCCAGTCGTATATAGTCGTATTTCCGTGCTGATTGTTCTTTTCCCGGTTACTTTCTATATTTTCTTTATTGCATGATAAACTGCTAGATAGGCTTGTTTTTATGTATCTTGCTATGTCCCCTGAGGACCTGATGATCTCTTCAGGTTTAGTGAGTGCATGGAGTTAGCTATTAGTACTGGATGGCGGATGGGATGATACGCTTGCGGGATTCAAGTATCGTATTATATTTATTATCAGCTCGTGCTTTCATACCTTATCATGAGATATCCTATTTCCTGATTCAGTTTTAGACTCTTGTTACTTTCTTAGAGTCTTATCGGACATATATGCTAGTGGGCTGCAGACCACGACCCATACTTGTTTATTCTTGTTTATTATTCTTATTGTGGATTGAAATATAGTTTTGCCTTGCCTTGATTAAGCCCATTGCCATAGCCGTGACAGCGTTTATGTATTCGAGTCGGGCTGGAGTCCGCTTGATGCGTAGCTGGCTTGTTCATGAGCTCGCACCTGAAAAGCGGGTACGGGTCGTGACATGGTCGTCGACGAAAAATTCAAGGAGACGCCGATGAGAATCGACCCAATATCGCTGGCAATCTTGTACAACTCGAAGATCATCTTTGACTTGTCTGACCACCTCAATAGTCCGGGTAATCATTTCCAAAGCGAGCATCTGCCTCTCTCCAACATCGTCCCATGCTAGCGGAGATCTGTACTTCCTACCATACAGTGCCTCGAACGGTGCCATCTGGATACTGGCCTGGAAACTGTTGTTGTGCGAGAACTCCACCAGGTACAGGTGATCCTTCTACGAACCACCAAAGTCGAGTGTACAAGATCTCAACATATCTTCCAAGGTTCGTATGGTACGCTCTGACTGACCATCTGTTTGCGGATGATAAGCTGAGCTGAACTGGAGGTGAGTTCCCAAACTTTCTTGTAGGCTGCGCCAAAAATACGACGTAAATCTTGAATCTCTGTCCGATGTGATACTGACTGGAACACCGTAAAATCTGACAATCTGCCTGAGGTACATTTCTGCTAGCTGAGCCGTCGACTGACCAACTCTGAACGGAAGAAAGTGTGCCACCTTCGTGAGCCTGTCTATAATAACCCAAATAACATCTCTTCCAGCTGGGAATCTAGATAATCCAGTCACAAAATCTATGGTAATGTGCACCCACTTTTACTCTGGAATCGGCAAGGGCTGAAGAAGTCCAGTCGGTCTCTGATGCTCAGCTTTAACTTGTTGGCAAACCAAACAGCAAGAGACAAACCGGACTATCTCCCACTTCATGCCATTCTACCAAAAGTGCTGACGGATATCACGATACATCTTCGTGCCACCGGGATGAATAGAATACTGAGAACTGTGAGCTTCTGCCATGATCACTTATCTGATATCTCCACTGGGTACACAAAGATGCCTCCCATGTCGAAGTGTACCGTCCTCATGGATATGTAACTCTGGTCTTCGTCCTGCTACACATTCTGTCCTGAGTCGCTGAAGCTTGGAATCTGTTGACTATGCCATCCGGATCCTCTTGACTATAGTGGACTGAACTTGCATACTGGCCATCAATGCCACATTGGTAGGAAGGACAACCTCTATACCCATCTTCTGAAGATCTGCTAATAACTCTGGATGCGCTGTTAGAAAATAAACTCTGGCTCTTCTGCTCAATGCGTCTGCAGTGACGTTGGCCTTTCCAGGATGATACTGCAGGTTGATGTTATAATCCACAAGTAGCCCTAGCCATCTCTTCTGACGCATGTTAAGATCCTTCTGAGTAAACACATACTTCATGCTCTTGTGGTCGGTGAAAATCTCTACCCGGTCTCCATACAAATAATGTCTCCAAAGCTTAAGTGCAAACACTACTGCTGCCAACTCTAAGTCATGGGTTGGGTAATTTCTCTCATGATCACAAAGTTGACGTGATGCATAAGCTATTACCTTCCCATGCCTCATCAAAACACATCCTAAACCTCTGCCTGAGGCATCACAATATACTGAAAATCCTTCGGTCCTATCTACAAGCGTGAGAATGGGTGCCGTCATCAAACCTCGCTTCAACTTCTCAAAAGAATCTTGACATTCAGCTGTCCAGGCAAACTGCGCATCCTTGCGGGTCAACTTGGTCAATGGCGCTGAAATCCGAGCAAAGTCTGAAACAAATCGTCGGTAGTAGCCGGCCAAGCCAAGAAAACTGTGAACTTCTGCAACTGTGCTAGGTAATGGCCATGCATCTATAGCCACGATCTTCTGGGGATCCACTTCTACTCCACCTCTAGTGATGATATTACCCAAGTATGAAATGCGATCGAGCCAGAACTCACATTTACTGAACTTGGCATATAACTGGTGCTCTCTGAGAATCTAGAGGACAATTCTGAGATGCTGCTCATGCTCTGCTACACTCTTACTGTAGACCAGGATGTCGTCTAGGAACACGATCATAAACTGATCCAAGTAAGGCATGAAGATGTGATTCATGAGGTCCATGAATACAGCTGGCACATTGGTTGCTCCAAACGGCATAACAAGGAACTCCCAATGCCCATATCTAGATCTAAAAGCTGTCTTCGGGATATCCTGCTCTCTGACTCTGATATGATGGTATCCTGACCGCAAGTCAATCTTCAAGAATAATGCTGCCCCCTTGAGTTGATCAAACAAGTCTTCTATCCTCGGGAGAGGGTATCTGTTCTTGATTGTCACAGAGTTCAAGGTACGATAATCTACATAAAATCTGGACGTACCATCCTTCTTTTTCACAAGAAGCATCGGGGCTCCCCAAGGCGATCCACTTGCACGACTGAATCCCTTCGTCCTGAGTTCTTCAATCATCTTGTATAATCTCTAACTCTGATGGCGCCATCCTTTAGACTCTTTCCGATACTGGGGCTGTCCCTGGAATCAAGTCGATAGCAAACACGATCTCTCGCTCTGGCGGCATTCCTAGAAGCACTTTTGGGAAAACATCTGGAAACTCCTTGACTATCCGGTGTAACTGCATTGCTGCCACTTCCATCCGCAATACTGGAGGAGAAGGTTCAACTTTGCCTCGGGAAAAGGAAAACTCTGGCTCCCCTGGAATGCTAAAAACAACCCTGTCAACATGGCAGTCTATCCTAGCATACTGTTCCTTAACTAATCCATCCTTAAGACCACATCATAATCGGCCATTGGGAACTCTATCAATCTAGCGGGGAACTCTCTACCGCTGACTACGATCCGACACGAGAAAAACACTCTATCTACTCCCACAAGACCGTTACCAGTAAGTATATTATACCTTACTGATAATGACTCGGGCTCCAGTCCTATCCGTGTCGCGAATCGTGCAGACATGAATGAATGCGATGCACCAGAATCAAATAACGCTGATGCTAGGAAGGAGTTGACGAGAATAGTACCTGCCACTACCTTACTTGGTGCCAAACCTTCTTATACGGTCATCGCTATCGCCTGACCATGTCCTCTGGGTACGGGTCCCCTCTTCTGATAACCTCTCTGCCTGCTCTGAATTATGGCTTGGGCTTGTGCATACTACTGGGGGTTCTGCTACTGAAATGCTTGGGACTGAGGCGGCAGGGGCCTCGGAAACTGTTGTTGCTGCTGGACTGATACTGGAGCTAGTCCTCTCACCGAAGGACTAGAAAAGGTCGAAGAAGAGGAACTCCCCTTGTTCGGGCAGTCCCCAACCCTGTGGTCCAGTGTTCTACAAAATAAGCACAATCCCTGTACTCTGCGATATTCTGCCACCACATGTCCTGGCTTTCCACAATGAGTGCAATCCATTGCGAAAGACTGTTTCTGCTTCTGCTGCTGAGGGTTCGTCGAGGTTGAATGCTGAACCGACGTCACTGAGGCTGCCCGCCTCGGGGTTCCAATTGTCAAAGCCCTAGCTGCCGGGGCTGGTACTAAAGACTGATTCATCTGGCCGTGAGACCACTTCCGATTTTTGATTCGGTCCTCAATCCTTCGGGAGGTATACTTGTGCCTCCTGGCTGCTCTCAATACCGCATCAAAAGTCTGATGCTCAAACTGCTCCACTGCCAATAAAATCTCTAGATGGAGCCCTTGCTGGAACTGCTGGGCTCTATCGAACTCGGTCGCTACCAAAGTGGGAGCAAACCGACTAAGTCTCAAAAACTCGACCGCATATCCGTCGACCATCCTTTCCATCTGCTTCAGATTGGTAAACCTCGTCTGTAGATCGTACCGAGCTACAGTATTGAAGTACTTGGTCTGGAATTTCTCTCGGAATACTGCCCATACAACAGGTGCCACTAATCCAACGGCCTGCGCCGCCCACCAGCTACGGGAAGATCTAATAACTGTAGGTGTACTACCGCCACCTTCTCGTTCTCGGGCATCTTCGTCGCTTCTAAAATCACTTCTGTATCCTGCAGCCAAGCTTTTGTGGCAATAGCATCCTCGATGCCGTCAAAGAAGGGAGGGTTCAAATGCTTGAAGCTGTTGGCTGCCTGGTTCCCTTGATGACCGCCTCTATTCAGAGCATCTTGTACTGCCTGGTGCAGGGTGTCGGCCCGACGATCTTGAAATGCTAACAATGTCCTGATGAGACCCACCAAGGAGCCGTCATCAGGCTCTGCAGGCTTGACAGACTGAATTGGTGGCTCTTGACCCCAAGTAGGCATGACTCTGGAGGCTACTCCTGAATGCTGGGCTTGATCCCCAGGTTGCTGCTGGCCTACGGGAGGTGCTCCGTCTTGCCGATCAGTAGGACCAGGAATAATGTTGTTGAAGAAGACGATATAGGAAACAATAAGGAAGGACCAAGACAGATCAAAGATACAAGCATGTGATCAGGTCAAGAATTCAGGAATTCAGAGGATACGAGCAGAGATCAAGGGCGAGTGCTGATTGAGATATCTATTCGGTAAACCCTCACATATTTTGATTCACAAGACCTGCATGGGCTACCACTTAAACCATCTAACACCCCAGAACCAGAATACTGGAAAGCAGGGGCGGACATAGCCAGCTACGTATATTGAAGTGCAACAAACCTCGCTATACGGTCACGGCTGTCTAGATACATGAGGGTTTAACTACAAGCCATCAGTTTCTTATGGTCATAAACAAGGCTATTGTCTCTATCTCAAGCAAGTAATAACAGTTACAAGATGTCAGAGCACCAAATATACAATGGTAAGGCGTCTCATACATTACATATTTGGATGATCATGAAGCTAGTCGTACAAAATGTGAAGACTAGCAAGAGTTTTAGTCATACATGATCGACCCTAGGATTCGTCAATCATGTTACAGCCCGTAGGCAGACAGTAAGTAAAGTACAATACGAGCTAACACGTGCTCGCCTGCTAAACGCCTCAAAAGAATATTTTTAAAATAAAGTGGGAGAACAAAAGGGAAACCCACTCGTTGCCTTACTTACGCCTGGTGGTCACCATTTGGCTGGAAGGTAGATGGATCCTCTGAAGCTACTCCGGTATCTGGCCACGCAAAACCAGCTGGGTCAGATCCCATAAAGAGCAAGAGCCACGAAGGAGGCTTTACTTAAGAACTAAACCAGCAATTAGCACAAAATATAATTATATAATAAAAGACTGGTAATATATAAAATCATGACGATATACGATGACATAACCATGGGACTATTCAGATAATCGAGTTACAACTCTTAAACCAAACAAGGACCGGGGTTGTAACCCTTCGTCTGAACGGAACTTAGTTTTCCACTATTAATCGATAAAGTAAAACACAAGCAATCAGGTCATGTTACAATCTTGTACAGGATCAGGACAAGACTAGACTAGGTTAGACTCCATCCAATCAATCACGGCCAAGCAATGAGTACGGCTTGATACTTTAACTAACTAGGGTTATCACAGGCTTAGTTACTAGCAAGATGCAATGAGATATTCCAACAGCCACAAGCCCTGTAGACCATCCAGGTTATCCAGGTCAAATATCCATTCATGAAGGGTGTAACACATGATAGTGTGCTGGAAATGTGCCCTACTCGTCGGCAGGCTACAAGTCCACTTGCGCGCCCAGATAACGAGATTGTCTGTAGCTGGGAAATCTCTTCATGACTACTGGATTATTCTAGTTATTAGCCTTAGTCAATTTTCGTTGGTACCCCTGACCGTGGTATTCAGGGGTCCCCGTCCTAGACATGATGCGAGACAATACTGGTTCATTTGTACAAATACAATCGCCCACGGTGTCCAGGCCATTCATTCTTGTTATGTCATGCTAGTTGTCGCAATAGCATATCGAGGTATATCATGTCAGGTTTACTTATCAAGAGTACGCTATGACGGGCCACTATCATGTCATGTTACTTGTCAAGAGTGCATCACGACGGGTCGCTATCGTGTTCATGGAACATGTTCAAAATTTTACATGGTACAAACATTCTTTCAAGGGACCCAAGTTACACAGAGGGTCATGAGACAAAAGCATAAATATAACAACCCAACATAATAAAAGGGGGGCAAGGGCTATGAAAAGAGCCATGCGGCCCGGGAGTCAAGGGTTATGGCTTATGCGCCCAAGAGGATACAGGGCCATGCGGCTAAAGGAGGAAGCGGGCTCATGCGGCTGAGGGGAGCGGCTCATGCGGCTCCGGGACCATAAGCTCATGCGGCAAGGTGGATGAGAGTCATACGGCAGCGGGGAAAACAAGCTCACGCGGCTCGGGGGACCAAAGTTATGTGGCTAAAAGAAAAGGGCACATGCGGCCAGGGAACTGGGTTCATGCGGCAAGGGGTCTCATACGGCCGGTGAAACATGAGCTCATGCGGCCAGGGGTTTAAGGGCTCATGCGGCCAGGGGTTTAAGGGCTTATACAGCCAGGGAGAAACATGCACATACGGCAAGGGCCATGCGGCTAAAGGAAAACATGTTCATGCGGCTAAGCCAACCAAATCTATGCGGTTAAGGCTGCCAAAACCATACTGCTAAGGGGAACCGCAAGGGACTTGCCGTATGAAAATACATGCGGTCGAGCACTGTTCTTCTTCTCCAACTGTTCTGAGAAGAAGAACCATGAAAGTCATTGCTTCCAAGCTCCATTAATCCTTCATCTAAGGTCAGAATCCGAACTTCTATAGGTCGAAATAGGGCAGAATAAAATTCTTTACAATATGGAACCATCAAAACTTGAAAATAACAAGGTTTAATAGATCAAAACCTAAGAAATCTGAAAATACAATAAGCTTAGATCTACACGAAATGAAACATGGAAATTAAAAAAATGCTAAGTACTAAAGTGTCTTAGAATCTCATGAGGAAGAAAATAGAACAACAAAAATTGAGTTCCTCCATGAAACAAGTTGTACTTGCCTAAGCCTCTCTGGTAGGTGGAGAGGGTTTAATGGAGAAGGAAGAAAGCAAATAAAAAAGTGGAGGAGAGAGAAAAGTTAGGTTGGGTTTTAAATGATGATGGTGGTGGTAGGTAGGGGCTTTCTTCTGGTTCATGATGAACCCAAAAGCAAAGCAAACCAAGCCATACCAAACCAAGATAAACCATAACAAATGAAATGCTAAAATAAACCATGCAATGAGACATGCAATATGAGTCAAAATACGTACACGTATACCAAAATACGTAATACGAACTATGGGCGTTATAACTCTGTCCTAGAAAAACCTATAAATAGAGAAGAAATTTTTATTTCTAAACACAGATTCAATCTTCATCTTCTTTATCTATTCCTAAACTTTCTATTCCATTCCCAAATCTTTAATATTCAAATCTCCAAGTCAACTCTATTCTTCTAAGTGCCGGTGGTTTCCGAGTAGGAGTTTTGAGTTGTACAAGCTTGGCGTATAAAAGCTTTCTTCAGAAAGGTGTTAAAGTTTGTTCGTGGACTTCGGGTAAAAATACGACGGTGTTGAAGTTGGCGTGTTCTTCGGAGCAAAACATATGGTGTAATCTCTATTTCAAATAGTGGATTCAAACATCGAGTTGAGTACTCGAGACTGGACTAGTCCTCACAGAGGAAAACCAGTATAAACCTGCTATGTTTGTGTATTATTTTCTCACCCTGATTTTACTGACTTACTTGAAATTATTTTATATATGTATTGCTTCACCTGCTTAGAGTTAAATTTTTAATTGCTAAATATTCTTCGCTATACTCTATTTACCCTCCCTCTAGAGGTGCCATTGTTCCTACAGATACTTTAGACAATAAGATGAACTTGATGGAGGAAATGTGTAACTACAGATGGAAGCAAAGTCAACAGGATAGTAGCATCGTTGAATTTTAGAAATGGTTATGTTTATGGAACTATTTCTAGTATGGATTATTTTCATATAAAGATAGAATGTGGAAGAATTCAAAAGAAGAATAATAGTAGATAATAAAATTTAGATATTGAGGTTACAAATTCTTGAGATATTTAATTGAGGTTAAAATATTGACTTGAAAACCCCCAATATATGAATAATTCAGTGAAGGACTAAGAATTGATACAACACAGAATTTTGAATTTTGGAATTCAAGAACTAATATTGCCAATTGTGAACTTTCAGGGAGGTAACAATTTAAGAGACAAGACCGATTGTGGATATAGAGGAATAAAATTTTGAATATAGGGGTCAATAAATCGAGAAGTATAAATTTGAACCATAATGAAGGATTATATAGGCGAATGACAGTTTCAATTCAAAACACGGTGATGGAATTTTAACTTTTTTGACTAAGTTGATAATGGATTACGAATGATTGAGAATTTATAAACAAGAGTATGATTGAGATAATCATTACAAAGACCTTTTACTAGTTGTCAAAAAGTTTAATTTTCATGGATTTATGATTTGTTACTAGTATTTCTGGATTTACAGCATTACAACCAGATAAACCTTGTAGTAATAGGGTGAGATGATTATCGTGCATTTTCTTTCTGCATATCATAGCTTGGAAACATCACATGACTTTTGCCTATAACAAATATCTCAATTTCCTATTCTTATAATCACCCTTTGAATTCATTATTAGTAGAATCAATTCCATTATGATTGCGACTACACGCTTTTGATTATATTCTTAATCGTACTTGAAATCTTTTAATCGTGATTTCCATTACATTCTTAATCACATCTAAATTTTACTTTATTTTTGACTAGATTCACTCCAAATCGTACCAAATTTTAAATATAGTCATGACCTTGTTATTTAGATTCAATTGATCGTACCTAAATATTTATTCTATTGATCGCGACTATATTATAATCGTGCCCAAGATCTATTCTTTGATCACGCCAATATGATTTAATGTAAATCATGCCTAAATTTTGATTCTATACTTAATCATGTTTAGATCCCATTTGACTATATTCTATCTTAGACATGACTCTATTCTTGAACATGCCAACTATTAGCCATGCCTATACGACTTTACATGACTAGATCACTTTGATTTCATACATTGATTTTGTTCTTAAATCGTGCCTAAATTTTCATCTTTAATCACGTTCATATGATTTTGACCTTGAGTCGTGCCTTAACCATTTTGTGGTTAAATACCAATTTGACCATCACTAATGGCTTTGATCTAGAGAATTTTAATTATATGTCATGCCTAAGATTGGATTTTTTTTTCATCGTACTTATATGATTTTGATTTTGAATCTATTCTTGATCGTGCCTAAATGGTTCTGATCGTACTTTGATAATGATGTTCATCGTGCCAAATTTATTGGATCGTGCGTGAATGATTTTGTTAATAACCAAATTTGATTATCCTAGTCGTGTCAAATCAAATCATTTGATTGATCGTGCCTAAAGACTTGGTTTTTATTCTTGGTCATTCATTAATCATGGTGAGATTTTGATCGTACCAAACCATATCATTTCTAAATTTCTTTATTTGATTAATCTTAGTCGTGCCAAATCACATTACTCATGCATTTGATCGCGCTCAAGTGATTTTGCTTATATTAATATTTATACTTAGATTTTAGTACTATCTTTTATCATATTTGGATTATAATTCTATTGATCATTTTAATTTAAATTTCATGGACAAATTTTTTTTAAGGCGTGTAAACTTGTAACTACCTAAATTTAAAAATTCTATCTTTGGAAAACAATGTTATAATTTTGGGGAATTTATAAAATCATTTTCGGATTTACTGTGAATTTATTTCGTATTTCTGAATATTAATATTTAATTATTTAATTTTATTTTAGAATTATTTATTAATTAATTATTGTGAGCCTACCAAGCCTTGGGCTTGGATTATGGGCTAGCTATACTATTTTCCTACCAAACATTGGACTATATTATTTATTAACAAAATCAATTTATTATCAAACAAAGTTAATAACTATTTATTAATATTATTATTTAACTATATTATTTTAATTGTTAATACTTAATATAATAAATAAATAAATAAATTATTTTATGTTTTAAAATAATTCTAACTATTGATAACCTTAATAAAAAAATATTTACTTTTTTGCTTAATTTTAATTCATACCCTCAACAATTCAAAATTTTCGACTTGATGCCCTAAATGTTAATATTAGACAACTTAATACCTTAGTTATAATTGCACAACTTAATACCTTAATAGTGTTAACAAAAATTCTAAATAACAAAAAAAAACCCATTCTCTGTTTCTCTCTTCCAAGTGGCGGTGGCAGCGTTGACGGCGGCAACATGGAGTAGCTGTAATGCCCCGTCCCGTTCAGTTCAACCGGAGGAATCAAAATACAACGACGTTTGGACTTAGCCATGCAACGACTTGCTCGAAGTCCCGCTCGGTCGAGGCAACTCCTCGTTCAGGTGGATGGCTTTGGTGAACTTGCTTCTGCTTGGCCTTCACACTAATAAACTGGATGTTTTGAATGCACTGAGTAGGTTTGCTAATAAAAGAGACGTACCCACATAGCTAAGGGAATAATCCCACTTTGAGTCAGATTGTATAGAACATGGAAAATATGGAAAGTTAAATGCTTAGATAAGCACATCATGCTGGATTTTCAAATATGTACTTGATCTTACGATCCCACAATTTGGACAAAAGTAGCGTTCTGATGTTGACACAAGGATTGTTAATTTGTTTGACTTGGTAGGCACGACCGTACGATTTCAATGCCACGATTCCACGGGTTTCAAGGGCTTATCATATAGAGTATAACTTGATTTGTGGCACAGCACGAAACACGGTTGGTTTAAGTTGAATATGCAGGAGGCTTACAAGTAGTCCTTCCTGAGTGGTCAAAGGTATAGAAACATGAATGGAAAGTTTTCGGTATTGTAGCACGCTAAAGCTCCATGAAACAATGGACATACGTCGAGGCAATCCCTGAAATAATGGGTGCTAGGAAAAGGAAAGAAAAGTATGGAAACACGTTGATTGAATAATGCCTGTGTAGGACGATAATTGAGATGAGTCTTGCATGGTCATTGGACAACTTTTTCACAAGGAACGGCTCCTCGAGTGGCTGGAGACGGCACTGACTTAGATTCTATGCAGAGCAAAAGAAAATAGATGTGTTGGCATACAACGCTCAGACGGGTTATTTGGGAACTTTCAGTGGGGTTCGCTACATGCACTGAAAAGGTCACATCTAAGCCCGACTATTATCCAAGATAGCTTGTGATGCTAGTTGTAATGCCCCGTCCCACTCAGTTCAATCGGAGGAATTGAAACGTCAACGGCGTTTGAACTTAGCCATGCAACGGCCTGCTCGAAGTCCTGATCGGTCGGCGACTCCTCGCTCAGGTGGGTGGCTTCGGTGAACTTGCCTCAGCTTGTCCTTCACATTAATAAAATGAAAGTTTTCAAATGCACAAGTAGGCTTGATAATAAAAAAGGTAAATCCATATAGCTAGAAAAATAATCCCAAGTCGGGTCGAATGAAGTTAGAATATGGAAAGGTCCCACAGTCGGCTTAGAGTCGTTGTACGGCGTGCTTTCAAAATGACACTCGGTCCTTCGTTCCGTGGCTTGGGAGAAGAAAAGTTGGCTGATGTTGCCAAAAAGCTATGAACTTAGCATAAGTCATAGGCGTCGCATGCATAAATGCTTCATAAAGCATGTACAGTCCCATCGTCCAAGGCTTTACATAGCCTTTGCTCATCCCACGGGTTAAGTTGTATCACATGGCTTGTGGCATAAGTCTAGGCACCTAAAGAACTTGGTTGTTCAAGACGAACGCGTGCACGACACGTTAATACGGTGCAAGTCTTGACATAGCTTTTGCCCGTCAAGCTGTTGCACGATTAAGTTAGGCAAAGTTATGTTGGGCTATCAAAGTCATAGCAAGCACTGTCCCTTATTTTCTGCGATTGTCAAAGGCACATAGTCTCACGATCTCAAGGCTCATCATATAAAGTATGACTTGGACGATAGTTTCGCATAGAACACAAGTCAGTATAAGTCACAAGCCACAGTCGATTCAAGGATAAGTATGCCACAGTCTATGGAACACAAAGGAACACGTTTGTTCAGGTCTATCTGGAAGGCCATGCAATAGCCATTCCATGTGTTTCAAAGAATGTAAAGTACACATGACCGTTTGTCGCCGAGATCGGTTCTGTGGCTTGGGAATCTTGCATGAAGAACGGAAGGCATGGACATGGATAAAGAAGTTTAAGGAAGAGAAAGCAAGTTGTACCATCTGTAGGCCTTGCATTTATGTCGAGTCTAAAAGTCGTCGTAGGTGCGTGGTCTAACTCCACTGTTCATAAATAAATAAATATTTTCCATATTTCTTTTCTCAATTAATTCCTAGTTAATGATTGGAATATTCTAATTTTTAAATCCTTTTAACTATTTTAGTTAATGATTGAATATTCTAATTAACTAATTCTAAATTATTTCCATTATTCCTATTTTCCTTAGATTCTAATTCACCCAATTGAATGGGCCATTTAACCGATTTATTTTCCTATATTTTCTCAGCCTTTTAATCAGCCCAGCCCAGCCGGCGTATTAGTTATTGGGTTACGGGTTCACGGATCCAATCCACCGACCCGGACTCGCTAAACCAAACCCGATAGCTAATCAACAGCTATATAATTCAAAATCCTTTCATTCTTTTCACAATTCCCTCTACTTTCCTTCGCTACAGTGGACGACGACGACGATGACGACGGCGACGACGACCAAGAATTCTAGGGTTCTCCAGAAGCTTCTTCCCCTAACTACCTACTTTATGTCAACCGTCGATCATCAACAACCAAACTCTCCCCGACCGTCGGATTGTAACGGCCGCTGCCTGCCCAACCGTCGGTCAGGTGCCCGGCCAACCGCCTGACCGACGCCCGCCTATAAATAAGACCCCAGCCTTCCTCTTCTTCATCACTTCTGGAACGGTAAAACCCTGCCAAAAATTTAACCGATCTTTTCCTTCTTCTTCTTCCTTACAGCTCCGCAGCTAGTAGCCATGGCAACGCAACGATGCCTGATAGAGGTGCAGTAACGAGCAAGGTCAAAGTGAGCCATTGACGATCGAAGCGGGTCCAGGAGCACAGCAACGACATCCATTCCACCGTTGACTTTATCTCTCCATCGATCAGTTTGTGCGCAGCTTCGATGACGACGGTCGGCTCCAGTTGAGGATCGTTACTTCATTGGAATCTCTGGTAAGACTCCTTGCTCTCCTGTGCAATGAATTGGTAGAGTTTGATTTCAAACTTCTGAACGAGTTCTTGATCTCCTGTTTTAGTTCGGTTTGGATTGTTGTGATCAATCGATCGATCAGTTGGTTTGATTCGAGATTTGTTTTGGTAAGACTTATTCGATTCTATGAATTTTCTCCAAATTTGGAGTTGAATTCAATTCAAATCTAACTCATAAACTGTTCTTCTGTTCGTGCACATAAATTGTTTGATGGAATGCTCGTGTGGGCTCTGCTACCAGAATTTGGACTCAGAAGAGTCATATCGAACTCAAGGAGGGATTAATTAGTAGCAGTTATCGCTCAGGTATGATTTTGTATTTAATTCTTGCTCTGTGTTGAACTGGAGAATTCGTATGAGAGTGTCGGGTCGAACACTGCGTTTGGAAGAATTAAGAGGACATGATACTGTGTCCAGGAAGGCCTGTGGACACGAGTTGTGTGTCTGGGTGATTAGTTTAAGAGTGCAGTAGCTTTCCTTGATCGGAGCTGTTAGGTTAGGCTATAATGAATTCTGACTGTTTGTTAAGATTTTAAGTGTTAGTTATTTTCATGGTGGACAGTGTTACTGGGGAGAACTGTTGGAAAGTTCTTTAACTGAATGTCTTGGACAATTGCTGTGATGATTAGGGATTAGCTTTATGGCTTGAATGATTCTTAAAAGGATTTGAATATGGATTACTGTAAGTTGACCACTAGGCATTGGCTGAGCAATCAATAGTTGAATGTTGAGAAACAAGAAGAGATTGGTTATTGAGTAGAGTGATGTTAGCTTTATTGGCCAGTTCAATTGGTGTATAGCTAAGTAGCCTTTGGAAATTAGAAGTTGTATACTACTGTAATGACAAGTATAGCTGGACCAACAATTGATGGGTTAGTTAATATTTAAGGACTCTTTAGAATAAATATTTCTAATTATATTATTATTCTCTATTCTAGGTGATCTAAGAAGACTTGGACAAATCCCGGAATTGAGGCAAGTACATGTACTGAGTATTACCATCATTGCATGCATTGCACTCACACTTGTTATCGTGTCATTTATTCCACTTGTTCTTGATTGATTGCTTGCATTGTTTCTCGTGTCGGGTGGAGGACGTTCTAGAGACATGTGATTGACTAATATTGGACAAACATTACCTGATAGCATACTCTGTATGCCTGAGTCCATTTCGTGCGTGACTGATAGCATTGTCGTCAGACATGCCTGATTATTGCGTGACTGTAACCCCCGTTATCATATTTTTGAAATTTTACTTGTTTAGACTTAATTTAAAATATTGCATTATGAAGATATATTTTAAGTTAAATAGCACGAAGAAAATCCTTATATTTTGAATGACAAAATTTGTTGCCAAAATATATTTTAAAATGGTTTATGAAAATATTTTGATGACTAGTTAAATATTTTAGATTTATGGTTGAAAATAATATTGATTTTCGAACTCATTATTTGCATTACAAAATATTTGGTTAGTAATTGTGGCTTTCAAAATATTTCAAAAAAAAGTGGTTTTGAAAATGGTAAATATTTGTAGAGTTTTGAATTAGCAAAATGTGTTTCAAATCATTTAATTACGAATAGATTATTCCACATTTAAATTATGTTTGATTAAATCAAATTTACGTGGAGACTCATCTAATAGAGTTCAATTATTTGATGGATACTAAAGCTTGATTTAAATTAGTATGTTAGTATCTAGCAATAAACTTTTTGTAGATTTATTGTGATTTGATTAATTTTAGCTTTAAAATATATTATTTTAGAGAAATGATTTGCTTAATCCATTTGGTTTTCTATCCAAATCTTTTCACAATTAAATATGAATTTGAAGCAGATTGATACAATCTCTTCCCATATGTTCTTATGTGTTGTAATCGCTCCCCATTGCTTCTTATAAAAATAAAACCTCCACAAAGACCCTTCTCTCTCAACTGCACGAAACCACCAAACCCGTCTTTCTCCATCCACCAATGGCAAACATCCCTCTCCCCGCAACCATCGGCAACACCCGGCGCCACCGGAAACACCACCGCCACTCTTCCTTCCTTGCCGTCAACGCCAGCACCACCCTCCTGTCATCTGCCGAACCACCGTCACACGCCACACCACAGAAAATCCAACACCATCAATCAATACCGTGTCCGGACCCGTGTGTCCGTGTCGAATCTATCTTATTCCATTATTACAATCCAATTACTGTGTCCGTGTCGACAGGCCGACACGGACGTCCCAACAACCACAACCGAACCAACACTTACCTCCGGTGACCACTGCCTGCCCTCGACACCGGCATCCTCCACACACCGTGACCGGTACCCCGGGACCGGAGCAGACCCCGTCGCCCTCGCCTCGGCAGCACCACAACGTCCGATCTGAGTCTCTGACCAGCGGATCTTGGTCTCCGCCGAACCGCGCGGCCGCCGCTCGCGTACGCCTCCTCTAGGGCATTCTCGCCTCCATCAGCGTCGAGCGCCACCAACCAACCCACATCTCCGCCCACCTCTGTCACCGACATCACAACCCACCGGAGCACCACCACCATCACAGGGAGAATAGAGAGAGAGAGATGAGAACCTGACTCCGCCCGACGCGACCCCCAGCTCCGGCCCGACCCCGAGTGCCACCAGTGATGACGGTATGAGCCGCCCTCTGGCGCGCGCCGCCGTGTCTCTTCTACCAGCGCCGGCAAGCTTCGAGCGATCGCCGTTCACACGGTCACCGCCGCGACTGGGAGTCGCCATCAGCCGCCAAGAACTGGGAAGCCAGCGAGTGGCCGTCCCGCCGTGTGACGCCACCGTGGCCTGCACCTGGACCCGCCACTGCCGCATTCGGCCGAGCGCCACCCCTGGTCGCGCAGAACTGTCGCCCCTCTCCTCCGCCGAGAGCCGGCAACTCCGGCGTGCTCCACATCCGCGTCCGTCTCCCCGAGCTGTGCTTCCGAGCCGATTGCGTCGACTCGCCCCGACGAGCACGGTCACCCCTTGCGTGGCCGCCGGCTGGCCGTCTACCACCAGTAAAGCTCCGCTCGGGACCCCGATGGCACTGCCCCTCCTCCGCGAGTGCCATCCCTGCTTTGCCTGGATCCGTCTTCTCCGGGGAGCCACCGCGGCTGGATCCAGAGCTGATCTTTCCCGGCGCCATGTCCGCAGCAACGAGCAGCGCCCAGCCGCGTATCTCCCGTACCTCCGCACTCTCGCCGCACCTCCGATCTCTCCGACGAACCCCGGAGGTGAGCCACGATCAGCCCTCTAGAAACCCTCGGCCCTCCTCTTCCCTTCCTTCAATCTCCCTCTTTCTTCTGAGGAAATAAGAGAGAGAGAGACCTCTCTCTTTTCTTTTCTCTATAGTAATAGAGAGAGAGAATAGGTACTGATGAATTCTGTTGTCACTTTAGTAGCTTATCTAATAATAATATCAGTACATAGTATGTATACACATGTGGAGTATACATACATGACAATAAGTATGAAGTATAGTATTCTCTTACCCTAATTGAGGGAACATCATATATATATATATATTAATGTTAGACTTAATAAGTAGTATTTTTCATTAACATTGTTAATAATTATTTTATAAAGATTAATTCTAGTTATTTTCTTCAATACAGTTGAACCAAAAATTGTATTTTAACAAATGTGGGTCTTAGCTCTAAAAGTGTTTCTATGATTATCTATCTAAAACTATTATAGTAAAATATGGCTTCAACCGTCATAAATATTTTAAAAAAAAATATGTTATATATATATTTCCTTATATATATAAGTCCTTTCAAATTCTAGATTAGATTGCTTTTGATTGTGCTACTAATATGATTCTAACTCTTGCGGCCCGTAACTTTCGACCCTAGGCAAATCAGAATAATCTGAACTAAATAGAATTGTCGGTTTCACCAGCAAAGGACCTCAGGCAAGTACACTTTCTGATTGCTTTTCGATTCATAGTAGTCTTTTTATTTCATGTCTATACATATATTTTGCTGCTTGTTGACACGCTCGTCACACGGAGTAGTCGGGAGGGGAAATATCTTAGTAAACATGTGGACTACACAGAAATATCCCCAAAATGTCTATTCTTGAACGATAGCAGCTGCACACGACACGTGCAGTGAGCCGGATTTTACCCCCTAGCCGTTCACATGTTGGAACAGATATTTCACAACACCTAGATAGATGTCTTTTATTAGTTTTTTCTTGTTTACTTCTCTGTCGTGCTATGTCATCAGTTTTCTTACTAGCTTTCATATTCCATATGCTATTTTCATGTCTTGTTAATTCTATTATGTTTTGCATTGTCGTTGGTTTGTGTACTTGTTCCATTCCTGACTGGAAACCAACATTTTTCAGGTTTAGCCGCGATCACTCTTAGCACTGGGAGAACTTGGGTATGCTGAAGACGACCTAGAAATAGAAAAAGTTGTATCATTTCATTAATTGTAAGATATTGTATTTTCTTAAATTGTAAATATTGTAATAAATTTAGAAATGTGAATGAGCAGCAATTGTGATATTTGAGCATTTATTTCTTGCGGGCTTGACAGCGTTCTACCACCGACTCTGCGGCGTAGGCTGGCTTGGACACGTCTTGTATCCGAAAAGCGGGTGCGGGTCGTGACAAGTTTTTATGGTGGCCCATGTAGGTCTGTTTTCGCAAAAGATTTCGAACTTGTGGTAGTACTTAAGTTATTCGTACTACTGCAAGCCTGCGACTGAGAAATGCTCATTCACAAGTAGGAGTAAGTCAATTTTAGGAGAATGGTCAGGACTAGGAGCCCCTATTTTAATTTGACCGATTGGATAGTTAAGGTTGCTACATAGGTCTCATTGAATTATAAACTCTATTAGGTGACTTCATATAAGGAGATACTATTGTAAATTGATACGATGGTATAACCTAAGATTGTAAGCCTATTTTTCGACTGTTAATTTTTTTTTACTTATTTTATTTTAGTATTCCCTAGTCAGAGAATAACTTCCATCCCTATTTCTATTTTAGATATTTGAAAGAAAGGAGATTGCCAAATTTTAGAAGAGAATTTTCCTAGGGTTAACTGATTATTATCAAGTGTTATGTTTAGATTTAAATTATTGCTATTTTAGAAGATATTGCATTTATGATAAATGTACATCCATAAATATTTAAATAACTCATAACAATTTTTTTTTGGATAATTGAATCTATTTTTTAATATATGATAATAATTTGTGATTGATTTGGAATAAGGTTGGATCAACCCAACTTCATTCATGGAAGGATTTGTTTCATAGATTGATCCATCCTATTCGTGGGTTCCCATCTCCTATGTATAGGGGAGGCTTCCCTTTGTTTTCTCCCTAACCCTCTTCTCGAAATTTTGAAAATATTCTCTTTATTTATTGAATTAAACTATGATATTTGGAATTTTATAAATGTTTAAGGATGCCTTATTCATGGTTAAACCTTGGAGTGCCAAATGGCTAGAAGTGATGGCACGAATAGTACAGTGACGTGCTTTGACCAGCTTTGACCACTATATTGGCTATAAGTAGGGAAGACCTAGCCATAAGAGTGTCTGAACTAGAAAAACCAAGCGAAGCTGTGACATGATCCCTATAAATAATTTAATTAGTTATACGACTTTTAGAAGGCCCGGTTGTTCCAAACTAGCCCGAAACCAACCCAAGCCCTGGTAGTCATGTAATGAGACCAATGACACCCATGTAGATATAGATGGGTATATATATATATATATTGCTAGTCCATTTTTGTCTCGTGAATAATTTTTGTAAATTTAATTCGAATATAATATATGTATTGTTGCTATTTAAATTGATATTTTACTTATAATCTTCTCTTAGATTGATTTTTAGGATTTTGCAGAGTTATTCAGGATATACATATATACTTGTGTGTAAAGTATATTCATAGCAGGTATACATAGTGCTTTATACATGTTTTTTTTTCTTTTTTCTTTTTCTTAATCTTGAATGTTAGAAGAACAGAAATTAAAGTTGTATTTCTCCTATCTTCGATCACTCCCTTCCTAATCAATCGTCTGATTTTAGAACAGATACTTTCACTATAAGGACAGATATGTACACTTACCTATCATGATCAATTCATTCGAATTTCTAGCTTCCTCCATCGTAGTCAATTTGTTTAAAATTTTAGAAGCCCTTTGAAATTTTATGGACATAGTTGAAAGAATGATTGGTGATTTAAATGGCAAGACAGAAGCGCACTGTCGCCATTTACTTGACTTATGAAGACCGTGGGTTCATTGCAGCTAGCAGCACACTGGCGTGGCATGATCCCTAAGATGAAGTAATTCCAAGTAAGCGTGGGTTATCGTTTATTTTCAAAACTATGTCTTATTTGTCCTATCTAATCTTTGAATTATTATGCCAACATTGGAAATAGTTAATAGAATATTCGATATCGTATCCTATTTAGAGTCATGTAACCAAGAGTTCACTGCAGTCATATGTACACTGGCGAGGCATGAATTATCGGTAAATGATTTCAAGTATGCTACAGTTTTCGAATACCATAGAGGCTACGTTCTTTATTGGCATGTGAATACTAAGTTTTCAAATTGATCTGTGCCTTATTCCTAGTTACAAGCTTCTCAATAAACTGGTTGTTCTCTTCCTCCATATCTTCCTATTTTCGAATCGTCACCTTTTAAACCTAATTTGATTTCCTTCCACTAGATTCATAATCACACCTAGATTATGATTCTATGATCATGCTTACACAATCAATCATTTTAGAAGGGTTTCGTTTTGGACCATCCTTAACGACCTTTTGATCACGACTAGACTATTCGAATCTACTTCAATCGTGCCAATTCGCATGTTATCCTCGAATTCATAATCATGCCTAGATAATTTTGCTTCGTACCACAATGATTCCAATTTTGATCGATCTTAAACAATTTTTGTTCATGACTAAATCATAACCGCACCTATATTTCAACTTAAATTATTACAAGGTTTTGTTTTTCCTATTCTACTATGATCATGACTATTTTATTCATGTCCATGTTAGTGTTAACTTTTAATTTTAATCATATTTAGATGACTTGCATAAGTAGCCTTGATCGCGACTACTTCTTAAATTTATCTAAGTGATTTTTCCATGTTTAGCATCAGCCTAAAATTTTGACCATTGATCATGCCTATATAATTCCAAGGGTAGTTAATCGTGCCACATAACATCTTTTCTTAAAATTTCAAATTTTATTCACGACCTAATTCATTTGATCAGCGATCATATTATTTCTTGATCATGACTAGTTGTGCCATTCGAAATTTCGGAGAAGAAATTTCTAAGGTGGGTAGAGTCTTCGAGTAGTGAAATGTCCATAGGGTTATCGATTTCTTGAACATTTAGGACCTCTTGATTTAAGACCGTAGCCTAAGACTCCAGCACCAAGCCATATCTAGGTACTTCTCCACTTCCATCCTTCCGTGGTCAATACTCGATCACTATTTTCTTTTGATAAAAAATTCTTATTAAGCAAGTTTTGGTCACCCTTGAATTTTTCCTATTGGTCAATATTGATCTTATTAAAATTCAATGTTGCTACCTTTCCTTTAGCCTATCTATGCTCGACATTCCTAAATTCGAAGACGAATTTATTTCTAAGGAGGGTAGATTTGTAACCCCCGTTATCATATTTTTGAAATTTTACTTGTTTAGACTTAATTTAAAATATTGCATTATGAAGATATATTTTAAGTTAAATAGCACGAAAAAAATCCTTATATTTCGAATGACAAAATTTGTTGCCAAAATATATTTTAAAATGGTTTATGAAAATATTTTGATGACTAGTTAAATATTTTAGATTTATGGTTGAAAATAATATTGATTTTCGAACTCATTATTTGCATTACAAAATATTTGGTTAGTAATTGTGGCTTTCAAAATATTTCAAAAAAAAGTGGTTTTGAAAATGGTAAAAATTTGTAGCGTTTTGAATTAGCAAAATGTGTTTCAAATCATTTATATTACGAATAGATTATTCCACATTTAAATTATGTTTGATTAAATCAAATTAACGTGGAGACTCATCTACTAGAGTTCAATTATTTGATGGATACTAAAGCTTGATTTAAATTAGTATGTTAGTATCTAGCAATAAACTTTTTGTAGATTTATTGTGATTTGATTAATTTTAGCTTTAAAATATATTATTTTAGAGAAATGATTTGCTTAATCCATTTGGTTTTCTATCCAAATCCTTTCACAATTAAATATGAATTTGATGCAGATTGATACAATCTCTTCCCATATGTTATTATGTGTTGTAATCGCTCCCCATTGCTTCTTATAAAAATAAAACCTCCACAAAGACCCTTCTCTCTCAACTGCACGAAACCACCAAACCCGTCTTTCTCCATCCACCAATGGCAAACATCCCTCTCCCCGCAACCATCGGCAACACCCGGCGCCACCAGAAACACCACTGCCACTCTTTCTTCCTTGCCGTCAACGCCAGCACCACCCTCATGTCATCTGCCGAACCACCGTCACACGCCACACCACAGAAAATCCAACACCATCAATCAATACCGTGTCCGGACCCGTGTGTCCATGTCGAATCTATCTTATTCCATTATTACAATCCAATTACTGTGTCCGTGTCGACAGGCCGATACGGACGTCCCAACAACCACAACCGAACCAACACTTACCTCCGGTAACCACCGCCTGTCCTCGACACCGGCATCCTCCACACACCGTGATCGGTACCCCGGGACCGGAGCAGACCCCGTCGTCCTCGCCTTGGCAGCACCACAACGTCCGATCTGAGTCTCTGACCAGCGGATCTTGGTCTCCGCCGAACCGCGCGGCCGCCGCTCGCGTACGCCTCCTCCAGGGCATTCTCGCCTCCATCAGCGTCGAGCGCCACCAACCAACCCACATCTCTGCCCACCTTCGTCACCGACATCACAACCCACCAGAGCACCACCACCATCACAGGGAGAATAGAGAGAGATGAGAACCTGACTCCGCCCGACGCGACCCCCAGCTCCGGCCCAACCCCGAGCGCCACCAGTGATGACGTATGAGCCGCCCTCTGGCGCGCGCCGCCGTGTCGCTTCTACCAGCGTCGGCAAGCTTCGAGCGACCGCCGTTCGCATGGCCACCGCCGCGACTGGGAGTCGCCATCAGCCGCCAAGAACTGGGAAGCCAGCGAGTGGCCGTACCGCCGCGCGACGCCACCGCGGCCTGCACCTGGACCCGCCACTGCCGCGTTCGGCCGAGCGCCACCCCTGGTCGCGCGGAACTGTCGCCCCTCTCCTCCGCCGAGAGCCCGCAACTCCGACGTGCTCCACATCCGCGTCCGTCTCCCCGAGCTGTGCTTTCGAGCCGATTGCATCGACTCGCCCCGGCGAGCACGTTCACCCCTCGCGTGGCCGCCGGCTGGCCGTCTACCACCAGCAAAGCTCCGCTCGGGACCCCGATGCACTGCCCCTCCTCCACGAGCGCCATCCCTGCTCCGCCTGGATCCGTCTTCTCTGGCGAGCCACCGCGGCTGGATCCAGAGCTGAGCTTTCCCGACGCCGCGTCCGCAGCAACGAGCAACGCCCAGCCGCGTGTCTCCCGTACCTCCGCACACTCGCTGCACCTCCGATCTCTCTGACGAACCCCGGAGGTGAGCCACGATCAGCCCTCTAGAAACCTTCTGCCCTTCTCTTCCCTTCCTTCAATCTCCCTCTTTCTTCTGAGGAAATAAGAGAGAGAGACCTCTCTCTTTTCCTTTCTCTATAGTAATGGAGAGAGAGAATAGGTACTGATGAATTCTGTTGTCACTTTAGTAGCTTATCTAATAATAATATCAGTACATAGTATGTATACACATGTGGAGTATACATACATGACAATAAGTATGAAGTATAGTATTCTCTTACCCTAATTGAGGGAACAGCATATATATATATATTAATGTTAGACTTAATAAGTAGTATTTTTCATTAACATTGTTAATAATTATTTTATAGAGATTAATTCTAGTTATTTTCTTCAATACAGTTGAACCAAAAATTGTATTTTAACAAATGTGGGTCTTAGCTCTAAAAGTGTTTCTATGATTATCTATCTAAAACTATTATAGTAAAATATGGCTTCAACCGTCATAAATATTTTAAAAAAGTGTTTCTATGATTGTATCATATTTTTGAATATGGTTAATATGTTAAGTTTAGCATTTCATTATCACTAATCTTCATACTATTACTATAGCATTTCTACTTATACTTATATCTTTGGTGATATGTGCCCATTGGTTTACATCTTAGTGATATGAGCTTATCTATCTTAAATTTAATTGGGTTGCCAAAATCAAAACTATGTTTTTGATTGTGGTCATTCAATTAAGTTTAATCATTCTGATATCACTAATATTTATGCCATCACCTTAGCACTTATACTTAAACTTTGCATAGTCCTAATGTGCTTTAATTTATCATACTTGCTACTATGGATATTGCTTTGTTCGTCTAACATGTACATGCAGAAAAGCAATAAGCGAGATCAACGTGGACATATGCAATGAAGAAATCATGGTGGGCCAAAGACGACGGATCCTACAAGATTTCTCTGAACCACCCGACGACATCTCTGGAGCCACGCACCGGGGGTTCCGCTGGGTATCTTTGGACAGCTGCCGCCAAGGGAAAAAGCCAGCACCTATCAAAGGAAGAAGCCAAGCCATGCCATCATCATTTCAAGACTCTGAAGAAGCCTGCACCTGCTACAGTATATCTGGAGTCTGTAAAGAGTCTTAGGAACCATTGTAAACACAAGAAATGGATGGCAAAATCGAAAGCTATGGTAGATAATAACCCAGGACAATCTTCGGAATCCTGGCGGATAATCCGGCGGATCTCCGCGAAAATCCGGCGGAAGATCCGAATGGTCTCACAGAATACCTTCTGTGAGTGTTCGGATTATCCGGCGGAAAATTGCGGAATTTCGGCGAATTTTCTGTCATATGACCGTTTGCATTCCAACGATTGGATTTTACGAATGATTGATCCCAACGGCTCTTTTTATAGCCGTTGGACTATTCAGGCGGATGATCCGGCGGATTTCCGCAGAAATCCGCCGGATGATCCGTCAGCCTGTGAAAGTTGCATTATTGCACTTTCCTTTGCTTTGGTTATAAATAGCCTTGAACCCCTTCATTCAAGGTTGATGCTTTGAGCCTAAAAATTTCTAAACCACCAAAGCTTATCCACATACAACTCTACAAAGCCTTCATTTGCCATCTACAAATTGTGTTAGAGCTATTGAGTTGAAAAGTGAGATCTTCATTCTATTGTAAGGAGATCAAAACCTATTGTGAAAGGTTGAAGTTGGAGAGTCTTCGTATCCAAACTCTCGGTTGAAGTTGGAGAGTCTTCATATCCAAACTCTCGGTTGAAGTTGGCGAGTTCTTCGGATCCAAACTCGTGTTGAAGTTGGCGAGTTCTTCGGATCCAAACTCGTGTGTAACTATTTACTCAAATAGTGGATTAAAGCCGGAGAGAGTTCCGGGACTGGACTGCCTCTTAGGAGGATACCAGGATACATCGGGTGTCGGTATTTTGTTTGCTTCTTCTCTTGCACTTATATTTTAAATTGCAAATTAGCTTATGCTAAGTGCTTGATTAGTTAGCTTGACCCTATTCACCCCCCCGCTAGGGTTCCTACATCTCCTACTTATACTCGGACTACTCCCACCCACTATCAAAGAGAGGGTTCCATCCTAGACTTTAAAAGGATGGTACGTAGAGAGTTCCTTGGGACCGAGGGTATACTCTACGTCGATGAGTGGCTAAAGGATATAGAGAGGGTGATGAGGCTATCTAGGCTTCCGGAGGACCTTAAGGTGGAGGCAGCTGGCGTGCAGATGCATGATCTAGCACGTACCTGGTTTAGGAGTGAGCCTCAGCTCGCAGTACCTGGATTGACCTGGGAGCAGTTTGTGGAAATCTTCAAGGAGAAGTTTTTCCCGGCGGTAGCTAGAGAGGCTTTGGAGCGCCAGTTTCAGACTCTTGAGCAGGGGACTCACTCGGTTGATGAGTACGCAGTAGAGTTCGGACGACTTAGTCGGTTTGCAGAGGGTAGAGCCTGAGATCCAGTCGTGAGAGCCACGAGATTCAGGCAGGGTTTGAGCCACGAGCTTCGTTACTTAGTCACGGCTAACGGAGCGACTACTTATGCTGGGATGGTCGCCGTTGCTCAGATATTGGAGATTGATCTGAGCCTCCGACCTAAGAGAGATCGTGACATTAGTGGAGGAGGTAGCCACTCGAGACCACCCAAACGTCCCAATAACCAGCAGACGAAGACCTTCACATCCCAGCCTCCTCAGAGGGCCCTGCAGCAGCAACAACGACCAGTTCAGCAGTCTTGTGGATTTTGTCAAAAAGAGGGCCATACCTGGCAGGTGTGTAGGAAGAGACTTGGACAGTGCCTTATCTATGGTGTAGCTGACCATCAGGCTAGGGAGTGCACCATTGCTCGTACAGCAGCTGGATCTTCGGGACTTCCACAGCTAGAGGGACAAGTCTACCTTATGGCAGAGGAGGGAGCAGAGGCTATTCCGATTCCTGACGAGGACTAGAGACCGGAGACATTCTTGTATAGCTGGAGCGGATAGTGGGTCCTCATTTCTTTTATGATTCTTCCTAATATCTAAACTTTCCTTGTTGTTTCATATTCAAGACTTGTTTCTAAAAGTCTCTGTATCTCACTATTGTTTCATAATGGCCGTTGTTAATCCTTGTTGTCCCTTAGTACTCAATAAAACTACTCGTTTGTCACGAGCCGCACCCACTGTGAGGGTACGAGAGCGTAACAACGCCTAGCCTACGCCGCAGTGTCGGCGGTAGAACGCTGTCCTAGGTCACAACATCTAACAATATAAGCTAAGCAGTTTATACTCCCCAAATGGGGGTAACATAGTCGAAAATAAACTCAATCATAACTAAGGAAGAAGAAGCACGATATGATATAGAACTCAAGGAAAATACAGATGATCAAATAGTCTAAGATAACATCTCAGAAGATATCCAGAGTACAAGATCTCAAAGACAGAAATAAAGTCTAACTACTAGTCTCAAGACAACATAAGTAAGATAAAGCCTAACTAAGCTAGTCTAGGCAGTAGGGTAAAGTCGTCAGCTAGAGCTGTCCTGCAAAAGGTATCCGCACAGGCCTCCTCATTGTCCTCTGTAATATTTTTAATAGGTCCAGTCAGGACATGAGCGAGCACAATACATGTCACGACCCGATCCCAAATAATTGGGTCGAACCGGATTATGTCCAGCTTGCACCGTTGTTGAGACGGCGACAGTAAGCTGTTCCATTAGCAGGTAATCCATAACAACATCTATATTTGTCACAACACAAAATTCGGGAAATGAAACTTTATTAAACATTTGAAATAAGTACAACTGGAATGTGAAAGAACTGAATTAAAAGCTGAAATCAAATTACAAAATTCTAAAACAACAAATCTAGAAACAGAAAATCTAGCTAAGCGTTCGGCTCGCCGACCTCAAGTCCTGCGTCCTCCAACAGGGTACAGAACCGGGTCATATTAGTTGTTGTATAGTATAACAGCTCAGCATCCTCAATGTTCCCTAAAAATGTTATCTTCAGTCAGAAGGGAGCAAAGTACAATTCATGCTAATTTGACAATTAAAATAATAATAGAATCATGCACTTTTAAACAATTTGAAGTAAACAGTTTTCTAGCAGTAAAACAGTGTGATTTGAATAGGCAATGAATATGACCGGCTTGGGTTGTACAGTTGTATCCTATTGATACGATTCGGCTTATCCCCGTGTGTAAGAGGGGTAAGCTAATACTGGCCTTAGTTATTGTTTTGGATGTGGTCATAATCATTACACTACTCCCCCAGTCCCCAAACAGTTACAGTAGTTACAGTCAGTGCTCTCAGAGAGTTCCGTGTTGCATCGTGGTTTAAACTTGCATTAAAACGATTACTAAATAATTGCAAACTAACACAAAATGTACTTGCCTCAAATGAACTGGACTGAAAAGTTGGAGACTTCGAGATAGGAATTTAGTATCGTCCTCGAATTCCTACATTCGAGAAATTGACTCAGAATCCAGGGTAACCAATCTAACTACGCTAGTTGAAATCTCTAATTATGTCCTAATCAATTTTAATTCTTTATTAACAAAGCACGAACAAAAAAAATGCGATTATTGGTGCGTTGAATTAATAACGAGGGAAAGATCGTTTTAAACTGGTATTTTGGAAAACTCGTCGATACCAAATTAATTTGATTAAAACTTTGTATTTTCGTAATTATAAATAAAAACTACATTTCTTATTTTAATGAGAAAAACATGATTGTTGTTTAATATTAAAACTTATAAATTTTATGTGATAAAACTTTTTTAATTTTTATATGAAAATAATTATATATTTCGATTTACGCGTACGCTACAAAAACTGGCAAAACCAGTAAATAACAGAAAATCCTACGCTACCAAATTACAAGTCACAGAGCCAACAACCAGCTGCGCTTATGCCTATTATAATTTATTTACATAAATTGAAATAAGACAAAACGGTCGTTAGTTCTAAAACTTCCTATAATTAATTATGAATAAATTGAATGATAAAAAATAAAGTAAATATTTAATGAGTCTCAGATATGGTCCAATCGTCATTTAGGCTAATGCCTCAACGTCCGGGCGAGGCCGGTTTCGTTTGCACTTAGCCGGGGCCCATTGACCAATACGGTCGTCGCCCAAAAACCAAAATATTAATATTTTCTGAAATCTATTTTAAAATCATTTTTAAAATATAATTAAATTTACGGGAAAATCCGGCAGCATTTCCTCTATTTTTGGTCAACCCAAAAACTGGAAAAGTATGCCAATATTTTCCTGTAAAATCCCAAACCAGGGAATCCCCAAAATATATATATAAAAATAACCACAAACATTCCACAGATTAATTTGGAACGACCCGAAACAAATTCGGGAGTCCGAAACTAAACCAAAACATCACAGCACAATATTGGAAGGATCCGAAACTAAAATATTTAGAAAATCATTTCCGAAAAGTTTCGGAAATAAAGAGATCCAACCAACAAAAACTTCCCAACGTTCCTCGAAAAAATCCCGGGAACGACGTTCACCCCAAAAATCGAATTTTCCAAAGAAAATTCGTGGACCAACTCATCATCGACACGGGGAGGGACGAACTACTGTGATTAATCAGAAATTACCCAAAAAGACGGAATCTGAAGGGTTGCCTCGGACTCGGGATGCGCAAATCTACAGGTCGGGGTTGAAATCCAGCGAAGAGCGCTGTCCAGAACAGCGGACAGCCTCGGGGTCAGCGCTGGGTCGCGGCGGTGGAGCGCCGGGGTTGCGGAAGACGCGCCGGGGCTGGGCGCGCGCGCGTGGTCGGCTGGATCGGGGAGGACAGCGTGCGGGGTCGGCTGGATCGGGGACGATAGCGTGCGGGGCACTGTCGGACGGCTCAGGATAGCGGCCGACGGCAGAAAGGGGCGCCGGGGGCCGACGAAGGGGGTCGGTGCGGAGACCGGAGGTCGCACGGGAGGCCGGGGCTAGGGGCTCGGCCGGCGAAGAATGCCGGAGCGACTGCGGGGCATGGGCGTCGGGTCCGCGCGGGGCCGGGGTTGCGGCGGTGGCGCCGCTGGGAGGCCGGGGTCGGGGTCTGCTTGGGAAAGGGTGCTGGAGGGTTGTTCTCCACTTGGGAAGAAGAATATAGAGAGGGAGAGTAGCAAGTAGTGGTGGTGGGTGTGTTTACTCTTCTGGAGGGAGAGGGTGTGAAGTGGGGATATGGGTTTGTGAATGGGAGTTATAAGGAAAAGAGTGGGGTTGCTGTGGGTGAATGAGAGTAAGAGTAGGGTGAGAAGAATGTGGAGAAAGAAGTACGTGGGAAGGGTGGTTAAGGTTCTGGTCCAATTTGGACCAGCTCCAAGTGTCTTAATATTTTTTTTTAAAAGCAAATCAGATTTCAAAGAATAGGATTAGGTCCGGGTCTGGGTTCGGGAATCGGGTCCGGGCTCGGGTCTGGTCGACATACAAAAGCCATATTTAATTTTCGAAATTTATTTTAAACTCACAAATAAAACTAATAAGAATAACAGTAATATTATAATATTAATATTAGTTTACTTTACAAAAATTGGGTTTCACAATCTTCCCTCCTTAGAAAACTTCGTCCTCGAAATTAAAGGCAGGGTTAGGGGTTGGATAAACTCAAATCAAACTGGTACGGGTACTACGCCCGTAACTCAGGTCCAACAATAAAAATTCCCAAGGCAGTCGTGGATGAGACGGTTTAGAGACAAGTTTATTTATGATATCATCCATGCAAAAAAATATAAAAGCGAACCAAAGTACACGAGGTTGATCAGACCATCACGCAACGGTCCTGATTAGACAATATATTAGTGGGTGCACCCAATAAAATATTGTCATGATCAAGCTTGATAAAGAGATATTTTGCAAAACTAGGCTAACTTAGCAGCATCAGTCAAGTTTAGAATGAAAAGATAAGAAATAGGAGTTTATGTGATGGCTCAAAATTCTGATCTTCTTCTCACCTCTGACTACGCTTGCAACTGGTTTCTCTGGCACTGAAAGGTTGAGTCCAATCTTCAGCTCTGAATTATCCAAAATGTGACTCGGATCCGAATTTTACCGTCTGAGCTGTGATACGTAGAAAACGTTGTGCACCCTCTCAAGATTAGATGGTAGAGCTAACCAGTACGCTACTTTTCCAACCAGTCTTAAACTTCAAATGGCCTGATGTACCTGGCCTTAATTTCCAGCTCCGTCAAAACTGATTGTTCCTCTGGTAGGAGAAAACTTCACAGAAATGCTATATCCTTCTTCAAACTTCACTGGTCAACTGCTACTATCATCCCAATGCTTCTGTCTGTCTTGGGCAATCCTGAGCTTGCATTCACCTTCTCTACTGCGTCAGTCACCATCTCTGGACCCAGCAGTACTCTTTCTCCTACGTCGTTTCATGCAAGTGGTGTACGACAACGACGTCCATAGAGAGCTTCAAATAGGGTCATACCAATGCTGGCTTGGTAATTGTTGTTGTAAGAGAACTCTACCAAGTGCAAATGATCTTCCCAAGACCCTCCAAACTCCAAGACGCAAAATCTCGGTATGTCTTCAGGTGTTTGGATTGTCCTCTCTGATTGTCCATCTGTCTGGGAGTGATGGGCAGTGCTGAACTTCAATTGTGTTCCCAAACTATCATACAAATTCTTCCAAAAGTGAGAGGTAAATCTAGTATCTCTGTCAGACACAATACTTATCGGAACTCCATGAATCCGGTAGATGTGTCGCATGTACATTGCTGCCAACTTTTCGGTGGATATACCAACTTTAAAGGGGATAAAGTGAGATGATTTCGTCAGTCGGTCCACGATAACCCAAATGGCATCCTTTCCTCCTTGGGATCGAGGCAGTCCCGATGCAAAATCCATAGTTATGTGCTCCCATTTCCATTTCGAAATGTCAAATGGCTGTAATAGTCCTACTGGTCTATGTCTGCTAGCTTTTGCTTGATGGCAAATTAAATATCTTGCCATATACCTGGATACGTCCTTCTTTATTCTGTACCACCATACTATAGTTCGCATATCCCGGTACATTTTGTTGTCTCCAGGATGTAGGAAATACTGCGACTGGTGCGCTTCTTGCATTAGCTCGTTCCTCAGTTCACTAATTGGTACGTACAGCCTCGTACCATTCTTTAGTGCTCCGTCGCTGGCGATTGAGAATCCTTCAAGTGTTCCTGCCAGCACTTGATCTCTGAGTTTGCAAAGCGTCTCGTCTTGGAATTGTGCCTCCTTGATTCTGTCCATAAGACTTGAACGTACTTGCAATTGCATCAATGATGATTCAGCTCCTGGTACGATGGCTTCTCTTCCCAGTTTCTTTATTTCCTCCTTAGGCAGTACAATCTCCAATCCAAGCTTCTCCATGTCCTCCAGTAAATGACGCTCCTTGATCAAGAACATTGCCATCGGGTATCGACTAAGTGCATCTGCAACCACATTAGCCTTACCCGGATGATACTGCAAGTTGATGTCAAAATCTTTTATCAGCTCCAGCCATCGTCTTTGTCTCATGTTTAGCTCTTTCTGAGTGAAAACATACTTCAAACTTTTGTGGTCTGTATATATTTCCACTCTCTGTCCATATAGATAATGCTTTCATAGCTTCAAAGCAAAGATGACTGCCGCAAGCTCCAGATCATGTGTGGGATGGTTCTTCTCATGAGTCCGTAATTGCCTAGATGCATAAGCAATCACTTTTCCATGTTGTTGAAGATCGCAACCCAGTCCCTTACCTGAGGCATCACTGTAGATTGAGAAACCACCAGTTCCTGCGGGTAGCACAAGGATTGGTGCAGTGGTAAGTCTCTTCTTCAGCTCCTCAAATGATGCCTGGCAACCTTTCATCCAGATGAACTCTTCATTCTTTCGAGTGAGCTTCGTCATCGACTCAGCAATTCTGGCAAAATCCTTCACAAACTTCCGGTAGTAGCCAGCCAAGCCCAAGAAGCTCTTGATTTCAGCAATTGAGCTTGGGATAGACCACTTCTCAACAGCGGCTATGTACTTCGGATCCACCGAAATTCCTTCTCCTGTGACAACATGGCCAAGAAAATCCACCTTGTCTAGAAAGAATTCACATTTGGAAAGCTTGCCATAGAGCTTCTCCTTCCTCAAGGTGCTCAGCACTTTCCTCAGGTGCTCTTCATGCTCTTCCTCAGTCTTCGAGTAGATCAGTATGTCATCGAGGAAGACAACAACAAACTGATCCAGATATTTATGAAAAAACCTTGTTTATGCGGTTCATGAATGCTGCGGGAGCATTCGTCAGTCCAAACGGCATGACCAAGAATTCAAATTGCCCATACTTGGTGTTGAATGCCATCTTGGGAATATCTTCTTTCCTGACTCTGATTCGATGGTAGCCAGATCTAAGATCAATCTTCGAAAACACCATGGCTCTGCTCAATTGATCAAATAGTTCATCGATCCAGGGCAAAGGGTACTTGTTCTTGATGGTGATATTGTTCAGCGCCCGGTAGTCGATGCACATCTGCACTGTTCTGTCCTTCTTTGGTAGACACCAGACAGGTGCTCCCCAGGGTGAAGCTCCGTCTCGAATGAATCCCAGAGCCTTCAGTTCATTGATCTGGTCCTTCATCTTCTTGGCCTCCTTCAGGTTGACTCTGTAGCATCCCTTAAAAATAGGGGAGAGCCAGGGACTAGGTCAATAGTGAACTCTTTGTCTAGATCTGGGGTAATCCGAAAAGACTATCAGGGAAAACATCTGCCATAGAGGTGTAACTAAGAAATTTATTCATGTGGAGAATTACAGCAAAACTCTTATGATTGATCTAAGGACATCCTGTTACAACTTCTTATAACAATAGATAATGCTATTCAGCAGTCCTAGGTACTAATCTTCATGGTTCTGGCTCTTGCATGAGCAGTCTCCAACTGCTTTATCTTTTTCTATGATCCTCGAGTCTGCATCATGCCCTCCTGCAATGGGTGTAGGAGGCAAGGTTCGCTCGATAGGAAGAGAGTTCCTAGGTTGCGGCGTAGCAGGTGTTGCTGGGATAGGTGCTCTGGTATAATGGGGAGATAAGGGGCAATTCTTTACCCGATATTCAGCAGATCCACATGCCAAATATTGTCCCAATCTCTTGCGGCAACTAACGGCCTAATGACCAGGCCTCTTGCAGTAGTCACAAGCCAATAGCCTCTTACGACAAGACTTCCGAAAAGTAGAGTACTTGATGGGACCCATATATCTTCTAGATTCAGGGGTATCCCTCCTAGGACGAGGTTCTGCTCCAACTTGATTGAAGATAGCTCAGGCTACATCATCGACGTTCTTCATGACTTCTCTCGTGATATCCATCTGTTTCTGGTGGGCTTCAGCTTGAGCCTTCTGGGACTCCAGGATTTCTTGAAGTAGGGCAACCATTTGGGAGGTGTTCGCTGGTACTGGTGGAGCATCAGGAATGGGTACTTCACCAAGAAAATGCAGCTCAGTTTGAGAAGAGGTAGGATCTGCCGGTGTAGTAAAAACTTCACTGGATGCATTATGGGGACGGTTAATCAGCTGCGAGGGAATAAACCCTGGACATGGTTGAGGAGATGGGGTATGATCCGGAGATGACACCTCATCGCCAGCAGGATTGGTCTTGTCAATGGCCATTCTCTGGAAGGTTTAGGATGTACACATAAGCAAGGTAGCCTACCAGTCTATAATCAAACAAAAATATTTATTTATATATAATTCGGACCTATGTTGTGACAAATCAATGTTCTAGTGTTCTAATTGTTTCTAGGTATATTTTCCTAAGTTGTTGTTCTGACCTGCATGGGCCACCACTAAAAATATGTCACGACCAGATCCCAAATAATTAGGTCGAACCGGATCATGCCCAGCCTGCACCGTTGTTGAGACGGCGGCAGTAAGCTGTTCCATTAGCAGGTAATCCACAACAACATCTATATTTGTCACAACTCAAAATTTGGGAAATGAAACTTTATTAAACATTTGAAATAAGTACAACTGGAATGTGAAAGAACTGAATTAAAAGCTAAAATCAAATTACAAAATTCTAAAACAACAAATCTAGAAACAGAAAATCTAGCTAAGCGTTCGGCTCGCCGGCCTCAAGTCCTGCGTCCTCCAACCGGGTACAGAACCGGGTCATATTAGCTGTTGTATAGTATAACAGCTCAGCATCCTCAATGTTCCCTAAAAATGTTATCTCCAGTCAGGAGGGAGCAAAGTACAATTCATGCTAATTTGACAATTAAAATAATAATAGAATCATGCACTTTTAAACAATTTGAAGTAAACAATTTTCTAGCAGTAAAACAGTATGATTTGAATAGACAATGAATATGACCGGCTTGGGTTGTACAGTTGTATCCTATTGATACGATTCGGCTTATCCCTGTGTGTAAGAGGGGTAAGCTAATACTGGCCTAAGTCATTGTTTTGGGTGTGGTCATAATCATTATACTACTTCCCCAGTCCCCAAACAGTTACAGTAGTTACAGTCAGTGCTCTCAGAGAGAGTTCCGTGTTGCATCGTGGTTTAAACTTGCATTAAAACGATTACTAAATAATTGTAAACTAACACAAAATGTACTTGCCTCAAATGAACTGGACTGGAAAGTTGGAGACTTCGAGATGGGAATTTAGGATCGTCCTCGAATTCCTACATTCGAGAAATTGACTCAGAATCCAGGGTTACCAATCTAACTACGCTAGTTGAAATCTCTAATTGTGTCCTAATCAATTTTAATTCTTTATTAACAAAGCACGAACAAAAAAAATGTGATTATTGGTACGTTGAATTAATAACGAGGGAAAGATCATTTTAAACTGGTATTTTGGAAAACTCGTCGATACCAGATTAATTTGATTAAAATTTTGTATTTTCGTAATTATAAATAAAAACTACATTTCTTATTTTAATGAGAAATACATGATCGTTGTTTAATATTAAAACTTGTAAATTTTATGTGATAAAACTTTTTAATTTTTATATGAAAATAATTATATATTTCGATTTACGCATACGCTACAAAAACTCGCAAAACCAGTAAATAACAGAAAATCAAACGCTACCAAATTACAAGTCACAGAGCCAACAACCAGCTGGGCTTATGCCCATTACAATTTATTTACATAAATTGAAATAAGACAAAATGGTCGTTAGTTCTAAAACTTCCTATAATTAATTATGAATAAATTGAATGATAAACAATAAAGTAAATATTTAATGAGTCTAAGATATGGTCCAATCGTCATTTAGGCTAATGCCTCAACGTCCGGGCGAGGCCGGTTTCGTTTGTACTTAGCCGGGGCCCATTGACCAATACGGTCGTCGCCCAGAAACCAAAATATTAATATTTTTCGAAATCCATTTTAAAATCATTTTTAAAATATAATTAAATTTTACGGGAAAATCCGGCAGTATTTCTTCTATTTTTGGTCAACCCAAAAACTGGAAAAGTATGCCAATATTTTCCTGCAAAATCCTAAACCAGGAAATCCCCAAAATATATATATATATAAATAACCACAAATATTCCACAGATTAATTTGGAACGACCCGAAACAAATTCGGGAGTCCGAAACTAAACCAAAACATCACAGCACAATATTGGAAGGATCCGAAACTAAAATATTTAGAAAATCATTTCCGAAAAGTTTCAAAAATAAAGAAATCCAACCAACAAAAACTTTCTGACGTTCTTCGGAAAAATCCCGGGAACGACGTTCACCCCAAAAATCGAATTTTCCAAAGGAAATTCGTGGACCAACTCATCATCGACACGGGAAGGGACGAACTACTATGATTAATCAAGAATTACCCAAAAAGACCGAATCCAAAGGGTTGCCTCGGACTCTGGACGCGCAAATCCAGAGGTCGGGGTTGAAATCCAGCGAAGAGCGTTGTCCAGAACAGCGGACAGCCTCGGGGTCAGCGCTGGGTCGCGGCGGTAGACCGCCGGGGCTGCGGGAGATACGCCGGGGCTGGGCGCGCGCGCGGGATCGGCTGGATCGGGAAGAACAGTGCGTGGGGTGCTGTCGGGCGGCTCGGGACAGCGGCCGACGGCAGGAAGGGGCACCGGGGGCCGACGAAGGGGGTCAGCGCGGATGCCGGAGGTCGTACGGGAGGCTGGGGCTAAGGGCTCGGCCGACGGGGAACGCCGGAGCGGCTGCGGGACACGGGCGTCGGGTCCGCACGGGGCGGGGTTACGACGGTGGCGCCGCTGGGAGGCCGGGGTCGGGGTCTGCTTGGGGAAGGGTGCTGGAGGGTTGTTCTCCTCTTGGAAAGAGGAATAGAGAGAGAGGGAGAGTAGCAAGTAGTGGTGGTGGGTGTGTTTACTCTTCTGGAGGGAGAGGGTGTGAAGTGGGGATATGGGTTTGTGAATGGGAGTTATAAGGAAAGGAGTGGGGTTGCTGTGGGTGAACGAGAGTAAGAGTAGGGTGAGAAGAATGTAGAGAAAGAAGTACGTGGAAAGGGTGGTTAAGGATCTGGTCCAATTTGGACCAGCTCCAAGTGTCTTAATATTTTTTTTAAAAGCAAATCAGATTTCAAGGAATAGGATTTGGTCCGGGTCTGGGTTCGGGAATCGGGTCCGGGCTCGGGTCTGGTCGACAAACAAAAGCCATATTTAATTTTCAAAATTTATTTTAAACTCACAAATAATACTAATAATAATAACAATAATATTATAATATTAATATTAATTTATTTTACAAAAATTGGGTTTCACAATACATCTCAACAATTCATAGCAGGTTAGAAAATATAATCATGCAGTAAAGTAAGATATAGATACTGAAGAAATGCAGTATGTAAACAGGGAGAGAGAACTGTAATGGAAATTTCTACTATAAGTAAAGAGCTACCAGTGACTAGTGATTTAGAGTACAAGGTCGACATGTGAACGGCTTGATTTGCACATGGCTATATTAAAGAGGCGTACATGGCTATTCTATTTTGGAATTGTTCACATGACTATTTATACTCCCCCGTACCCCCAATCAATACACAAGGATCTAACCAGGTTATGTTATGATTCCATGCAAAGGCCCCCGAAGGGTGATACATGGAAGTCCCATAAATGGGGATTCTGGAAAACCCAATAAATGGGATAAGGATTCAAAGAAGACTCTGTGATCATAAGACTATACGTCACAAGTGATCAAAGAACCAATGAAGCATAGTGATACGCCATGTAAGTGAAACGCACAGAATATGTAGTTGTAAAACCCCTAAATTTCTACTATTTTTTTTATTAATTTGCATGGATTTAAAATTTTTTGGTACTGTATGTCACGTAGTCGTATTGTACGTCGTATGCGAAATTTTCGTTTGCTCGACGAGTACGAATATGTGCGAGCGTACATATTTTATAAAAACATTTTCTTTTCTATTTTAATATACACTTTCAAAATTATATAATTATTATTCTTGCTATAAAAATCATTTTGTTTCTAAAAAGTTATTAATAATAAATAATATTTTGTATACTAGAAAAGCCTAATTATGTAAAGGATATTTGTTTCATACAAAAATTTCGTTATTTATTTATTGGTCTATTCTAAATAAAAGTATAATTTTCGGAATTTATTAATAGTAATATTTTATTGCTCAAAAAGATATTTAAAAATATTTATTATTTTCGAAATTATTATTATTGGTATTTTGAAAAATATTTTTGGAAGTTATTTTGGCCAATTAAGTCTTGATTTAACGTTTGGAATTATTTAAATAGATTAAACTAGTATCTATATTTGGAATTGGATTATTTGATTTGATTTTAAACTAAATAGATATAATTTAAATAGGATTTGTATTTGGATTTAGATTTAAATTAAATAGATTGATTTATCTAATTAGGTTTTAAATATCCTAATCCTATCTAAAGTGGGAATTCCCACATCCTATAAATATAGGCAGGTACTCCTCCACATTATTCATCTACCGTGAATTCCTCCACAAATAAATTTTTCCACCACAAGTGCAGTGCCTCGTGTCCGTGTCCAGATTCTTATTCCAGTTCTTTTACAATTACATTATCTTCTTCCTCGTGTCGGACACACGCCGACACTTATAAATCTCTAATCCAAGCAAATCCTAGCCATCCCCTACCGTCCACTATGTCCCCGACACCTACACACCTCCTCAGCCTCGACCCAGCCCCTGGCCACAACAACGCCCTCGTCTTCTCCGATCACCAGCATCCATCCCCTCATCACCCTCATCACCACCACCACGACGTCACCACCGCCATCATAGACCCGACCTGACCGAAACCCAAACCTTCATCACCACCGCGGCGATCGCCGACCAGACGACCACCGTCGACACCATCCGTCGCCACAACCCGACCCCGCCAGCCTTCCAGTTCCCGACAAACACCACAGCAGAAGGGAAATAGGAAAAAAATAGAACTCCCATACCTCTGCCACCAGCGCCGTCTCGAGCGCGCACGGCGTCCGCCGTCCCCTCACCCTTCCGTGCCCCGCCTGAGCCAAGCCCCCTCCGCCTTGGCCGGCGAGATCGTCGCCCCGCTCCCCCATAGCCTAACCGACCTCCTAGATCCAGATCTCAGCCTCCCTGCGAACTTCACCGTCCGCCACCGCCGCTCCCCGCTCTGTCACCGCTCCGCCCGCGCCCACTGAGAAGCCCGCGCCTCCGCGTCCACGCCAGCCACGTCGTCCTCCGGCGATCGCACGCCGGAGGTGAGTTTCTCCCGCCGAAACCCTACTCGTCGGAACCCTTGTCGCCGAGCGCCCCCTCTCCCTCTGTGATCTCCGCCTCCCGGCCGCGCCCGACCGCCGACTAGCCCTAGCGCCACCGACGACTCCACCTCCCGTCCTCCTTTCCTCTCCGCCTGGCCGAGTCCAGCCCCCATCCGCCGCGTCTCCTTTCGCCGACCGGCGACTTCCCCTCCTTCCTTTTTCCGTTCGACCCCTCGCCCTCTCTCTTTCCCGAAGCTTCTGCTCACTCTCTTCCCCCTTGCTCTTCCTCTTCCCCAATTTTTTTTTTCTTCTTCTATTTCTCCTTCAATTTACTGGTTGTGTAGGTTGTGACTCTCCCTTGGGAGAGGAGACCACTGGTTTCATTTTTTTTCTCTTCTTTTTTTTATTTTTTTTGTTTAATTGTTTTTTATTTTTGTTTTGTGTTTTGTTTTTGTTTTTATTATTATTATTTTATGTTGTAGTTATTTAATTATTAACAATGAAATATTTGGTTATAATAAATAGTATGTTTCAGAATATGATTATTTAATCCTGAATTTATTTTACAAATTTACTAAATTATGTATATATTTTGTATGGCTAATAGTGTATTATTATTGCCAGCATGTTTATTCTATATTTATTATAGCTATTCTCTACTTTAATAATTGTTATCAAAATAATTGTAGGTAGATTATATATTTTCTAAAAAGTTATATCATGAGGCTTGATCTACACCTATATTGTAAAGTATAATAATTTTCTAGATTAGTCAGTATTTAGTTAAAAATATTTTTGACCCATAAAGGGTAGTTTCCAAATTTATGAAATAAATTACTAGCCTTTTTTTAAATATTTATTATTAAATTTATTTTTGCTAATATGATATAGTATTTTACCTAGAAATCCTATTTGGGACAAATTGGAGTTTTGCTTGAAAACTATTTTTATATCTTCAAATATTTATCTAAAAAAATTATTTTGTTAATAAGAATATATTTCGAGTATTATAATTAGTTTTCTAAAAACGTATATTTTATTTATTCAAATTCCTTCGATTATCCTCATAACCATGACCAAGCCATTAAACCTACTTCCTTCGTCAATTTTGTCCTTCCTCCAGTCCATCCTAACTAAATTGATCGTCCTGGACCCGATGGAACTGTTCGTGCCACCATCCGAGGTCACCATGTATAGTTGTTGCATCGAAGTTGCAGATCGTGCCACCTTGATCATCACAGCATACCAGGCGTCCTATCAGGCAAGATACCTTGCCATTAGCTGTTTAATTATTTTAGCTCATATTTCATGCATTACTTATTTTCTTTATGCAAAATAAACTGTGATACATGGCATAAATGTTCATTTATATTTCCTGATGTGTATTATTTTTCTTACAAATTAAACTTAGATTTAAGGGACCACCTTGTGTGTTGCATTCATTGACCTTGACACGTTGTAACACGAGGTTGTGTATCACATGTAGAACACGGAAGTGCGTGATTGGCTGGCCACCAGTACGTACAAGCCGTGCGATAGAAATAACCGCTAATAGAGATTGCATGCTAGTTTGACTTAGCGATTATAGTGGTTTGTGTTGTGGATGCAACACAGTAGGTATTGGGTGGGGAGGACAATTCCTTAGCGTATGGGCTTCGATGCACTTCCCTTGTGACCCGGACTCTCCGCTGGAGATACGGGGTTGATGACCCAAGATTACTGACGGCCACTGACGATTCTGCGGAACGTCATGCTCTTCCTGATGGGGCCTCTGGTGCCCAAGGGGGACTATGCCGATCTTATTTAGCCAGGGCCCATGCGTAGGAAGGATTGTTCTTAACTACATATCACATAGAACGGTTAGGTACCTTATCCGTTAGGTACGAGTACTTTTGGTTTGGGTACTTGTATCTGACCATGGCTTGGAACAATAACTTATCGCGAATTAGTTCGTCACATCTTGTCCTTGTTTGGTTGTAGGTGTGACTTACTACTTCGATGAGAAGGTATTGAACCTTGTTGGGGTCCGGATACCATATCGAATTCTTAGCATGGAAAGATACGTCGTCGTGAATTAGTTTACCATCTCCTGTCCTTGTTCGGTTGGGAGGATGGTACGCTCGTTCAGTAGGTGCGTATTGGACCATGTTATAAATTCAATTTACTTATTTATTGAGCAATATTTATTCAGTTTATATGGCATGCTATTATGTGTCTTGTTACGTCCCTCTGAGGACCTGGTTGTCTTGCCGGGTGTGTGCTATTGTCTTTCGCAGGTGCTTTAGCTCTAGCCGTGTTCATTGCTATTTCTCGAGGATGATTGCATTTGGATCGTCTTCGCTTCGCTCGCCACTCATTTCATTTTTCTATGTACTTTTCCTTATTTTGTTGGTAGTGGATTTGTCTCCGCCCAACATATTGTATCAAGACAAATTTATTCTCATTATATGATCTTTTATTCATTTATTCTGTGTGGATGAGATTAGTTATGGTTCTACTGCATTTTACAGCTTATGTATTTGTACGAGGCTTCCATATATTGGAGTATACTTCCTATGAATACAGCTGGCATGTCTATGTTCCTAGTCCTACGTATTTTGGGACTGGGGCGTTATAGTAGTACTCGATGCTCCCTGAAGGGATAACATCTCAAGAAGGGATCCATATAGTACTAATCCGTGTGACCAACGTGACAGTATCAAGTAAAGTAATTTAATGCAGGAAAATAATTCTAAGCAGGATATAAAATGATCAGAGAATGTAATCGCCTGTATCTGAGTGTCCGGATGAAATATACTGTCCGAGGAGAGGTGTCTGGCTCCTAATCAGAATAGTACAAGTCACAACAAGTCTAAAATGATAAAAAGATGCACTACAATGCATCCTACTTGAATCTAGGTCAATCTAGACCAAAGTCAACTCTTGGTCAACTCTGGTCAACCCTAGAAGTCAAACTAGGTCAACTACGGTCAATCTAGGTCCAACAAGTCTAAACTAGGTCAAACAAGCCTATACTAGCCTAACTAGTCTATTCTAGGTCTAACAGGGCTACACAAGTCCAATCCAGACTCTAAACTGACACACATACACATCCATGGGCCATAGGCTATACCATGCCTATGAACCAACCAGGTTCACAAAACACATGCCAATATATATCTAATATATATTACACATATTGATATAGCTATAATATAATATAGAAACACACATATAGGCTAACTATATACATATCACCCATACACTATATATATCTAAATTAAAACATGATAGTACATACACATTAGCATATAGGTACCTATAGTATATCACATATATATAGGATACCTAAAAAATAGGAATCTCACATACTCATAAGCATAGTGAAATAGGAATGAAATGTGTTGTGTTCAAGTGTGGGTGCGAGGCACTTGTGTGAACTATGGTATGTGTGTGTGTTAGGAATAGACATGTGTGCAAGAGAGTGCTAGAGTGTGTGTGAGGCATGTGTGTGTGTGTTAGAGACACTGAAAATAGTGAGTGAGAGAGTGAAACATTGTGACAGTGAAGGCATGAAATATGAGGGTGTCTAGTGAAGTGTCAAGAGGGGTGAAAATTTTTGAAATCAGTGTTATAGGAATCATATATTGTAAAAACAGTAAATCATAGGAAAACAATGAATTATTGAACCACATACATTTCAGTTCAGTCAACCATGGGAATTACATAACTCATGAACAACCTTCATTTCAGTTTCAAATAGGAAGAAACCCATTCTCAGTTATAGGCAACAGTGGCTATTCAACAACATTCATTAAATCTCAAAATTGTACATTGAAAATTCATTCAATACAGTTCACAAAATTTCAGTTTAACAGTCAATACACACATCCCAGATTTTGAGCCAAAACAACACCAATTCAACCCCATTTTCGACACACTATTAGAACACTATAGATGTACCACATAAGGGTTTAAAACCAAACTAATTAACAGTATAAACTAGGTAATTTAGCTGCCAAAATCCATATTTTAAAATCTGAAAAATTAATGAAGGGTTTTGTGCTCGTGTGTCATGTGTGTAGGGAAAACAGTGGCTATCAGGTATGTCGGCAATACAATTCAGTGGCTAAACACGAAATCTGGAATCAGTGAAATGTTATGACACAATGTAGTGGGGGGGTTAATACTCAGGTTAAGGAATGAAATCAATTCAGGATTGAGAAGAACCTGTGTACCATATCAATGAACTTGTGTACAGAGATATGCAAGCCTGGAAAACATAGGCAGTAGGGCATGTGTTCAACCTGGAACAATATAATGATATGACTGCCATGCATCTCAGGAAATAGGAAGGGAAATCAGTAGCTAGTCCTGCATTTCAAAAACTCAACACCAAGTCCAAAACCTCATTCTCAATCTATAAAGCCAAAATTGAATGAGACATTGCATTAACATAAATCAACAATCATGTGAGGATCAAAAATCAGTGAAAACATCAAATAACAGGGAATTAAAGGCAGCTTAACATCAGTTAATTTCAACCAATTTGAATCCATATATTCCAAAAATCAATTTCAGTTGTGAACTGGAATTGAAAGCTCAGTACATGAGGAATAAGACTGCATATCAGTCCATATTCAAAATTTTATACTCTTTCAAAAAAAACCTAATCTATCATGCCAATACATCCTATCAATGAACTAACAATAAGTATATGGATTAACATGGAGTCTAAGAATCATAAAATCAGTTTTAAATAGGATTAAAAATTAATTCATAACTGATTACACATGTATCAGTCACAGTTTTACAACTCGGTTCAACCTCCCAAAAGCCAAATTTGAAATCTAAAACCCACCAAATCAGTAAACAATATTACAATGATGTAATTGCACATGTATGGATGATTAAATGGCTAACAACTTCAGTTTTGCAATAGGAAGTAAAGTTAGAGTTAAATCTCAGGAAAAATATGTATTCAGTCGACTCTCATCAATCCATTCACAACCCAAATCCCATTACTAGATCAAACAACCTAATCTAACATAAAAAATCAGACTAACATGAACTAATACACATGTAGGGTAAATCATGACAATTAAAACATCAATTAATCAAATTAAACAGGGATTATCGTCCCAGGATTCAGAAATCTGAACTGAGTATCAGCCCAAAGGGAAAAACCCATTTAGAAACCATAATTAACCAATGGATTTAATAATTTAGGCATAGGTGTGTTTCCCAGGTGTACACGTGTCTAGGGGGTGTCATTCGTGTCCACTAGAGTGGACACGAAGTGTCCAAACTGTTTAAAACACACACGAACACAAATCGTGCACTCTGTGTCACAGCGTCGTGTACGTGTTCACCACGTTCGTGGATACGACCTGACATGAATTAGGACACGTGCTCGTGCACATATGTATGCCCGTACTAGGGCTACATGCTCGTGTCAACACGAGGTATCCAAGTTGTGTCTAGACACGACACGAAGACCGTGTCAGTGCCCAAATTCCCGTGTGTGTAGTACTATGTGTGACCAGTGCAGCCTCGTTTTCGTGTCCGACACAAAACGAGGTGCACTGAAACTTTGGGGGAGTGTGCGCAGACACTGCCCCCATGTCAATGCCAAATTTGGCGTGTCCAAATGTTGTGTGCAGGGCATACGAGACACGTGGCAGCAGGGGAGCCAACCGCGCTCGCGCGCGTCTGTGCAGTACAGTGTTCTCATGTCCCCCGTGTCCCAACATGACCCGAAAACCACATCAGGACACTAGAAATCCATAAGCAAACATAAAACCTATTTTTCTATTCAAAAAGATTCCTAAAAATCACTCGAAATGCCCATTGGGGCATTTTATCAAACACATGCACCATGACACTGATATGTGTCCAAATAGGACACCAATTGGACACAAAATCTAGGGTTTCCTATTCCTACATTTAGGTTAGGTCTAGGGCTCCCTAGATATGCAATAAAATCAGAATTCTATGGTGTAGAATGAAAGTTACCTATATGTATCAAAATCCTCAAAAAGCTCTAAAGAGAGGTGTTCCTCTTGATATCCAAACTCTTCCAATTTGCCCAAACTCTGAAATTACTCAATAACAGTAGCAAGAGGAAAAAATTAGAACCTATTACAATTGGTTTGGGGGAAAAAGGAGTTGAAATGGATTTTATAGGATTTAATGAAGATGGAGACTTACCTCTTTCTAAAACTTTACAAAATTCCTAGTGGAGGCTAGCCCTAACTTTGAGGAACATTAAATAGAGAGGGGGGGGATCATGTGGCCAACTATGGGCTGTTATAATAGGGCTAGGGTTCCATGGTGTGGGCCTATGGGCTTCTAAGGCTTAAGTCTTTAGTCATGACTTATGAAGTCACAAGCCATTCTAGCCTAATCAATTTCTAATCTCTCCAAATAAGTTCTGATGATTTAATCATCACTAACTTAGGTCAAGCTATGGTTACTTAACCTAACCAAGTAGTCATGACCTAGGTTAGTCTCTAGGTTAGTCTCCTAGTCAACACTAGTCAAAGTCAACTATAGCACCAAAACAAATATACTAAAATCACTGAAAATTCTAATAAATATAATTAATACTAACTATCACTAACCATGGTTACCTAGGACTAGCTATGACTAATCTAGGTTGGGTCCAACAAGTTAGGCTAATCACAATACATGGCAGTCAATTAAATAATATTAAAATCACACCATTCTTAATAATACATTAAATTCCAAATAATATATATTAAATTCAATTACATTCAAAATGACAAAAATACCCTCGAACTGGAAATGATAAATGGAACAACCTAATCACATGGCTAGGCTCTAGGTTAAGTTGTCTCTAGTGTTACACTATCAAAACACCCAAATCATAAGTCATGATTTAAAATAGTTTTAAAATGATTTAAAAATTACCAAAAATTATATCATGATTTAAATATTATTATTAAAAGATTAAAATTACAAAATTACCCTCATTTGGAAAACTGGGTGTTACAATTCTACCCGCCTTAGAAAAATTTTGTTCTCGAAATTAAGATGTTCCTACCCCTTCCAGGTCAAACCCCCACAATCTAAGTCTCAAAACTTAATCAATCATACAATTAAAAAGGACGGCATACAGGATCATGACATACGGTGGTAATGAAAGTCTCGTCTAGGTATACTAGTCATACTAGACCAAAACAATCATAAGGTATCAAAACATACAAGCAATCAAGTGTGTTGAACTAGAAAAGTTACAAAAACAATAATCATCCAAGCTGTAAGGCAGTCTATCATCCTATATGAAAACTGGTAATTATCAAAAATAAAATAAGATAACTACTAATCATCTATAAAGGGGTACTATTTAAAAAAAAATCAAAACCAAAAGTTTGAGGAACGAAAGTCAATAGCATTGAATCCAATCACAATATAATATATATAGAAGGAGAGAGTGTTAGAGAGGGAAAAGGTAGCATTATGTAAGGGTTATGTGGTTTGTGTGAATTATACATGAAAGTGTATAGGAGGATTTGGGTCTCAAATATAGCTATCAAGTTACACTATTCATGGCATATTGGTTAAGCAGTCTACAAGGCACAAGCTATTTACTCATAACATGCATGGCTAACCATATATATATGTATATTTATATGTATAGAGAGGTAGAGATTTAATTGCATCTACATACATTATAACATGTATACATAACTATATATATATATATATATATATATATATATATATATATATATATATATATATATATATATATATATATATATATATATAGCTATATGAACATAACATAGAGATGAAGGGTTAGGTTTTCATGGCAGTTGTGAACATTAGTGTAGGGTGTCAAGTGTACATGGGTTAAAACTTGAAATAAAGGGTTCAATCATTCAGTTTTAGTTCAACATTACATATTAGATCTGGACTTGAACTACACATATTGAAAGCAATGTAAAAATGTTAACATGTATTAAGTTTTCAAAATTTTGGAGAAATTCGAACATCAAAACCAACTCAATGTTTACCACAACCACAACCTAACATGTAAGAGTATGAACCTAACATTATATACCTACACACAACAATGTATACGGCTCAAAACATTACAATTTAAAACTGCAAATTGAACTAAACACTTAGAATCCAGGGTTAAAGGTTTAATATGTACACAGTCTCAGATTTGACAAGTTCAAACACAAAACTCAACCAATTTCTTTAAGAATGAAACCCTGTATATAACATACATGTATAATGATGTAAGCAAAACTAATAACATGAAATTTATATTTAAATTACAAATTTAAACTGGAAAAAGCATAGAACCAGTCTCTGATACTGTACTGTATCAGAAATATTGGGGTTTTGAGAATTTAACATCAAAAACATATTAATATGCATTCGGATAGGTTGGCAATCAAGTGTAGCATGCATACGTGTCAGACAAGTATCGGTGTCCACTATATATATATATATATATATATATATATATATATATATATATTGTAAGGTAATACAAGAAATAATGTCAAGAAGTAAATAATGATAAAATCTGTTCTGCTTGTCTGTTTAAAAGAAGGAACCATTTTGAAACCAGAGTTACAATATCAAATCTAAATTAAGGTCTAGCAAAATCATCGATTCATTGTATTAGGAAAAAAATAGCAAGAAGTTACACTAGATTTATAATAACAGCTAAGCTACTCCTACTCCTACTCCTACTCCTAAGCTATTTGATGAAGGAATACAATTTATAACAACAGAATGGTACGATAGAGATGATATGTTAAAAACCTTCTCAAGATACAGTCTGATAATCATATGCGTCTGTCCAAAATCACGTTACTCAGAGTCCTCGCCACGCCAGTAAGCAAGGCTACGATAAACGATAGATTCCATAACTGGGGCATGCACCACTATAATCATGTCGTCTGGAATTCTCGCTATGTCGACTAGTATAGCTGCGAGAAATTCCAAATCTCATAACCAAGATACGTACATCCGAAGTCAGGTCTCTATGTTTCCACCACGCCAGCTAATATGGCTACGATAAACTACAGGTTCCATAATCAAGTAGACGTTTTACCATCCCTGTTATTCCCGTCAACATATATTATCAGAAAATATCGTAACTCAGGCCATAAAATTTATCTCAATAGGAAAATCAAAATCAACAACGATCCAACAAAAATCAAATTCAATAATCAAGGAGTTAGAGCGACAAACAAGGGAAATGATTTTAAATTGAAGTTTAAATAAGATTCTCAAGGGTTGTCCCAGGAATCTCTCAAGGAATCCTAACTATGATTAAGTACCTTCAAAAATATCCTAATCCTACTGTAGGCTGTAGTGATACTCTAGTTCGAATACCACTACACAAACTCGACCTGTATGGGCCACCACTAAAAATGTGTCACGACCCGCACCCACTGTGAGGGTACGAGAACGTAACAACGCCCAGCCTACGCCGCAGTGTCGGTGGTAGAACGATGTCCTAGGTCACAACATCTAACAATATAAGCTAAGCAGTTTATACTCTCCGAATGGGGGTGACAAAGCAAAAAATAAACTCAATCACAACTAAGGAAGAAGAAGCACGATATGATATAGAACTCAAGGAAAATACAGATGATCAAATAGTCTAAGATAACATCTCAGCAGATATCCAGAGTACAAGGTCTCAGCTACTGAATGTGAAAGAATATACAACCCATATCTCAAAGACAGAAATAAAGTCTAACTACTAGTCTCAAGACAACATAAGTAAGATAAAGCCTAACTAAGCTAGTCTAGGCAGTAGGGTAAAGTCGTCAGCTAGAGCTGTCTTGCAAAAGGTATCCGCACAGGCCTCCTCCTCGTCCTCTGTAATATTTTCAACAGGTTCAGTCAGGACAAGAGCGAGCACAATACATCTCAACAATTCATAGCAGGTTAGAAAATATAATCATGCAGTAAAGTAAGATATAGATACTAAAGAAATGCAGTATGTAAACAGAGAGAGAGAGAACTGTAATGGAAATATCTACTATAAGTAAAGAGCTACCAGTGACTAGTGATTTAGAGTACAAGGTCGACATGTGAACGGCTTGATTTGCACATGGCTATACTAAAGAAGCGTACATGGCTATTCTACTTTGGAATTATTCACATGACTATTTATACTCTCCCGTACACCCAATCAATAAACAAGGATCCAACCAGGTTATGTTATGATTCCATGCAAAGGCCCCCGAAGGGTGATACATGGAAGTTCCATAAATGGAGATTCTGGGAAACCCAATAAATGGGATAAGGATTCAAAGAAGACTCTGTGATCATAAGAGTATATGTCACAAGTGATCAAAGAACCAATGAAGCATAGTGATACGCCATGTAAGTGAAACGAACAGAACATGTAGTACCCGATGCTCCCTGAAGGGATAACATCTCAAGAAGGGATCCATATAGTACTAATCCGTGTGACCAACGTGACAGTATCAAGTAAAGTAATTTAATGCAGGAAAATAATTTTAAGCAGGAATGAAATGATCAGAGAATGTACTCGCCTATATCTGAGTATCCGGATGAAATATATTATCCGAGGAGAGTGTCTGGCTCCTAATCAGAACAGCACAAGTCACAACAAGTCTAAAATGATAAAAAGATGCACTACAATGCATCCTACTTGAATCTAGGTCAATCTAGACCAAAGTCAACTCTTGGTCAACTCTGGTCAACCCTAGAAGTCAAACTAGGTCCAACAAATCTAAAATAGGTCAAACAAGCCTATACTAGCCTAACTAGTCTATTCTAGGTCTAATAGGGCTACACAAGTCCAATCCAGACTCTAAACAGACACATAGACACATCCATGGGACAAAGGCTATACCATGCCTATGAACCAACCAGGTTCACATAACACATGCCAATATATTTCTAATATATATTACACATATTGATATAGCTATAATATAATATAGAAACACACATATAGGCTAACTATATACATATCACCCATACACTATATATATCTAAATTAATACATGATAGTACACACACATTAGCATATAGGTACCTATAGTATATCACATATATATAGGATACCTAAAAAAATAGGAATCTCACATACTCATAAGCATAGTAAAATAGGAATGAAATGTGTTGTGTTCAAGTGTGGGTGCGAGGCACTTGTGTGAACTATGGCATGTGTGTGTGTTAGGAATAGACATGTGTGCAAGAGAGTGCTAGAGTGTGTGTGAGGCATGTGTGTGTGTTAGAGACACTGAAAATAGTGAGTGAGAGAGTGAAACATTGTGACAATAAAGGCATACAATATGAGGGTGTCTAGTGAAGTGTCGAGAGGGGTGAAAAATTCTAAAATCAGTGTTATAGGAATCATATATTGCAAAAACAGTAAATCATAGGAAAACAGTGAAATATTGAACCACATACATTTCAGTTCAGTCAACCATGGGAATTACATAACTCATGAACAACCTTCATTTCAGTTTCAAATAGGAAGAAACCCATTCTCAGTTATAGGCAACAGTGGCTATTCAACAACATTCATTAAATCTCAGAATTGCACATTGAAAATTCATTCAACACAGTTCACAAAATTTCAATTTAACAGTCTATACACACATCCCAGATTTTGAGCCAAAACAACACTAATTCAACCCCAATTTCGACACACTATTAGAACACTATAGATGTACCACATAAGGGTTTAAAACCATACTAATTAACAGTATAAACTAGGTAATTTAGCTGCCAAAATCCATATTTTAAAATCTGAAAAATCAATGAAGGGTTTTGTGCTCGTGTGTCATGTGTGTAGGGAAAAACAGTGGCTATCAGGTATGTGGGCAATACAATTCAGTAGGCTAAACACGAAATCTGGAATCAGTAAAATATTATGACACAATGAACTGGGGTGGGGGGGTTAATACTCAGGTTAAGAATGAAATCAATTCATGATTGAGAAGAACCTGTGTACCATATCAGTGAACTTATTTACAGTGATATGCAAGTCTGGAAAACATAGGTAGTAGGGCATGTGTTCAACCTGGAACAATGTAATGATAGGACTGCCATGCATCTCAGGAAATAGGAAGGAAAATCAGTAGCTAGTCCTGCATTTCGAAAACTCAACACCAAGTCCAAAACCTCATTCTCAATCTATAAAGCCAAAATCGAATGAGACTTTGCATTAACATAAATCAACAATCATGTGAGGATCAAAAATCAGTGAAAACATCAAATAACAGGGAATTAAAGGCAGCTTAACATCAGTTCATTTCAACCAATTTGAATCCATATATTCCAAAAATCAATTTCTGTTGTTAACTGGAATTGAAAGCTCAGTTCATGAGGAATAGGACTGCATATCAGTCCATATTCGAAATTTCATACTCTTTCAAAAAAAAACCTAATCTATCATGCCAATACATCCTATCAATGAACTAACAATAAGTATATAGATTAACATGGAGTCTAAGAATCATAAAATCAGTTTTAAATAGGATTGAAAATCAATTTGAAACTGATTACACATGTATCAGTCACAGTTTTACAACTCGGTTCAACCTCCCAAAAGCCAAATATGAAATCTAAAACCCACCAAATCAGTAAACAATATTACAATAATGTAATTGCGCATGTATGGATGATTAAATGGCTAACAACTTCAGTTTTACAATAGAAAGTAAAGTTAGAGTTAAATCTCAGGGAAAATGTGTATTCAGTCGACTCTCATCAGTCCATTCACAACCCAAATCCCATTACTAGATCAAACAACCTAATCTAACATGAAAAATCTGACTAACATGAACTAATACACATGTAGGGTAAATCATGACAATTAAAACATTAATTAATCAAATTAAACAAGGATTATCATCCCAGGATTCAGAAATCTGAACTGAGTATCAGTCCAAAAGGAAAAACCTATTTCGAAACCATAATTAACCCAATGGATTTAACAATTCAGGCATATGTGTGTTTCCCAGGTGTACACGTGTCTAGGGGGTATCATTCGTGTCCACTAGAGTGGACACGAAGTGTCCAAACTGTTTAAAACACACACAAACACAAACCGTGCACTCTGTGTCACAACGCCGTGCACGTGTTCACCACGTTCGTGGACACGACCTGACACGAATTAGGATACGTGCTCGTGCACACGTGTACGCCCACACTAGGGCTACATGCTCGTATCAACATGAGGTGTCCAAGTTGTGTCTAGACACGACACGAAGACCGTATCAGTGCCCAAATTCCCTTGTATGTAGTACAGTGTGTGACCAGTACAGCCTCGTTTCCGTGTCCGACACAAAATGAGGTGAACTAAAACTTTGAGGGAGTGTGCGCAGACACTGCCCCCGTGTCCATGCCAAATTTGGCGTGTCCAAGTGCCGTGTGCAGGGCATACGAGACACGTGGCAGCAGGGGTGCCAACCGCGCTCGCGCGCGTGTGTGCAGTGCATTATTCTCGTGTCCTTCGTGTTCCGACATGATACAAAAACCACATCAGGACACTAGAAATCCATAAGCAAACATAAAACCTATTTTTCTATTTAAAAAGATTCCTAAAAATCACTCAAAATGCCCATTGGGGCATTTCATCAAATACATGCACCATGACACTGATATGTGTCCAAATATGACACGAATTGGACACAAAATCTAGGGTTTCCTATTCCTACAGTTAGGTTAGGCCTAGGGCTCCCTAGATATGCAATAAAATCAGAATTCTATGGTGTAGAATGAAAGTTACCTATATGTATCAAAATCCTCAAAAAGCTCCAAATAGAGGTGTTCCTCTTGATATCCAAACTCCTCCAATTTGCCCAAACTCTAAAATTACTTAATAATAGCAGTAAGAGGAATAAAATTAGAACCTATTTCAATTAGTTTGGGGGAAAAAAGAGTTGAAATGGATTTTATAGGATTTAATGTAGATGGAGACTTACCTCTTTTTAAAACTTTGCAAAATTCCAAATGGAGGCTAGCTCTAACTTTGAGAACATTAAATAGAGAGAGGGGATCATGTGGCCAGCTATGGGCTGTTGGACTAGGGCTAGGGTTCCATGGTGTGGGCCTATGGGCTTCTAAGGCTTAAGTCATTAGTCATGAGTTATGAAGTCACAAGCCATTCTAGCATAATCAATTCCTAATCTCTACAAATAAGTTCTGATGAGTTAATCATCACTAACTTAGGTCAAGCTAAGGTTACTTAACCTAACCAAGTAGTCATGACCTAGGTTAGTCTCTAGGTTAGTCTCCTAGTCAACACTAGTCAAGGTCAACTATAGCACCAAAACAAATATACTAAAAATTACTGAAAATTCTAATAAATATAATTAATACTAACTATCACTAACCATGGTTAGCTAAGACTAGCTATGACTAATCTAGGTTGGGTCCAAACCAAGTTAGGCTAATCATAATACATGGCAATCAATTAAATAATATTAAAATTGCACCATTCTTAATAATACATTAAATTCCAAATAATATATATTAAATTCAATTAAATTCAAAATGACAAAAATACCCTCGAACTGGAAATGATAAATGGAACACCCTAATCACATGGCTAGGCTCTAGGTTAAGCTGTATCTAGTGTTACACTATCAAAACACCCAAATCATAAGTCATGATTTAAAATAGTTTTAAAATGATTTAAAAATTACCAAAAATCATATCATGATTTAAATATCATTATTAAAAGATTAAAGTCACAAAATTTCAAAATTACCCTCATTTGGAAAACTGGGTGTTACATCGTTCCCTTTCTATCATGACTTGTAATGTTAAGATTTTTTTTTGAATCTTCATAAATTCTTGGAAATCTTCGGGATAAAGTTAAGAAATATTCGACGGCTACTATGACGTGGCAGATATGCACTGCAGTCATTTACCTGGATTATGGAAACTGAAAGTTCATTACAGCCAGCTGTACACTGGCGAGGCATGGACTCTAAGTTGAAGTAATTATAGGTAATCATGAGCTCTCGGATATTATTGAGACTAAGTCCTAAAATTATAATGATCTATGATATTGGATAAAGTTGAGAGAATATTCTGGTAATCTATTACTATCGGGACCATGGAATTGAAGGTTCACTGCAGCAAGATGCATACTGGCGGGACAGAAATTGTAGGGAAAATGACTCCAGATATGTATGATTGCCGGATACTATTGAGACTATTATCCTTGATCTTGTTTCATGACTATCACTTTGTACCGCTTGAATCGTGCCAATTTATTTTGATTGCTCTTAATCGTGCCTAATCGTGCCATCTAAAATTTCGAGGACAAAATTTTTTAAGGGGGAGAGATTTGTAACTCCACTGTTCATAAATAAATAAATATTTTCCATATTTCTTTTCTCGATTAATTCCTAGTTAATGATTGGAATATTCTAATTTTTAAATCCTTTTAACTATTTTAGTTAATTCTAATTAATTGATGCTAAATTATTTCAATTATTCCTATTTTCCTTAGATTCTAATTCACCCAATTGAATGGGCCATTTAACCGATTTATTTTCCTATATTTTCTCAGCCTTTTAATCAGCCCAGCCCAGCCGGCCTATTAGTTATTGGGTTACGGGTTCACGGATCCAATCCACCGACCCAGACCTGCTAAACCAAACCCGATAGCTAATCAACAGCTATATAATTCAAAATCCTTTCATTATTTTCACAATTCCTTCCACTTTCCTCCGCTGTAGTGGACGACGACGACGACGACTGCGATGGCGACGGCGACGACGACCAAGAATTCTAGGGTTCTCCAGAAGCTTCTTCCCCTAACTGCCTAACTACCTACTTCATGTCAACCGTCGATCATCAACAACCAATCTCTTCCCGACCGTCGAATTGTAACGGTCGCTGCCCGCCCAACCGTCGGTCAGGTGCCCGGCCAACCGCCTGACCGACGCCCGCCTATAAATAAGACCCCAGCCTTCCTCTTCTTCATCACTTCTGGAACGACGAAGCCCTACAAAAAATTCAACCGATCTTTTCCTTCTTCTTCTTCCTCAGAGCTCCGCAGCTCGTAGCCATGGCGACGCAGCGGTGCCCAATAGAGGTACAGTAACGAGCAAGGTCGAAGTGAGCCATTGACGATCAAAGCAGGTCCAGGAGCATAGCAACGACATCCATTCCACCGTCGACTTCATCTCTCCATCGATCAGTTTGTGCGCAGATTCCATGACGACGGTCGACTCCATTTGAGAATCGTTACTTCATTGGAATCTATGGTAAGACTCCTTGCTCTCCTGTGCAATGAATTGGCAGAGTTTGATTTTAAACTTCTGAACGAGTTCTTGATCCCCTGTTTTAGTTCGGTTTGGATTGTTGTGATCAACCGATCGATCGGTTGGTTTGATTCGAGATTTGTTTTGGTAAGACTCATTCGATTGTATGAATTTTCTCCAAATTTGGAGTTGAATTCTATACAAATCGAACTCACAAACTGTTCTTCTGTTCGTGCACATAAACTATTTGATGGAATGCTCTTGTGGGCTCTGCTACCAGAATTTGGACTCAGAAGAGTCATGTCGAACTCAAGGAGGGATTAATTAGTAGCAGTTATCGCTCAGGTATGATTTTGTATTTAATTCTTGCTCTGTGTTGAACTGGAGAATTCATGTGAGAGTGTCAGGTCGAACACTGCGTTTGGAAGAATTAAGAGGACATGATACTGTGTCCAGGAAGGCAGGCGGACACTAGTTGTGTGTCTGGGTGATTTGTTTAAGAGTGCAGTAGCTTTCCTTGATCGGAGCTGTTAGGTTAGGCTATAATGAATTCTAACTGTTTATTAAGATTTTAAGTGTTAGTTGTTTTTATGGTGGACAGTGTTACTGAGAAGAACTGTTGGGAAGTTCTCTAACTGAATGTCTTGGACAATTATTGTGATGATTAGGGATTAGCTTATGGCTTGAATGATTCTTAAAAGGATTTGAATATGGATTACTGTAAGTTGACCATTAGGCATTGGCTGAGCAATCAATAGTTGAATGTTGAGAAACAAGAAGAGATTGATTATTGAGTGGAGTGATGTTAGCTTTATTGGCCAGTTCAATTGGTGTATAGCTAAGTAGCATTTGGAAATTAGAAGTTGTATACTACTGTAATGACAAGTATAGCTGGACCAACAATTGATGGGTTAGTTAATATTTAAGGACTCTTTAGAATAAATATTTCTAATTATATTATTATTCTCTATTCTAGGTGATCTAAGAAGACTTGAAAAAATCCCAGAATTGAGGCAAGTACATGTACTCAGTATTACCATCATTGCATGTATTGCACTCATACCTGTTATCGTGTCATTTATTCCACTTGTTCTTGATTGATTGCTTGCATTGTTTCTCGTGTCGGGTGGGAGACGTTCTAGAGACATGTGATTGACTAATATTGGACAAACATTGCCTGATAGCATACTCTGTATGCCTGAGTCTATTTCGTGTGTGACTGATAGCATTGTCGTCAGACATGCCTGATTATTGCGTGACTGATATCATTATCGTCAGACATGCCTGATTATATATTGACTGATAGCATATTTTATATGCCTGATTACATATTAGTCCCCACATGTTGATAACGTCCAATTGCACATGGACACGTAGCTAGTATATATTTTATTCATATTGTTTCTCTGTCTTTCAGTTATACTTTGATGTACCGTTCCATTGATCTTCATGGTGAGTTTTATTGAGTTACATTGTACTTTGCTCCTTTTCTGACTGGATCGTTGATTACAGGTGAGATGGATCATAGATTATCATTCATGGATGGCATTGGAGCTCACTTGATATTGATGTATCTAGTTTCATGTATAGGGATTTATTGAGTGTATTTGATTACATGTTGTTGTTGTATCATTTATATTTTTACCGGCTTTGTACCCAAACATTCATGTATAAGTTGTAATAATTGTATAGTGGATTGCTGTGATAGTAGTATAGATTCCGTGATTAGATGCTGTGATGAGATACTCTTGTATTTTTATGACTAGACGGCTCACTATCGCTGTCAATGACAGTATAGGCCGGGCATGACATCGACCCGTACCCGATTATTCGGGAGCGGGGCGTGACACGTGGTCATGGACAACTTGTGCACAAGGGGTAGTCTTCCTCGACATGGTTGTCGGGGCCTCGGGATCATGTCGTTCCCGGGGGAAGCGAGTTGGCTAAAGCAGGAGGTTCGATGTACCGTATAGGAGATTCGGGGTTTTTATGGGCTAGCTGCCCATTGGATGATCGTCGTCTATCCTCAGCCAAGTCCAAGATAGCTTGACATTGCTAGTGACCTTTCATATAGATGTGTTAGTGTGCTAAGCGGCAATTCGCATGCACGATGTTCATCGAATCAAAGATAGCGTAAGTACGACACAAATTGAGTTAAGATGGTGTACACGGTTGCAAAACCATTATGGAGCCTAAGATTCGGCTATAGCAAGGGCACATGCTTTGGCACGAATGTGGCATCGTGTTTGAGTCGGCAACACAAGTTCCATAAGTCAAAATTGAGTCATCTCGAGTAAGTCAGGAAGGTCCATAAGGCAAAGTTGGTTAAGTCATGTTGAAATGTGTGGCACGGCCTCGATGTTGGAAGCACGGACCAAGTCGATGACACAAAACCAGTCGTTGCATCCCAAAGTATGAGTCGGAAAGACAAGTACGAGTCGACACATTGATGTTGACGGCACAGTGATGGTTTAGAGGCACAAATATGCCAAGAGTCTCTGTCCTAAAATCTATCATAAGGCAAGAATAGAAAGACAATCATAAAAGAATTATGTTGCATGAATTAAGTAAACGTGTTGGTTTTGTATAGGTGGGCGAGGAGCTCACTCCACCGGTACAGTTGAGTACTGACACCCACACAGTTTCCATATGCAGGCACAGGTAGAAGCTCGTTGGCGCGGAGGTCGCTTGGATACATCGAGGCACGGGGTTCCTTTGCGTTTCGAGGCGTACGGCCGCTTGGAGTCGGATCTTATATGGGACATAATGTATGGACATCGCCTATCTGAAGCATCCGCTTGCTCATCAAATTATACTCGGGGATGAGAGAGGTGAGTGAATTGTAATCAGAAAAAAAAGTGAGCTCGAGTGATTGTAATATTGGCTACGCGCCTTTGTAATATTATGTTAATTATCAATAAAGACTCTGATTTTGTAGCAATGTTTATGTTATCTTGTATATTCAATATTTCTGCTTGGGACTTCTGTGCGACGACCCTGTCGTAAGCTGTTGTAATCTGTTGTTATGAAACCGCCTCGTACGAGCGCAATCTAGGCTCGTGCGACATCACATCTTAGGGAGGACGATCGGTCCTACAGGACCAGGGCGTGACACTAGTGACCCTTTCATTTGGATGAGTCGGCATATTAGCGCGATTCGCATGCATATCTTAGATTGAGTCAAAAAGTGTGTGCACGACACAAATAAGTCATGGAGTGTATGCATGGTACAAATAAGTCAAGAAATGGGCATGCAGTATGCAACACATTTGAACCTAAGATTTGGCTACAACAAAAACACGTACTTGTGCACGAGACGTAATATTGTGAATTGATTCGTTGACACTAAGTTCACGAGTCTATGATTAAGTCATTATCAGAGACGAAATGAGAGTCTATGATTAAGCCATTTCCGGAGACAAAATGAGAGTCTATGATTATGCCATTTCTAGAGACGAAATGAGATAAAGGTCGTAGGGCAATATTGAGTAAAGATACACTTTGTTGTGAGGCACGCCCTCGATGATAATACACGAATGGACATTTTGGAGGACGACCACGTTGTGCCGAAACAAAGTTTGGACAAGTTACTAAGTGGTAAGGCACTGCCTCAATTATGTTATGCGAAGGGATTTATGGCACAATTATGTCGTTGATGCACCAAATAAGCCAGGTGTCTAAGTTGTAAAATTGGTCCTAAGGCAAGATTAGAAAGACAATCAAAGGAATAGTTGCACATACTAAATGAACGTGTTTGTTTTGTATAGTGGGTGAGGAGCTCACACCACCAGTACGGTTTTGTACTGACCACCCAATAGTTGGCATGTGCAGGTTACAAGTACTTGTTCGTCGAGGCGGAGTTCGCTTGGATGCGCTGAGGCATGGAGTTCCTTGGTGTTTCGATGCGTGTGACCGCATAGATGACTTCACCTATACGGGACATAATGTATGGACATCACCTTCTGAAATATTCGTAAGTGGCAGCCTTGAAATTTTGTATTGAGAGATGACAGAGAGCTGGGTGATTGAATTCTAAGTGAAAGTAAGCTTGAGCAACTTGTAATCTTGGCCTCGTGCTATATTGTAATCTTTGAGTCAAAAGCAATAAAGAGTTATTTGTCTGACTTGTGTTTTATTTTGACTTTTTGCTGGCAACTTACTGATTATTCAATGTTTCTATTTTGGGACTTCTGTGCAGTGTGAGCACGACCTAGGCTCACGCGGCATCATGCCTTTGCGAGGATGATCGGTTCTGCAGAACAAAGGCATGACAACAACTAACAATAGTGACGACAGCGGGAAGCAACGACAGCAACGATAATAAGAAGTAGCAATGGCAGCGGCAGCGGGAAGCAATGGTGGCGACAGTGGAGCGTAGCAGCAGTGGCAGCGACGGTGGTGGCAATGGAAAGCAACAACAGCGGGGAACAGTAACAATGACGATAGGTGGGAGGAACAGTAGCAGCTACGGTGGCAACAACAGGAAACAATGACGATAGTGGTACCGGTGACAACAAGACAACGACGAGGAGCATCAACGACAGTTGCAGCGATGATGACAACAACAGCGGAGCATAGGAGCGACGACAACTGGGAGAAGCGATAATGGAGACAGCGGGGAGCAGCGGAGGCAACAACAGCAGAAAGCAGGAGCGGTAGGGAGCAACAACGACAGTGGTAACAACGACGAACGGGTAGCTGCAAGGAGCAACGACGATAGTGGCATTTGCAGCAGCAACGACGGGACAGTGACGACAACAACTAGAAAATGAGGGTTAATTTTGTCAAAAAAATTATTTATATTTGCTGAAACATTGAATAGTTGATGGTAGTGATTTGTATGATATTACACTTTACGATATGAAGTTAAAAAAACATGAATAGTTGAGGTTATAAAGTTAAAAATAACCCTTACTTTCTTTTATTTATGCATATTATCTAATGATAAAAATACAAAATAATAATAGTATTGTGAAAAAGTTTATTATGTTTAGGAGTATCCTTTGTGTGTCTGCTACGTTCCCGAAATATATTAATGACATTATCCAAATTTTTGGATGGTGCGTAGTTGATATATAATTATTTAACATGTCCCATATTTAACTAATTCATCCATTATTATAAATTAATAATTAAATAGTTAAGTTAATAGTTAATCTAGCTATACTACTAACTAAAACATTTGTTAGAAATTAATGCACAAAAAGCCAGTGCACTGCACTTATTAGAAATCAATAATAAAAAAACCACTTTCTTGAACATTCACCTTTGAAATATGGATGTCAAATATGTCAAAATAGAATCATTTAGTAATAGACATCAACTGTATACCAAATTTTGGGCGAGTTCATGTCTCTTGTTCGAAGTTTAGCCAAAGAACGAAAGTGGCATAAAATTGACTAGCACTTAATCCAAAGACAAAACCAGTACACTTTCACGTCCCTCTACTGCAACCAAATAAGTTGAATGCAGGATATGGTTTGCATTGCTTCTAACAGCATTTGGTGAACTAATTAAACACACACACACACACACACACACACACACACACACACACACACACACACACACACACACACACATATATATATATATGTATATACATATATAAATATATATATATATATATATATATATATATATATATATATATATATATATATATATATATATATATATATAGGGTCATTCTACAATACATGGGATGTATCAATACATCCCAAACAATTGCATTGAAAATGCATTGGAAATTGTGAAAGTTGTTTACTTCGACTTTGACTTTACCTGTTACTTTGACTTTGGCTTTAATCTAAACCATTGGATCAACATCCAATGATTCAGATTTAGGATGTATCGATACAATTTTTTACATTGGATGTATTAAAGAATTTTTCATATATATATACATATATATATATATATATATATATATATATATATATATATATATATATATATATATATATATGATCCAGATCCGGAGCCCCATGTGAGTCCCGTCATATATATGATCCAGATCCGGAGCCCCACGTGAGTCCCGTCATCCTTGACCGTTGGATCGAGCGGACGCGCACGCTGGTCCTACACGGGCCCTCCGATCTGCATATATATATATATATATATATATATATATATATATATATATATATATATATATATATATATATATATATATATATATATATTTTATATATATGCAAATGAACTCTAGTCTAGTGGTTAACAGAGATGCAAGCAGCCCAAGGGGTCAGAGTTCGAGCCCCAGTGGAGGCGAGTTCGCCACAATTACCCATTGCTTCAAATATATATATATATACATATATATATATATATATATATATATATATATTTATATTTATATATATATATATATATATATATATATATATATATATATATTTTTTTTTTTATATTTTTTATATATATATATATATATATATATATATATATATATATATATATATATATATATATTGAGAGAGAGAGAGAGAGAAAGAGAATAAGGGAGGTGAGGTGACTATGTTTCACCCTCCCATGCTATCATTATGCACTTCCACACTTTTCAAAACATGATGATAGCATAGGGGGGTGACACATAGCCACCACCCATAAGGTGGCACCTCACCTTTCTCTCTCTTTCTCTCTCTCTCTCTCTCTCTAAGACATCATTTAATGTTGTTTTTGACTTTTGACCTCTTGTTAACTTGCTATATCAGGTCATTCTTCAATGCAATTTTTTAATAGATACCCTCAATTAGGTCATATTTACTTTCTTTTTTGCCCATCCAATTTAATATTTTGTACAACTACATATATAACAATATGCCGGGAAAGGAAGCACACAATGTGTCCTTGAATGGAGGTGATGAAGACGAAGACACCACCGATGCTCCGATAGCTGGTGGCGGTCTAGATGATGACACCGACGACGACAAGGACAAAAATCATGTCGACAATGTGAATAATAGTAGGAAGAATTCAGAGGAAGAAGAGGGGTAGGTAGCCGATAAAAGCTCCTTCTCTCAAATCTCTTCTTTGTGCGAGAAGGACAAAATCCCAAATTTTAGTTATTTCTTAGCATAGTCTGCTTAGTTGTTGTAAAATTGTAGTATTGCTTTTGAAACATTTTCATCTTTAGTCTCATGTTCTCTATAAATATGTGTTATTTTGATTTAGTAATCTTTTTGTAATTTATTTTTTTCATTTCATCAAAAAATTTAATATTTTGGTTATAAAGCTACAGGCCATGGTGGTGGTGGTGGTGGAAGGAGAAACAGAGATGAAGAAGAAAAAAAGAAGAAGTTTCGGTTCGCGACGGACTTCGTCGAGCCCTTCTCGAACAACGAGGAGTACCTGCGGAATTAAACCACTTCTAGAGTTCCTCAAATTGTTAATCATGGTAACCTTTCATGATAACCTTTCAAACGGCTAGTAGATTCTTTGTTAGTCCCAAAATTTATTTGGTTTTCCATCTTCCTTACTTTTTGTACTCTTCTCTTGTTATATATACAATAGTTTTCTTGTTTCAACTATTATTTATTCTGAAATACATAGAATAGTTTTCTTATTTCATTTTGTAGTACTGGAGAAAGATGTCTACTCGTATGGAACATGTAGAAGAGGTAGAAGATTAGATGCCAGCTTCAAATAATACCTTTATTTCGCGTATGATGCACAGGTTTGAAGAACAACTGTCAAAAATTTTAGATGAACTTGTTTTGATCAATTCTAAGCTTGGTTCAATCGAACTTGAACAAAATAATATATCTCGGTATTTGAAAAAGATGAAAGAATCTTCCCCTTTTAAGAAGGCATCTCCATCTGGAGTAATTAATATTGTGGAGGAGGTTAACGTTGATTCTTCTGATGAGGACGAGGGGCTAAAGAAAGCTGATAAATCAATCCAGCAAATTCTCAATATAATCCCTCTAGAAGAAACTGACTTTAGCAGTTTTCGAAAAGAATGCGAGAAAATTTAGTACCGGTCACACCTTTAAAAAGTTTAACAAGAAGTTCAACCACAAATCCTAGCCAATGTACTAATAGTTCTTCGAGTTTTTACAATTATATTTTTTCGGATGGTAAACCTGACGAGTAAGTAATATGAGTTTTCATTTCATTTCAATTGTTTTTTTCCTAATCTATTCGAATCTTTTCTTAGCGAAATAATATCATATTGCAAGAAGATTTATGTGAGTCGGGCTGAGATAAAGTCCTTTGCTCCAGAAAGGAGAATTAAAGATGGGGTATGTAGATAGTATATTTTTTCTTAGATGCCATCTATGTTTACTTCGATGCCATCGCTAATTTTTTTAATAAGATACTCAGATTGTAACCCTTGTCTCTCCTCTTATCACCACGGAGGAACGGAGAAGAATTGTCAATAAAGCTAATGTATGGTATTTACCAATAAAGTTAACGGTGAGTGAGCATTTTATTCTTTAATGATTTTGCATTAACAATTTTTTCGTTAGTTTGTCGTTCGTAATGTATCAATTGATGTGTATGTAGAGAGCAACGTTACCTCTATCTAACAAACCACTTCATGAAATATGGAAGAAGAACAAATATTTCTAGGATTATATGGGATCTTTAAGCATTTGTAATGAGTTATTAATCTATTTCTGTTTAAATTTTAATCCTAATTTATCTGAAAATTGATTAATTTGTTTTACCTAATTAATCCTGATTCAGATATACATATACATTCTTTTATTTGACCACTATACTCTTGCAAGAGTTATGGTTAAAACAAAGACTGTTGAACTTTAGGACACCCTTGCATCTATAGATGAGGCGATTTATAACAAAGCAGTGATAAAAGAAACAGTAAGTTCATATTCATAATTTTTTATGAATTGCGTACTAGATTCGCGGTATACTAATACATATTGTATTCTGGTAATTGTAGCTTTCAAATTTGGATCTCTTAATCGAGGAAGATATTTTGAAGTTGAAAGATGCTAGGTTCAAATTTCTACTTTCTCCATAATTCGTCGTCCTAATGTTCCCTGCCAACACAATACATTTGGTTGTGCTATTTTTGTAATTTTATTCATGAAAGACGGATGTAGTTTGGACTCCCGTTATCTCAATGTAAGTCTGAAAATATGTCGTCAAATATTAACACTTTTTAGAGCAATATTTTTGATGTTATGTTTGTTATATGCAGTTTGATTCGAAAAAGGAAAGGTACAAAGTTGTTATATAGATTGCATCTTCAAAGCACAACGAAGAAGAATCCAAATTGTGCAACAATATAATTAAGCAGCAAAGGTCGAAAGGAGTCCACTCTGATGGGTGATGATGGAAGACGATGAATTTTTTTCCTTCTTTTATCTAATGAATTATGTTTATTTGTTTTATAACAAATGGTCAGGAATAAAGTTTTGTGGAGTTATAATGTTCTTAAAATATGGGATGAAAATGATATCAAAATATTCATTTATTTCATAATCTTGCTCCCATGCCCAAAAATTGCAGAAGACTTATGAAAAACCCACAGCAAAATAACATTTTATCGCGTATCCAGAATTAGCGAAAAATATATAAAGGGGGTTCGGAATGACCTTTTTGCCCTTCTAATTTGTTGAAAATATCCACGAAACCTACTTTTCAAAAAAAAACGTTTCGATACTTCCTCTTCTTCCATACGCCGCTCACTTTCAAATCTAGGTTTTCTCCTCCAAAATCTTCAAATCTTACTCTCCATTCGCAATCTTCAAACCATGTCGGCACCATCAGCAGCATCATTATTGGCAGCAACATCAGAATCAACTGTAACCCCAGTTAGAGAATATATAGCTGATATTAAGAAAATGTAGTCAGTTAAACAAAATTCAAAGGGGAATGATGGAGAATCAGGGAGAATTAAGAGAGTTGCACTTAAGCCAAAGGCTGCTAAGCAAAAAAAATAGGCAAAAGAAGGTATAACTTTAAGTTATGTTCATGATTCTGTAAAAACCACGGAGAATGGTCATTCCCAGTGTTAAAATACATGAGAATGACCATTCTACGTGTTAAAATCATGGGGAATTATCATTCTCCTTGTTAAAATGAAGGAGAATAGTCATTCTCCGTGTTTAAATACAGGAGAATGGCCATTCCCCATTTTAATCCATTCTTCATGTTAAATTGACAGAGAATTGCCATTCTTCGTATTAAAATAACGGGAAATGGCCATTCCCAGTATTGAAACACATGAGAATGACCATTCTTTGTTGTTAAAATCACGGAGGATGGCCATTCCCTGTGTTAAAATCACGAAGAATGGTCATTCCCTGTGTTAAAATCACGGAGAATGACCATTCCCCGTGTTAAAATCATGGAGAATTGACATTCTCCGTATTAAATTGACAAAGAATGGTCATTCCTAGTGTTAAAATACATCAGAATGACCATTCTCCGTGTTAAAATCAAGGAGAATGACCATTATTCGTGTTAAATTGTCGAAGAATTACCATTCTCCATGTTAAAAGTACGGGGAATGGCCATTCCAGTGTTAAAACGCATGAGAATGACCATTCTTCGTTATTAAAAAATGGAGAATGACCATTCTCCGTGGTAAAATCACAAAGAATGGCTATTTTTTGTGTTAAAATGACGGAGAACAGTTGACAGAAACCTAATTTTTTGTTTTGTTTTTTTGTAGGAAAAAATTATCAGGAATAAGGATTCAAGTGTTTTTCGTTCTTCTTTCAAAACAATGTTAACTCTTATGGAGGGTGTTAATAAAGCTGGTAGTCGTTTACCCGAGCCAGTTATTGAGTCTTTAAAGAATATCGGTTTCTGGAATTTCGTCGAGGTATTCTACAAAAACATAGTTGGAATTCAAGAATTGGCCAAGGTTTCAGAAGGTCTTGAGAAATTGATAGTAACTTACTTGGAGGACAAAGATGGCGTCGGATACTTTGAATTGAGCACCATAGTTAAAATAGCACCAAGTGTCGACGATATGGCAGCCATCTTTGGTCTACTGCTGAAGGAAGAAAGCAAGGATGATGTTAATTACAGAAGATTGATCATAGAAAAATAACAGCAGGCCACACCACCAAAATCGTTGATCCTGTGTAGAGATCACTTCAGAAGATTGCTGGCTAATTCCAAGGGCAAAAACGGAGAAGTCACGAATACGAAAGTGAGAGAGAAGTTCTTTGAATTGCTACAACGGCTTCGTGACGGAGATAAACAAGTTAAACCAGATGATTTGGCCAAGCTAATAATCTTTCACTTGTGCCAAACAACATTCTTCACAAGGTCTGGCGGTTCAAATTTACCGTAAAGATTCTTGACCTTGGTAGACAGTGTAAAAGTAATCAGAAGTATCTGCTGGCCAAGGTTAATCTTGGCATAAGTCATGGAGAGCATTAAGAAAACTATAAGTAAAACTGTTGGGGGGATTACTCTAATGCATACCCCAAGATTTAAGGTTGCATAATATATTTTCTCTACTGATTTGCAGAATATAGTACCCAAGTGGAAAGGAAGTTTGACCCAATTCGTGTATACCCAAGATTTTACACATGGGATGGGTACACAATCTCAGTCTTCCTCAAAAACAAATATCACAGTAAATTAAGAAAAAAAATGATATTCAAAATTTGGTTATATCTGTTGGAAAAGAGGAAGGACAACACGAAGAGGAGCTACATATACAAGAAGAAGGTGCACACGAGGGAGGGGGATACCACCAAACAGGTGGGGATGAGATTGCTGAACAAGAGAGACCCAAAAACTTGAAATGAACACCGTGATGGAAGGGTCGGTTCAAGAATTGGAGGAGTTGAGGAAAGAGAAATATCATATTTTTGCTAAGAATAAAAAACTCTATGAAAAGCTTAAAGAGGTAGAGGCACAAGAAGCACAACAACGTGTAGTCAACATTGTAATGGAGTACTCGGTGCATGAATTGGAGGAGTTACGAAGAGAGAAATCTCAGATTATTACTGAAAACAGGAAACTCTATAAAAAACTTAAAGAGCTAGAGGAACAAGGAGCCCAACAAATTGAAAGGAACACCTCAATGGAGGTGTCGGTGCGGAAGACTCCTTGCCAAGAGAGAAATATGATATTATTGCTGAGAATGAAAAGCTTAGCGAAAAGGTTTAAGAGCTACAGGCACAAGGTAAAATTTTCTCTTTTTTTAAAGTTCTGATTTGTAATTCTCCGTGTTAGAATGCAGGAGAATGTCCATTCTACGTGTTAAAATCACGGAGAATGGCCATTCCCCGTGTTAAGATCATAGAAAATGATCTTTTTTCCTTCTTTTTTCATAAAGTATATATTGATTGACATCATATCTTTCATTGTTGTTTTTTTATATCAGTGCAAATAATCAAGCAGCTCAGAGAAACAAATAAAAGGCTCGTTAATGAGAAAAGCAAGTTAAATCGATGAAGAATGAAGCCATTAAAAAGGATACAACAATCACTGATCTCGAAGCCATGGCTACAACATTACATCTTGAGGAGACTCAACCAGCTGCTGAACAACAAGCTGCTGAACTTGTTGCTCCAAAAGAAATCAAAAGAAGAGGAGGATGGGGGGAAGAGGTTCTGAAAACTATCAGCGACATTAGCCGATGAAGATTTTACTCCCTTGGGGAAGAATACGGTAACAGAGGCTGATAAAAAGCGGAAGATAAATGCCGCTCCAAAACCAAAACCTCAACCTAAACCCAAAATCGGAGGAAAAAATAAGCTGACAGATTCGAAATTCGGACAAGACGCCAAAATGGCTGAACTAGCGAGGAAGGGTGATATACTAAGGGAATGCGATGACATCGTACTTTAGACGGATGCGGATGAAGAGCTGAAGAAGCTTTACATGGACATCGTATTCCCAAGAAAGATGAGTCCAACGTATGTATTATAAACTCGACCAATCTTTGTCCAATTCATAACGGAGAATGGCCATTCTTCGTGACAGTTCGTCGGAGAATGATCATTCTCCGTGTCAGTTGGACGACGAATGATCATTCTCCGGGTCAGTTGGACGGCGAATGGCTTTTTTTTTTCTCTTTTCCTTTTTAGTCTTTTTTTCACAATTATGTCCTGAGAATCTCTATTAATTTAATCTAAATTAAATTTATGTGCGGTGATATTGTATACACGAGTATGCCAAAAAAGGGAAAAAATAAAGTTTTCGTCCTCTTGTCAGCAAAAGACATGCAAGACATACTCAACTATGAAGACATGGAGGCTGGCATACTCAACATAATAATAAGGAAGCTGAGAGAAATTCAAGTCTATGAAAGAAGGTACGTCCAGTCAAGTTCAAAGAATGTGCAACATAAGTGGTCTGCATTCATGATGCCTCACACATTAGTAAGAATCAAAATTGAAAAATCCATATTCATGTGTACACCGATAAAAAATGACATAAAAAACTTACTCATGATATTGTGTTTTGTATTTTGGAAACAGTCCATTGTTCTCCGTGCCATTGAACCGAATACAACAGTCGACGCCCTTAAAATTTTTAAAACAGATGTAGAAGACATCGTCATGGGTTTAGAGAACGACATAGAGTGGCTATTCATTCCACTCTATAATAAATCCTCTCAACACTATACGCTGTTCACATTCAACTTGAGCTCCTATAAGTGGACACACTACAACTCCTTGAGACAAAACACGTACGAAAAGGGCAAAGAGGATACAGAATTAATGAAGAAGACCTTAGAGCCTATCATCATGAGGAAAGTTGATATGATGAGGGAGAGATGCCCGACGATGATGGAGTATGATAGCACAGGGCTGAATTATTCTCCATGATACCCACAACAACTAGCACCAATTGCCTCTTGTACACGGTATTTTATATGAAGTGCTTGATGATTGCTCCCTTCGAAATATCGAGAGAAAATGACGATGACATTTACCAGAAGATTATAATGACGAGGTTGGGATGGGTGTGTTAGTAGTTAATTATTTTATATGGATATTTTAATTTATTAAATTTATTGATGAGTGTGTTAGTAGTTTATTGTAGCTTTGATTTTTGAAGCACAACAAATATTGTTTTCTCAAATCCAGTTCCCTATTTGAATTCTAGACTCGTCTACCTTCAGTTTGATATATCATGTCCTATCCAAATTTGCTTTTCAATATTCTTTTGACTTCGTACAACTTCAGGCCAACTTAGGCCAAATCGAGCCATTGACGTAATTTTAAGCCAACTTTCAATTTGCTTTTAGGACTTGACATAGATCGAAATCGTATGAACGAATATATGGTTTTGAGCCATATTAAGTCTACAATGCATATGCCTAGGGTGCACCATCCAAACGAGTTCCAATGTGCTACCTATTTGCAAATGGCACATGCGACTCATTAAATTAATTTTTAGGGTCCAATATTTGACTAGTAATGCTACTCGGACCCTAACCTAGTCAACCCTACTAGTTAGAGCCTAACTAAGAGTACCAAAACCAAGTATACATATATTTAATGAAATTTTAAGAATTAAATTGCTGCCATATGCAATATTTCCTTATATCTTTGACTTGGTCATACTACTATCCAAATTAGGAAACCTATTACTAATAATATAATTTGGAGAACCAAATCATATCCAAATTAGATCAAACCAAAGCGCATGCCTTAATAATATAAATACAAATCCAACCCTAACCTTTTTCCCTCTCTTATAACCATCCACTACTCCACAAATCCCCCCAAACCTAGTGGCCACAACTCCAAACCCGAAACCATAGCCGACCCCCCTTTTCCTTCTCAAAACCACAATTTTTTCTCAATTTCTGCACCATCACCACCACTATCATGACCCAATCATCATCCTCTTCCATCCTAGCAATTGTAGTAGAAACCTTGCAATCATTAGAGAGGCACATGACGCGTTATGTTGGCCCGAACCTCCGTCGAATCGAAGTCTAAAACATCACAATAGGTTAGTCGACTTATAGACGATATTTTATCCACTTTTTCTCATCCGTTTTACTTCAAACCAAATTTGAGAGTTACCTTTGTATGTCTACTCCAACTTTGATCGCCAGATCCCCTAGTTCTAAGCGGTTTGCCCGTGACATCGATTCTTCGACAGTGTATCCAGAACCGATGAATTCTATTGCGGGCCACTTTTCGTCTATCTAAGGTCAGTTTCTAACCATTTCTATATTTTTACTCAGAATCTAGACGTCATTACCTTGACACATATCTAAAAGTTAGGTTTCTGCATCCTTTTACTATTTTAAAAAATTTAAGACATTTGTCGTGTCACCGAACTCCTAAACAATTCTGCTTTCCTTGTGTCCAAAAGTGTTAAAACTCCATGAGTTGATATTAAACTTTATGTTGTGCAAGGTTTAACATTATAAATACTATTTTAACTAATATTTGGAATTTTTATAGAATTTATTAATTTTATTTTATCATTGCTTTCGGAGATAAATTAATGGGTCAAATTGAGGAAGTCATATGTGACATTGATATAAGACCACTTGTGAAAGGGTTTTCCTATTGAAAATATAATTACAACAATATATATGTATTTATAGATAATTTCTAGAAGTTAAATATATTATTTTGTTATAATTGTAAAGTATTTACGAAAGAATTTGGTACGTATATGTACTTATATAATAAATGTAGTATCGTAACAACGTTATGGCAACTAGGAGGACGTATATACTCATATAATTGATACATGATATATTGATATAGTATATTAAATATAATATATTATTATAGGTGAGCTTGGGAGGATCAACAAGGACACCAGAGTTGGTCAGGCCTACCCGCAGACATCAGTTACAGGCAAGCGTGCCTTGCCATCGTTACAGATATTTCTTTTCTGTCTTGTTGCTTTTCAGCATTGCATGAAGTAGGACGTTGATACTTAGTGTCTGTTTATAGACGGGTGTCGATGTTGATAGTGACATCGAGTATTGACATTAGGTATTACGTACATACTGATGTGTCCATTGACACAATTGACCATAGGACACTGACACATTTATGATGCAAGATTTACATGACTATTCGTGGTATTGATCTTGTATTAGCATTATAGATTTCTTTATCAGTATTGCTTTTACTTTCGAGATGACTATACAGACTTGACATTGCTAGATTCTAGACATAGGAATTGGGGAGAACTTGACTACAATATCAGACCTATTGTCGTGTAGCCCGTTGTTTAGTGACTTTTATCTCTATAGCAGAGTAAAGGATTATCACTGTCGAAAATTGATTGTCCTTGGTGCCATGACACATTTACTAGGGACAATATCCTGTTGAGGTGCTAGTGAGCCTTAGTGGAAGGGGTATGATATTCTAGAAAAGTATCTCACTTGCATAGCACATAGACGGATACAATAGGTTGCCTTAATTCATATTTCTATTTCTCTACATTGGCATGTATATTATGCACCTTGCTAGTCCTTTGAGGACCTGGCTATTTCCCAGGCTTAGACGAAGCTAAAGACTACCGGGAGGTTTATAGTTCGGAAGATAAGACCAGAAGCGTATCAGCACAGGAGGACGAGATAGTGCCAGAGGACTTCTCGTGATCATGTTACATTCATATTTAGTTTTTCTACAATATTTTCTTTTCTTTTCATCAGACTTGTAGTTGATTTGTACTTTGTTTCTATCTATGTGGTTTTGGAATTTTTTATCCGTACAGACTTTATTACTTTTATTGCTGGATATTTAAGACATTTCATTATTTATGCTTGATCTCTTTGTGGACTATGTAGATGTGATTAGATGTATATAACTGTGGACTGTGTTGTATTTTTGGGTATTATCATGATTTACAGCTTAAGTATTTCGCTAATGGGCTTGTTGTGTAGCTTGGCCCATTGGAGAAGTACTGCTGGCATGTATTCGTATATGTGGTCCTATATATTTTGGGACTGGGGCGTTACATGTTTTTGTGGTGGCCTATGCAGGTCCGTTAATCACTTCGGTTATGTTACTGTACTGACATAAGCCTGTAATTGGAATAGGAAAGACCTATAGGAGCACATCCACATGCTTGATACCTTCCTTGACTTCGTTTCGAACTCTCACTTGGCTGCTTGATTTGCATCCAGTTTGATTATGTTCTACCATAATCCTTATTTGTTCATGCTAATTAGACGAATCTACGTAGTAGACATATCTTTCCCTTACTATCACATCAGGAAGGGCGCAGACACTAGAAGCCATAAGTGGAGGTGGAGTCTTCGTGAATTTTACAAAGTCGTAGTGATACCTAGGATAATCATACTACTACGAACCTGCAACCAATTGAGGAATAGGACATGAGGATAGATACACAAACAGGATTATAGACTTCTCTCAAACTTCTTCAGTATGAATGTTTTCATGTTATCTTCTTAGTCAACATGATTGCTTTTGTGTTCTTCCTTACTCGAGATTTGACTAAACCCTTCCCTATTAACTTCTTGAGTAAATCTTCTCATTCATTTTTGCTAATTTGTTGGAAATTGCCTTATGGATTGGTCCAAGGAAAAGTTTGAGAAAATATATTTATCCTTGTATTACGGAATCAAAGCTTTTGCAGCCTGAGAAATACCAGCGAGGCAGGACTTCACATAATGGCATAACGGCTACATATGTTTTTTAAATTCTACTTGAACCATATCCTATGCAAGTTGACATTTTTTTTACATTTTTGTAAAAAGTTAATTCGAAAATATTTTATGGATTTGGCCAAGATAAGCTCAAGAACCTGTATTACCTGGCATGGTAGATGTGCACTACAGCCATCCGTCGTATTATGGAACAAGAAAGTTATTTGCAGCCAGATGCACACTGGCGTGGCAGTAACTTTATGTGACATAATCACGGAGATATATGGTTCTCGAGTCTTACCTAGACTACGTCCAATGCATCTTATTTGGCCTCACGTCGTTTTTGGAAATAGTTCGACAAACCTTCATGCTTTGCTTGATCCTACCATTGTTTGAAATTGGTATGTTGGTGTCACGCCCCAGAACCAGAATACAGGAGAGCGGGGGCAGACATAGCCAGCTACGTATATTGAAGTGCAACCCACCTCGCTATACGGTCACGACTGTCTAGATACATGAGGGTTTACTACAAGCCAACAGTCTCCTATGGTCATAAACAAGCCTAGTGTCTCAATCACAAGCAAGTAAGTAAATGTTACAAGATGTTAGATCACCAAATATACAATAGTAAGGCGTCCCAAATATTACATATTCAGTTGATCATGAAGCTAGTCGTTATAAAATGTTAGGACTAGTAAGAGTTTTAGTCATACATGATCAACCCTAGGATCTGTCAATCATGTTACAGCCCGTAGGCAGACAGTAAGTAAGTGTAATCGAGCTAAACAGGTGATCGTCGGCTAAACGCCTGAAAAGAATATGTTTACAATAGAGTGGAAGAGCCAAAAATAACCCACTCGTTGTCCTGGTTATGCCTAGTCGCCACCATCGGACTGGAAAGTCGGTAGATCCTCTGGAGCTGCTCCAAAATCTGGCCATACAAAATCAGCTGGGTCAGATCCCAGAAAGAGCAAGTGCCACAAAGGAAGCTTCACTTAGGAACTAAAACCAGCAATTAGCACAATAATGATAAGATAGTAAATAAGACAGGAATTTAAGAAAAGCATCACAGGGTGATATACGATGAGATAACCATGGGACTATTCAGAAAGCCAGGTTACAACCCGTAAACCAAACAAGGACCTGGGGTTGTAACCCTTCGTCTGAACAGAACTTGGAGTTCTCACCATTTATCGGTAAAATAAATACAGGCATTCTGGTCATGCAGTAATCTGGAACAGAATCAGGACAAGACTAGACTGGTTAGACTCCATCCAATCATTTCACGGCCAAGCAAGAATTACGGCTTGATACTTTAACTAACTAGGGTTATCACAAGCCTAGTTACTAGCAAGATGCAGTGAGATTATTCCACAGCCACAAGCCCTGCAGACCATCCAGGTTACCCAGGTCGACAGATTAGAGTTGAATTCAGGTGGGTATATCGTCCAGGAAACGCATGTACCCTTAGGTAGCTTGATGGGTGCAATACATGACTAGTGTGCTGGAAATATGCCCTACTCGACGGCTGGCTACAGATCCCAGGCACACCCAGGTAACGGGATTGCCTTGTAGCTGGGAGATCTCTTTATGACTAATGTATTAATCTAGTTATTAACCTTAGTCCTATTTCAGTAGGTACTCCTGACCGTGGTACTCAGGAGTCCCCTCCTAGACATGATGCAAGACATGACTGGATTATTTGTACAAGCACAATCGCCCACGGTGTCCAAGTTATTTATATAGGTTATGTCATGTCATGTAGCCGTCGCAACAGCTTATCGAGATATATCATGTCCGGTTATCATGTCAAGTGTACTGGTTAGGAGTACGCCACGATAGGCCACTATCAGGTCATGTCATGTTCACGTGTCAGGAGTGCACCACGACGGGTCACTTTCGTGTTCAGGTACATGTGCAAGGCATCATAGTGCAATCATTCAATCAGGAGACCCAAGTTGATTAGGGGTTACAAGACATGAAGTAATAATACTAAATGAATAATAGCAATAATAATAAAATAACAAGACAAGGCATGGGGAGGAGTCATGCGGCCCAACGAGAGACGAATCCATGTAGTAGGCAGACGGGGCAACCCATGCGGCTGGAGGAAGGGGAGGGTACTCATGCGGCTAATGGCGGAAAACTTATGCGGCTGGGAAATTCAGAGTCATGCGGTTGAGAGGGCTCGGGTCCTCATGCGGCAAGAAGAAGACTGCAGTATATGCGGCCATCGAGGATCAATGCCTATACGGCTCTCAAGGGAAGGGGGTTCTCATGCGGCTGGGACGAGCCAGGGTACATACGGCCGGGTCAAGTGAAGTCCCGTACGGCCAGCGGGGAGCGACCCTTATGCGGTTCAGGGTCCCAAGCCCATGCGGTTCAGGAAAAAGGAGGCATATGCGGCTAGCAGGACCAGAAGGCACATGCGGCTCGGGAAGAAGTTCTCATGCGGCTAGCGGGAAGCAAGTCTATGCGGCTCAAGAGGAGTGGGGTATTATGCGGCTAGAAGAGTTCGGCCCTCATGCGGCTCAAAGTACTTCCAGTCATGCGGCTGAAGAGAACACTTGCCGCATAAAATATTCATGCGGTCAAGTCAAGCACAGTCCATCTTCTCCAAAATTCGAGAAGGAAAAACACCATGAGAGCCAAGTTCTCAAGCTCCATAACTCCGTCATTCGGAAGCCCAAATCCGAACTTCCATAAGTTAAAATGGGGTAGAATGAAATGCTCTACAACATGGAACCATCAAAACTCAGAAATAACAAGGTTAAGTAGATCAAAACCCAAGAAATCCTAAAAATAATAAAACTTAGATCTACAAGAATCTAGCCGTGGAAAGTGGAAATGCCAAGTATTAAAGTAAGTTAAAATGCTGCAAGGAAGAGAATGAAGTAATAAAATTGGAGTTCCTCCATGAAGTAAGTTGCACTTGCCTAGACCTCTCTCTCTCTCTCTGGTAGGTGACGAATTAATGGAGGAAGGAAGAAGAGTAAATAAGAGAGAAGAAGGAAGAATGGGTAATAAATACCAAGGGTGGTGGTAGGTATGGGGTTCACCTTTGGTTCGTGATGAACCAAAGCAAAACCAAGCCAAGCTGAACCCAGCAAGAATAAACCAAGTCGAGAGGGAAGCTAAGCAAGGAATCATGCAATACAAGGAAAAAAATATGTACACGTATTCCAAAAATACGTAATACGAACCACATACATTACAACTCTACCCACCTTAAAAGAATTCTGTCCTAGAATTTAATTAAGAGGCTAGAGAGATGAGGACAAGCTATATTAATCATAAGCGAGCTATAACTAGGCAGGCAATCACTCATTCAAGCAAAGAATCGAAGGCATGAGGCATAAGGAAGACATTATACCTCATGAGTCAAACAAGTCGGGATACCACGATCGGATGTCATCCTCACTGCTCCCACGTTGACTCCTCCAAAGAGTGATGGCCCCAAGCAACTCGGACTAACTTGATAGTCTTATTCTTGAGTATCTTCTCTTTCTGGTCCAATATAGACACGGGCCTCTCCTCATACGAAAGGTTGGTACCAACAACCAATTCTGAATGATCCAGGACGTGGCTCGGGTCGGGATATACTATCGTAATTGGGAATATATGGAACACGTCATGCACCTCGCTTAGCGACGACGGAAGAGCGAGATGATAGGACACATCTCCTACTCGCTCCAGAATATCGAACGGCCCTATATACCTAGGACTAAGCTTTCCCCGTACGCCGAAACGAATGATGCCACGGTTAGGCAAAATCCTCAGGAATATATGGTCGCCGACAGAAAACTCGAGAGGGCGCCGATGAGAATCGGCCTAATGGCGCTGGCGATCTTGGGCAACTCGAAGATGATCCCAGACTCTTCTGACCACTTCAACTGTCCTGGGCAATCATTTCTGGGCCAAGCATCTGTCTCTCTCAGACATCATCCCATGCTAGCGGGGATCTGCACTTCCTACCATACAGTGCCTCGAACTGTGCCATCTGGATATTGGCCTGGTAACTGTTGTTGTACGAGAACTCCACCAGGTGCAGATGATCTTCCTACGAACCACTGAAGTCAAGTGTGCAAGACCGCAACATATCTTCAAGAGTCTGGAATTGTACGCTTCGACTGACCATCTTTCTGCGGATGATATGCTGAACTGAACTAGAGATGAGTTCCCAAACTCTTCCTGCAGGCTACGCCAAAAGTGCGACAGTGAATCTTGAATCTCGGTCCAAAGTGATACTAACTGGCACTCCGTACAACCTGACAATCTGCCTAAGGTATATCTCTGCTAACTGAGCTGTCGACTGACTAACTCTGAACGGGAGGAAATGAGCCACCTTCGTGAGCCGATCAACTACAACCCAGATAGCATCTCTACCAGCTAGGGATCTAGGTAATTCAGTCACGAAATCTATGGTCACATGTTCCCACTTTCATTCTGGAATCGATAAGGGCTGAAGAAGTCCAGCGGGCCTCTGATGTTTATCCTTAACTTGTTGGCAGACTAAACAACGAGAGACAAACCGGGCTATCTCCCTCTTCATGCCATTCCACCAAAAGTGCTAACGGATATCACGGTACATCTTCGTACCGTCCGGATGAATGGAATATTGAGAACTGTGAGCCTCTGTCATGATTTCATGTCTGATATCTCCACTGGATACACAAAGACGCTTACCATGCCTAAGTGTACCAGTCTTCATCAATGCATAACTCGGGTCGTCGACCTGCCTCACACTCTACTCTGAGTCGCTGAAGCTTAGAATCTACTGACTGCGCCTATCCGGATCCTCTAGACTATGCTGGAATGAACTTGCATGCTGGCCATCTAAGCCACACTGGAAGGGAAGAACAACTTCAATACCCATCTTCTGAAGATCTGTTAACAGCTCTGGTTGCGCTGTTAGGAAATAAACTCCGGCTCTCCTGCTCAATGCATCTGCAACAACGTTGGCCTTTCCGGGGATAATATTGTAAGTTGACATCATAATCCACAAGAAGCTCCAGCCACCTCCTCTGACGCATGTTAAGATCCATCTGGGTGAAAACATACTTCAGGCTCGTATGGTCGGTGAAAATCTCCACCCTATCTCCGTACAAGTAGTGCCTCCATAACTTAAGTGCAAATACTACTGCTGCCAGCTCGAAGTCATGGGTTGGGTAATTCCTCTCATGATCACGAAGTTGTCGTGACGCATAAGCTATTACCTTTCCATGCTGTATCAGAACATATCCTAGGCCTCTGTCGGAAGCATCACAATATACTAAAAATCCTCCAGTTCCATCTGGAAGTGCGAGAATAGGAGCCGTCATCAAGCCTCGCTTCAACTTCTCGAATGAATCCTGACATTCTACTGTCCAAGCGAACTGCACCTCCTTGCGGGTCAATTGGGTCAATGGCGCTGAAATTCGAGCAAAATCTGAAATAAATTGCCGATAGTAGTCGGCCAATCCGAGAAAACTGCGAACTTCTGCAACTGTGCTGGGTACCGGCCATGTCTCAATGGCCACGATCTTCTGGAGATCAACTTCTACTCCTCCTCTGGTGAATGATGTGACCCAAGTACGAAATACGACCGAGCCAGAACTCGTATTTACTGAACTTGACATATAACTGGTGCTCTCTGAGAATCTGGAGGACAACACGGAGATGCTGCTCATGCTCCGCTTCACTCCTGCTATAGACCAGGATGTCATCCAAAAACACAATCACGAACTGATCTAAATAAGGCATAAAATACGATTCATGAGATCCATGAATGCCGCCGGCGCATTGGTTGCTCGAAAGGGCATAACAAGGAACTCCCAATACCCATATCTTGATCTAAAAGATGTCTTTGGGATGTCCTGCTCTCTGACTCTGCTCTGATGATATCCTGAGTGCAAGTCGATCTTCGAGAATACTGCTGCCCCTTTGAGCTGATCAAACAAGTCAACTATCCTCGGGAGAGGGTATCTGTTCTTGATTATCACTGAGTTCAAGGTACGATAATCAACACATAACCTGGACTGTACCGTCCTTCTTTTTCATAAGAAGTATCGGGGCTCCCCAAGGCGATCCACTAGCACGAATGAATCCCTTGGCCCTAAGTTCTTCAATCATCTTGTACAAGATCTCCAATTCTGAAGGCGCCATCCTGTAGACTCTCTCTGACACTGGAGCTGTCCCAGGAATCAAGTCGATAGTGAACTCGATATCCCATTCTGGCGGTATACCTGGAAGCTCTCATGGGAAAACATATCTGGAAACTCTTCGACTATCCGGGGCAACTGTACTGCTGCTACCGCCATTCGCATCACTGGAAGAGAAGGCTCAACTGTGCCTCTAGAAAATGAAAACTCTGGCTCTTCTGGAATGCTAAAAACAACCCTACCAATATGGCAGTCTATTCTAGCATATTGGTTCCTCAACCAATCTATCTCTAGGACCACATCATAATCGGTCATCGGAAATTTTATCAATCTAGCGGGAAATTCCTTACCGCTAACTACGATCCGACACGAGGAAAACACCCTATCGACTCCCACAAGCCCGTTACCAGTAAGTATATTGAGCCTTACAGATAATGACTCGGGCTCTAATCCTATCCGTGTCGCGAATCGTGCAGACATAAAAGAATGTGATGCACCAGAATCAAATAAAGCTGAAGCTGGAAAGGAGTTGACGAGAATAGTACCTGCCACTACGTCTTCTGGTGCCAATCCTTCCTCTGCGGCCATCACCATAGCCTGACCATGCCCTCGGGGTGCTGGTCCCCTCTGCTAAAATTCCTCGCTGCCTATTCTGACTCAAGGCTTGGGCCTGAGTATGTTGCTGGGGGTTCTGCTGCTGGAATACCTGGGACTGAGGCGGCAAGGGCCTCGGCAATAGATACTGCTGCTGCTGGACCGGAGCTGGTCCTCTCACCGAAGAGCTAGAAAGGTTGGACGATAATGAACTACCCCTATTCGGGCAGGATCCAACCCTGTGGTCTGGGGACTCCACAAGCCAGACACAATCCCTAGTGCCCTGCGGTACTCTGCCACTACATGGCCTGGCTTTCCACAATGAGAACATCCCACTACGAAAGTCTGCTTCTGCTTCTGCTGCTGAGGGTACGTCGGGGTCGAATACTGAACCGACGTCACTGAGGCCGCCCGCCTCTGAGCTCCAATAGTCAAAGCCCTGGCTGTCGAGGCTGGGGCTGAAGACTGATTCATCTGGCCGTGGGATCTCTTCGACCTCTGGCCCTATCCATAATCCTCTGGGAGGTATACTCATGCCCCCTAGCTGCTCTCAAGACTGCATCAAAAGTCTGATGCTCAAACTGCTCAAATGCCAATAGAATCTCCAAGTGAAGCCCCTGCTGAAATCGCTGGGCTCTATCATACTCGGTTGCCACCAAGGTGGAAGCAAACCGACTGAGTCTCGAAAACTCGGTCGCATATCCATCGACTGTCCTGCCCATCTGCTTCAGATTGGTGAACCTCATCTGTAGATCATACCGAGCTACAGCATCGAAATACTTGGTCTGGAATCTCTCCATGAACACCACCCAAGCAATGGGTGTTGCTGACCCAACGGCCTGAGCCGCCCTACCAGCTGCGGGCAAGATCTAACAATTGCAGGCACACCACGGCTAACTTCTCGTTCTCTGGGGTCCTGGCTGCTTCTAGAATCACCTCTATGTCCTGAAGCCAAGCATCTGCGGCGATCGCTATCTTCACTATCGTCGAAGAAAGGAGGGTTCAAGCGTTTGAAGTTGTTGGCCAGTGCTGTTACCCTGATGACCTGCCCCTGGTCAAAGCATCCGTTCACTGCCTGGTGCAAGTCATCTCCTTGACGGTATTGGAAAGCTATCAAGGTCCTGACGAGACCTACCAAGGTTCCATCATCAGGTTCGGCAAGCTGAACTGGCTAGACTGGTGGCTCTCCGCCAGAAGGTACGACTCTGGAGGCTACTCTGGAATGCTGGGCTTGATCTCCGGGTTGTTGCTGATCCGCGAGAAATGCTCCGTCTTGCTGACTGGCAGGTCCAGGAACGATGCCGCTGAAGAAGACGACATAGGGAACAATAAGAAAGGACCAGAACAGATCAATGATACAAGCATATAATCAGGACAAGAATCCAGGGATTCGGAAGATACGAGCAGAGATCAAGGGACGAATACTGATTGAGACATCTATTCGGTAAACCCTCACATATCTTGATTTACAAGACCTGCATGGGCCACCACTTAAACCATGTCACGTCCCAGAACCAGAATACTGGAGAGCGGGGACAGACATAGCCAGCTACGGATATTGAAGTGCAACCCACCTCGCTATACGGTTACGGCTGTCTAGATACATGAGGGTTTACTATAAGCCAACAGTCTCCTATGGTCATGAACAAGCCTAGTGTCTCAATCACAAGCAAGTAAGTTAATGTTACAAGATGTTAGATCACCAAATATAAAATAGTAAGGCGTCCCAAACATTACATATTCAGTTGATCATGAAGCTAGTCGGTACAAAATAGTTAGGACTAGCAAGAGTTTTAGTCATACATGATCAACCCTAGGATCTGTCAATCATGTCACAGCCCGTAGGCAGACAGTAAGTAAGTGCAATCGAGCTAAACAGGTGCTCGTCGGCTAAACGCTTGAAAAGAATATGTTTATAATAGAGTGGGAGAGCCAAAAATAATCCACTCATTGTCCTGGTTACTGCCTAGTCGCCACCATCGGGCTGGAAAGTCGGTAGATCCTCTGGAGCTGCTCCGAAATCTGGCCATACAAAACCAGCTGGGTCAGATCCCAGAAAGAGCAAGTGCCACAAAGGAAGCTTCACTTAGGAACTAAAACCAGCAATTAGCATAATAGTGATAAGATAGAAAATAAGACAGGAGATTAAGAAAAGCATCACAGGGTGATATACGATGAGATAACCATGGGACTATTCAGAAAGCCAGGTTACAACCCGTAAACCAAACAAGGACCGGGGTTGTAACCCTTTGTCTGAACAGAACTTGGAGTTCTGACCATTTATCGGTAAAATAAATACAGGCATTCTGGTCATGCAGTAATCTGGAACAGAATCAGGACAAGACTAGACTGGTTAGACTCCATCCAATCATTTCACGGCCAAGCAAGAAATATGGCTTGATACTTTAACTAACTAGGGTTATCACAAGCCTAGTTACTAGCAAGATGCAGTGAGATTATTCCACAGCCACAAGCCCTGCAGACCATCCAGGTTACCCAGGTCGAAAGATTAGATTTGAATTCGGGTGGGTACATCGTCCAGGAAATGCATATACCCTTAGGTAGCTTGAAGGGTGCAACACATGACAGTGTGCTGGAAATGTGTCCTACTCAACGGCATGCTACAGATCCCAGGCGCGCCCAGGTAATGGGATTGCCTGTAGCTGGGAGATCTCTTTATGACTAATGTATTAATCTAATTATTAACCTTAGTCCATTTCAGTAGGTACTCCTGACCGTGGTACTCAGGAGTCCCCTCCTAGACATGATGTAAGACAGGACTGGATTATTTGTACAAGCACAATCGCCCACGGTATCCAAGTTAATTATACAGGTCATGTCATGTCAGGTAGCATGTCGCAACAGCTTATCGAGATATATCATGTCAGGTTATCATGTCAAGTGTACTGGTCAGGAGTAGTGCCACGACGGGCCACTATTAGGTCATGTCATGTTCACGTGTCAGAAGTGCACCACGACGGGTCACTTTCGTGTTCAGATACATGTGCAAGGCATCATAGTACAATCATTCAATCAGAAGACCCAAGTTGATTTGGGGTTACAAGACATGAATTAATAATACTAAATGAATAATAGCAATAATAATAAAATAACAGGACAAGGTATGGGGAGGAGTCATGCGGCCCAACGAGAGACGAATCCATACAGCAGGCAGAAGGGGCAACCTATGCGGCTGGAGGAAGGGGAGGGTACTCATGCGGCTAATAGCGGAAAACTTATGCGGCTGGGAAATTCAGAGTCATGCGGTTGAGAGGGCTCGGGTCCTCATGCGATAAGAAGAAGACTGCAGTATATGTGGCCATCGAGGATCAATGCCTATGCGGCTCTCAAGGGAAGGGGGTTCTCATGCGGCTGGGATGAGCCAGGGTATATGCGGCCGGGTCATGTGAAGTCCCATGCGGCCAGCGGGGAGCGGCCCTTATGCGGTTCATGGTCCCAAGCCCATACGGTTCAGGGGAAAGGAGGCATATATGGCTAGCAGGACCAGAAGGCACATGCGGCTCGGGAAGAAGTTCTCATGCGGCTAGCGGGAAGCAAGTCTATGCGGCTTAAGAGGAGCGGGGTATTATGCGGCTAGAAGAGTTCGGCCCTCATGCGGCTCAAAGTACTTCCAGTCATGCGGCTGAAAGAACACTTGCTGCATGAAATATTTATGCGGTCAAGTCAAGCACTGTTCATCTTCTCCAAAATTTCGAGAAGGAAAAATACCATGAGAGCCAAGTTCTCAAGCTCCATAACTACATCATCCGGAGCCCAAATCCGAACTTTCATAGGTCAAAATGGGGTAGAATGAAATGCTCTACAACATAGAACCATCAAAACTCAGAAATAACAAGGTTAAGTAGATCAAAACCCAAGAAATCTGAAAATAATAAAAACTTAGATCTACAAGAATCTAGCCATGGAAAGTGGAAATGCCAAGTATTAAAGTAAGTTAAAATGCTGTAAGGAAGAGAATGAAGTAATAAAATTGGAGTTCCTCTATGAAGCAAGCTTGCACTTACCTAGACCTCTCTCTCTCCTCTGGTAGGTGACGAATTAATGGAGGAATGAAAGAAGAGCAAATGAAGAGAGAGAAGGAAGAATGGGTAATAAATACCAAGGGTGGTGGTAGGTAGGGGGTTCAACTTTGGTTCATGATAAACCAATGCAAAACCAAGCCAAGCCTGAACCCACCAAGAATAAACCAAGCCGAGAGGGAAGCTAAGCAAGGAATCATGCAATACAAGAAAAAAATATGTACACGTATTCCAAAAATACGTAATATGAACCACAGGCATTACAGTTGGTTTGTTTGACCCAACCCTAGGCTTTCGTTACCTTCTATTTATTAGATGACTAAAATAGACAAAGCTTATAGTTTTATTATAGAATATAATTAAGCTAGATTATTAGTGTGATTGTGATGTTGGATAGCTAGAAACGGATAAGTTTCTTAGAGATGGATCCTAATAAGATTATGAGTCGAGTACGAGTGTCTGGATATCGGCATGCGTAGAGCCTATTAGAAGAAATTGCTAGGAGTTAACTGACGAGTATCATTGAATAGGTTATAATACTATACCTATGATAGAATGGTACGACTAGTGGGTTTAGAATTCCTCTGTAGTAAGCACTTAAATCCTTTTTTCCCTAGCTTATTTTCAAAAAGCATCATAGAGTTGTGTTGGATTATTAAGGAATGAGAGATTGTATGCTAAGCTTAGTAAGTGCGGATTTTTCTTTGATAGAGCTCCTTTCGCTGGATACATTATCTCGGGAGAAGGACTTTCAGTTGATCAGAAAAAGATAGCTACTGTAGAGTCTTGGCCGACACCAACATCGGTTGCAGAAGTTAGGATTTTTCTCGAACTTGTCGGGTATTGTCGAAGGTTCGTAAAAAATTTCTTACGGTTGCGGAATAGATGACATGGTTGACACGTAAGAATCATGAGACCAGTGGAAAGAAGACTGACAGAAGGTTTTTAAAGAATTGAAGAAGAGATTGACCTAAGCACCTATTTTGATGCTTCCTTTTGGATCAGGAGGATTCGTGGTTTATAGTGATGCATCGAGTAGTGGACTTGGATGTGTTTTGATGCAACACAAAAAAATCACAGCCTACGCATCGAGACAAATAAGGGCACGTAAGAAGAATTATCCTACTTATGATTTGGAGTTAGCAGTTGTGATCTTTGTATTAAAGATATGGAGTCATTATTTTTACGAAGAGCGTTTGGAGATATTTACGGATCATAAAAGCTTGAAGTATGTCTTCACACAAAAGGAGTTGAATATGAGACAGAGGCGGTGGTTGGAGCTCATGACAGACTACGACATAGATTTACAGTACCATTCTAGCAAGGCAAATATAGTAGCGGCCAGTATAAAGTAGGAAGCCCTACTGCATATTTCTTGACAGGTCAGCCAAAGTTATTAGAGGATCTTCAGAAGCTTGAAATTGAAGTCATTATGCTAGGATAGCAATGAGTACATGCCAATCTTGAAGTATAGTCTTCACTTGTGGATAGAATCAAGACAGCGTTACCTACAGATGCAAAATTTTGAAGACTTCACGAGATGATAGAGGTGAGAGCGACAAATTCTTAGACCAGAGCTTGTGATGCAGACAGTCAAGAAAGTGAACCAGATTTAGAGTCTTCTTCAAAGATCGGCAGAAGCATTGGGCCAATACGCATCGTCGACCACTAGAAGTCAAGGAGGGAGAACATGTATTTCTGAGGATTATACTGAATCGGGGCACTATTAGATTCGGGAGTAGGAGGAAGTTGAGTCCAAGATATATTGGATTATTCGACATCATTGAGTATGTAGGAGAGGTGGCATATCGTTTTGCATTACCCCCATCACTAGAGGTAGTACATGATGTATTCCATGTCTCACAGATGAGAAGCTATGTGATTGATCCCAATCATGTGGTCGATCACTCTAAGATCACGATGGGAACCAGTTTATCATACGAGGAGCAGCCGGTAGGTCTTTTGGATACGATTGAGAAAAATACTCAGAGAGCAGACGATTAGACCGGCTCGTGTTGCATAGAGGCACCATTCTTCAGGAGAATAAACTTGGGAGCGTGAAGATTCTATTCGTAAAGCGTTATCCCCACTTATTCGTAGATACCGGTAAGTCTTAGCCTAATTATTCATATGATTTTTCTAGATAATTATGTTATTTTTAATTTCGAGGACAAAATTTTCTAAGGAGGGTAGGTTGTAAGCCTCCTGATTTTTGGATTTTATTTTTAATTATTTTTAATTATTTTATATGGATATTTTAATTTATTAAAGTTAATGATGACTATGTTAGTAGTTTAGCGTAGCTTTGATTTTGAAGCACAACAAATATTATTTTCTCAAATCAAGTTTCATATTTGAATTCTAGACTCGTCCACCTTCAGTTTGATATATCATGTCCCATACAAATTTTTTTCAACATTCTTTTGACTTCGCGCAACTTCGGGCCAACTTAGGCCATTGAGCCATTGACGTAATTTTAGGCCAACCTTCAATTTACTTTTGGGACTTGACAGAGATCGAAACCGTATAACCCATATAGTTTTGACCAATATTAAGTCTACAAGGCATATGCCTAGGGTCAACCATCCAATCGAGTTTCCATGTGCTACTTATTTGCAAATGGCACATAAGACTCATTAAATTAATTTTTGGGTCCAATTTCACTTGTAATGCTACTCGGACACTAACCTAGTCAACCCTACTAGTTAGAGCCTAACTTGGAGTACCAAAACCAAGTATACATATATTTAACGAAATTTTAAGGATTAAATTTATCCATATGCAATATTCCCTTATATCTTTGACTTGGTCAAACTACTATCCAAAATAGGAAACCCATTACTAATAATATAATTTGGAGAACCAAATCATATCCAAATTAAATCAAACCAAAGCCCATGCCCTAATAGTATAAATACAAACCGAACCCTAACCTTTCCCCATCTCTTATAACCGCCAACTACTCCATAAGTCCACCTAAACCTAGTGGCCACCACTCTAAACTCGAAACCCTAGCTGACCCCCATTTTCCTTCTCAAAACACCAATTTTTCCTCAATTTCCGCACCATCACCACCACTCACACGACCCTATCATCATCCTCTTCCATCCTAGCAACTGTAGGAACAAACTTGTGGCCGTTAGAGAGGTGACACGATGCGCTATGTTGGCCGAACCTGTGCCGAATCGAAGTCTGAAACGTCACAGCAGGTTAGTCGACTTGTAGACGACGTTTCACCCACTTTTTCTCATCTGTTTTACTTCAAACCAAATCTAAGAGTCACTTTTGTATGTCTACTCCAACCTTTGGTCTTTGTATCCTTAGTTCCAAGCGGTTTGCCCGTGGCGTTGATTCTACGACAGGGTATCTAGAACCGATGAATTCTATTATGGGCCACTTTTTGCCTATCTAAGTTAAATTTATAACATTTTTATATTTTTATTCAGAATCTAGATGTTGTTACCTTTCCGATGCATGTCTGAAAGTTATGTTTCGCATCCGTTTACTATTTTTAAAAATTCAAGACATTTGCCATGTCACCTAAATCAAAAAAATTCTGCTTTCCTTGTGTCCAAAAGTGTTAAAACTCCATGAGTTGATATTAAACTTTAGGTTATAAATGGTTTAATATTATAAATACTATTTTAGCTAATTTTTGGGATTTTTGCAGAATTTATTAATTTTATTTTATCATTATTTCAGAGATAAATTAATGGGTCGAATTGAGGAAGTCATATGTGGCATTGATATAAGACCACTTGTGAAAGGGTTTTCCTATTGAAAATATGATTATAGCAATATATAGGTATTTATAGATAATTTCTAGAAGTTAAATATATTATTTTGTTATAATTGTAAAGTATTTACGAGAGAATTTGGTACCTATATGTACTTATATAATAGATGTAGTGTCGTAACAACGTTATGACAACTAGGAGACATAGATACTCATATAATTGATTCACGATATGTTGATATAGTATATTAAATATATTATAATATTATAGGTGAACTTGGGAGGATCTACAAGCACATCGGAGTTGGTTAGGCCTATCCGCAGACAGCAGTTACAGGCAAGCGTGCCTTGCCATCATTACAGATCTTGCTTTTCTGTCTTGTTGTTTCTTAGCATTACATGACGTAGGACGTTGATACTTAGTGTCCATTTATAGACGGGTGTCGATGTCATGATAGTGACATCAAGTATTGATATTAGACATTACGTACATATTGATGTGTCCATTGACACGATTGACCATCGGATGCTGACACATTTATGATGCGAGATTTACATGACTATTCGTGGTATTGACCTTGTGTTAGCATTCTAGATTTTTTTATCAGTATTGCTTTTACTTTCGAGATGACTATACAGACTTAACAGTACTAGATTCTAGACATGGAAATTTAGGAGAACTTGACTACAATATCAGACCTATTATCGTGTAGCTCATTGTTTAGTGACCTTTATCTCTGTAGAAGAGTAAGGGATTATCACTTTCAAAAATTGATTGTCCTTGGTGCCATGACACAGGTACTAGGGACAATATCATGCTGAGGTGCTAGTGAGCCTTAGTGGAAGGGGTCTTGTATTCTAGAAAAGTATCTCACTTGCATAGCACATAGACGGATACAGTAGATTGCCTTAGCTCATATTTCTATTTTTGTACATTGGCATGTATATTATGTATCTTGCTAGTCCTCTGAGGACCTGGCTATTTCCCAGGCTTAGACGAAGCTGAAGACTACCCGGAGGTTTACGGTTCGGGAGCTGAGACCGGAGGCGAACCGGCACAAGAGGACGAGATAGTGCCAGAGGACTTATCGTGATCATGTTACATTCATATTTAGTTTTTCTACATTATTTTCGTTTCTTTTCATCGGACTTGTAGTTGATTTGTACTTTGTTTCTATCTCTATGGTTTCGGGATGTTTTACCCGCACAGACTTCATTACTTTTATTGCTGGATATTTGAGAAATTTCCTTATTTATGCTTGATCTCTTTGTGGACTATGTGGATGTGATTAGATGTATATACCTATAGATTGTGTTGTATTTCTGGGTGTTATCATGATTTACAGCTTAAGTATTTCGCTAATAGGATTATTGTGTAGCTTGGCCCATTGGTGAAGTGCTGCTAGCATGTATTCGTATACCTGGTCCTACGTATTTTGGGACTAGGGCGTTACACCTATAGCAATGACATTGTAAAACAATAATATTATTGGGCTAAAAACTTCTTTCAATATCATCTATTTGTCTTTTATTCTTCTATGTCTGCATCTTTTGTAACGTTTGATCTGTCTTTTATAATAAAATTATTTTTGAATTACATCTACATTGTTAATGTGAAACCCGTAATTTCAAATAATTCTATAATTAGCTAATATAATTAATTTATTACTTGTTATTTTAGGAATTTGCATTATTACCTGAAAGTTTTATCAAACATGTAAAATTCTAATTAATGTTAGAAATTATTATTTTAAGAAAATAAATTGGACTTTTGACTGTCTGACCAGACACGAACCCAATTTGAAACTAAAAATATTTTTTTGTAATGTTTAGTTAGATTTTTCTAAAAGAAAATTATTTATAGTTTTTCTAATATTTTCTTTTAGCCCACCATAATTGTTTAAGCCCAAGTATTCGAAACCCAAAGCCATTTTCCTAAAGCCCATTATTTTAAAATCCATTTTGGCCCAAGCCCATTAAAGGATAACCATTAAATATGAAATACCCATTATGTATAACCATTCATTCATTTCAATACAACAAGTTCATTATTTCTCTTTCCTAACTTAAGGAAAGGATTTTCCTTTCTTCTCAGTGGCCGACCTTTGGCAACCCAAACCGCCGACCCTTCCCGTTCCTAAACCGGCGACCCCTCAACTCCGGTAACTCCTCTCCTACATCCTATAAAACCTTCTCCACTCTTCTTCATCTTTCCAACACTTACTTCACCAAAATTTTCTCCAAAATTTTGTGCCCTAACCCGAGCCGACGTCGGAGTTTTCCGACGGCCTCCGCCATCCTCGACGAACTCGCAGCAGACGTCGCCGATCCCCCGCGAACCCCGGTGCCCCTTTCCAGCGGCTGCCCGTCGCGAAGCCGACCTCGTGCGGTCTGTTCCGGCCGTTCGCTGCCGACGCCCGACCCCGGCGTTCTTCCCGTTCGCCCCTATTTCGCTTCTCGGTGCTAACCCGCGTGGCCCGTGCACTCTGTCAGTGTTCTGTTTCCGAGCAGTGACGTTTCGTTCCGAGTTCCATTTTTGGATTTTCGTTGTCATTTGGGTAACCTCTAATCCATTAGTTTTCCCATTATTTTAAGTAGTCCATGATGATATCTGGTCCAAACCAAATTCTTCGGGAATTCGGGATTTCGATAACGTAGTAGTTACGTTACCGTTTCGGTTTTTCTGAAGTCTCTTCGAAAATATGGTTGCTGTTGATTTCTGGTTCTGAAATAATTTGGATTTTTGGACAGAACCAAGTTCTGTGCCTATTCTCGGGTTTTTCCGAGAATACTGAGGAATAATTCTGTTGGTTAGAGATTTTTTTTCATATATTAATTTGGCACTTGGCTTTTGAAGAATTTTGGGGCTATTTTTGGGAATTCTGGGAATTAGTTCTGTTGCGAAATTTTCGAACATTTCGGAAATGATCCTGTGGTTTCCGATGTGTTTTCGGGAATTCCGAGTCTGTTTCGAGAATTCTGATATTATTCCTGGTTTCCGATTTGGCTTAGGAAAATTATTTCTGTGGTTGTTTTATATAAATATTTTTGGGTATCCCTGGTTTGGGATTGTTTTTGCAGGTTGTAGCACACTTTCCCAGTTTTTGGATTGACCAAAAATAGTGGAAGTGCTGCCGAAATTTTTATAAAATTATAAAAATGATTTTAAAACGATTTTCGAAAATGATATTATTTTAGGGCAACGACCTTATCGGTCAATGGGCCCCAGTGAAATGCAAACGCACCGGTTTGTCCGGACGTTGAGGCAGAGTAGCTGTAAGTGAAGATTGGACCAGTTCTGAGACTCATACTATTTTATTTTTAAATTAGAAATTATTAGTTATTATTATTATGTAATTTTGTAGGTAATTTACAAGACTGACATTTTTTTCTCTTATTTTAATTCATGGAAATGTAAGGGCATAAGCTCATTTATTTATTTTTGTAAATTTGTAATAAGTAGGAATTAGCTGTGGATTTTCTGGGATTGTGAACGCGTAGGATTAATTAATATTAATATTAATTATTAGTTAGAAATTCACGATTTTCTCATTTAAATAAAAGAAAATATATTTATATATATAATTATAAAATACTAATTTTTCCCAATAAATTGATAAAAAATAAGTTTTTCGAAATAAAATATAAATTTAACGCACTAGAAAAACGTGTTTTTGATTGTGTTGGTTAATACAAGACTAAAAATTGACTAGGAGACAAAATCTAGAGATTGTAACTAGATAATTCTAGAGTTGTGGTTTCTGAGACAAATTCCCGGAATGTAGGATTTCAAGGAAGAGTGTGACTGTTCAAATCCCGAAGTACCAATCTCGTCCAAACTGAGAAGTTTAAAGGCAAGTACATTTATGTAAATTTACGATTATTTTAACAATTATTTCATTGCAATTTTAAACCACTGTTATACACGAACTCTTTCGAGAGTACTGACCGTACTGTTGGGGACTGGGGGAGTAGAGTAGTGGATATGACCAAATCCAAAATTAGGATAACTGACTGTATTAGCTTTCCCCTCTTCACACGGGGACAAGCCATACCATATTGCTAGGATACTACTGTAATCCAATCCGGTCATATTCATTACCTATTCACATCACTGTACTGTATTGTTTCAAAACTGTTCATTTTCAAACTGTTTAAAAGTGCATGAGATTAATTGTCATTTTAATCGTTAAAATTTGCATAAATTGTACTTTGCTCCTTTCCTGACTGGATCCCCGTAGGTACTACTGATGACCTGGAGATGCTGATCAATAGCTACTATGATCCTAATTTGTACCCGGCGGTACTTCTATCTGAGGAGAATGTTGTGGCGTCTCCATAGATGCTACTTTAGTTTGAGAGTTTAGTTGTTTCTATGATATTTCTAGTTATGAATCCTTGTAACAGAACAAGTTTTAAATTATCATTTAAATAAAGGTTGTGGCAAACTTAGTTTCAAATGTTGTTGATCACCTGCATATGGATTACAGCTTACTGCCGCCGTCTCATCAACGGTGCAGGTTGGACATGATCTGATTCGACCCAAATATTTGGGGACCGGGTCGTGACATGTTTTTAGTGGTGGCCCATGCAGGTCGAAAAATCATCGACTTAGGAAAATCTATTTAGAGACATTTAGAACACTAGAACAATAATTTGCCACAACATAGGACCAAAATATATTATAAATAAATATTTTTGTTTGATTATAGATAGGCTACCTTGCTTATGTTTATATCCTAAACCTTCCAGAGAATGGCCACTGACAAAACCAACCCTGCTGGCGATGGGATGTCAACACCTGATCATACCCCACCTCCCCAATCAAGTTCGGATCCTATACCTCGGCAGCTGGCCGACCGTCCCCATAATATGACGACGGATCCATCATCTTCTCGGACGGAGATGCAGCCTCCTGTGGTCTCGCCCACTCCAGCTGCCCCACCGGTGCCTGTGGACCCCACTGACCTCATAGGTCTGCTAAGAGGAGTGCTAGAAGCCCAGAGAACTCAAGCTGAAGCTCATCGCGAGCAGACGGCCATTATGAGAGAAGGCATGGAGAATGCCCATAACGTGGCAATGGCTGCACTAGAGAGAGGAGAAGCGGCTCAACAAGAACCAAGGCCTGCCAAGGTGGGCGATATTGAGAGTTTCAAGAAGCAGAACCCTCGACCCTTCAAGGGAACCGAGGGAATCGTCTATGCTGACGAATGGCTCGACAGTATGGAGCGTCTTCTGAGCGTCGCTCGACTTCCAGAAGACCTCAAGGCTGAAGCAGTGGGACTCCAACTGCAGAATATAGCAAGCACCTGGTATCGGAATGAACCCCGACTCCAGGATAGGCAGATTGACTGGAACACCTTCAAGAGGTTATTCCAGAGGAAGTTCTTTCCAACTTCAGAGTTACGGGAGATGGAGCGACAATTCCAGAACCTAAAGCAGGGCAACATGACTGTAGGAGAGTATGCTGCTGAATTCGGCCAGCTCAGCCGATTTGCCAAGAACCTAGTAGCTAACCCTGACGATCGTGCTGAAAGGTTCAGATATAGACTAAGAGAAGAGATCCGCACCCATGTGATCTCAGACGGTGCTAAGACTTATGAAAAGATCCTGGAGCGAGCTCAAGACATAGAGAAGAGCCAACCTGCCCGCTCGAAGAGAGATTATCCTGGAACTAACAACTTCCAGGGTAATCAGAAGAAGCCCAACAACAACAGCAACAACAACAACCGTCCTCCCTACCAGCAGGCAAAGAACAATGACAAGGCACCTCAGAGGCAGATCCCCGTCTGCGACTTTTGCAAGAGGTTGGGACATCTGGCAAACATATGCAAGAAGAGGCTAGGACACTGCCTAGTCTGTGGGTCTTCTACCTATCAAGTGAGGGACTATCCTTTGTCGACTAACCGGACTGGAGCAACTCAGCAGAAAGGACCTCTGTCCACTCAGCAACAACAGTTTAGGCAACATCAACAGAAGACGGGGCGAGTTTTTGCCCTGACAGCAGAGGAACCAGAGACAGCTCAGGAACCTGTAGCGGATGTCATATCAGGTTCTATCTATTTGCATTCCTACCCTGCCTTAGCTTTATTTGATTTGGGAGCATCATATAGTTTCATAGCCACCAAATTCATATATGCACACCATATAGTTACTGGCTTTAGCAAGAAGATCTGTAGGGTTATGACTGGAGGAGGACCCCTACCTATTACTGAGATCTATGAATGCCCTATCACCATAGATGGCCATAACTTTATAGCTCCTTTGCTTGACATGCCCTTACCTAACTATGATGTAGTCCCAGGGATAGACTGGTTGAGTAAGCAGCATGCGCTGATAGATTGTCATCGAGGATATGTAGTCTTCAGCCCACCTGGAGAACCGGAGTTTGAAATCTCTCGAACTCCGGAGGAGATGGAATGTGTTACCTATACCTCTATCACTGAAGAGTCTGGACTTCCGTACCCTATCATAGCGGAATTCATGGATGTTTTCCCTGATAGTCTGCCTGGGCTACCCCCAGATCGGGACATAGAATTCACTATTGACCTAGTCCCCGGCTCTTCCCCTATTTCTAAGGGATGCTACAGAGTCAACCCGAAGGAGGCCAAGGAGATGAAAGATCAGATCAATGAATTGAAGGCTTTGGGATTTATTCGAGACGAAGCTTCACCCCGGGGAGCACCTGTCTTGTTTGTACCCAAGAAGGACGGAACTGTGAGGATGTGCATCGACTACCGGGCATTGAACAATATCACCATCAAAAACAAGTACCCGCTGCCCCGGATCGATGATTTATTTGATCAATTGAGCGGAGCCAAGGTGTTTTCCAAGATAGAACTCAGATCTGGCTATCATCAGATCAAGGTCAGGAAGGAAGATATTCCTAAAACGGCATTCAACACCAAGTATGGGTAGTTTGAATTCTTGGTCATGCCGTTTGGACTGACAAATGCTCCTGCGGTGTTCATGAACCTTATGAACAAGGTTTTCCATGAATACTTAGATCAATTTGTTGTTGTCTTTATTGATGACATTTTGATCTATTCGAAGACTGAAGAGGAGCATAAGGAGCACCTCAGGAAAGTTCTGGGAACTTTGAGGAAAGAGAAGTTATATGGTAAGCTATCCAAATGTGAATTCTTTCTAGACAAGGTGGATTTTCTTGGCCATGTTGTCACAGGAGAGGGAATTTTGGTGGATCCTAAGAAGATAGCTGCTGTGGAGAAGTGGTCTACCCCAAGTTCAGTTGCTGAGATCAAAAGTTTCTTGGGCTTGGCTGGCTACTACCAGAAGTTTGTGACGGATTTTGCCAGAATTGCTGAACCGATGACGAAGCTTACCCGGAAGAATGAAGAGTTCATCTGGACGGAAGATTGCCAGGCTACATTCAAGGAGCTGAAGAAGAGGCTTACCACTGTACCAATCCTTGCGCTACCCGCAGGATCCGGTGGTTTCACAATCTACAGTGATGCCTCTGGAAAAGGACTGGGATGTGTTCTTCAACAGAATGGGAAAGTGATTGCTTACGCATCTAGGCAATTACGGAACCATGAGAAGAATTATCCCACACATGACCTGGAGCTTGCGGCAGTTATCTTTGCGTTGAAGCTATGGAAGCACTATCTGTATGGAGAGAGAGTGGAAATATACACAGACCACAAAAGTCTGAAGTATGTTTTCACTCAGAAAAAGTTGAACATGAGGCAAAGAAGATGGCTGGAGCTAATGAAGGACTTTGACATCGACCTGCAATACCACCCGTGTAAGGCTAATGTGGTCGCTGATGTACTTAGTCGATACCCAGTGGCGATGTTCTTGACCAAGGAGCGGCATCTGCTAGAGGACATCGAGAAGCTTGGATTAGAGATCATATTGCCTGGAGATAGAAGGATGGAGCTGGATGCTGATTCAGTACTGATGAAGTTGCAAGTGAGCTCGTATCTGATGGACAAGATCAAGGAGACTCAGTTTCAAGACGAGACACTTTGCAAACTGAGAGATCAAGTGTTGGCGGGAACACTTGAGGGTTTCTCAATCGCCAGCGATGGAGCTTTGAAGAATGGTACGAGGCTTTGTGTACCATCTGGCGAACTGAAGAATGAACTGATGAAGGAAGCGCACTAGTCACAGTATTCTATACATCCTGGAGCTAATAAGATGTATCGGGATATGCGCACTATTGTTTGGTAGTATGGAATGAAGAAAGATATGTCCAGATTCGTGGCAAGATGTTTGATCTGTCAGCAAGTGAAGGCCAGTAGACAGAGACCCGCAGGACTTCTACAACCGCTGGACATTCCGGAGTGGAAGTGGGAGCACATCACAATGGATTTCGTGTCAGGTTTGCCTCGTTCCCAAGGAGGGAAGGATGCCATCTGGGTTATAGTGGACCGACTAACCAAGTCAGCTCACTTTATTCCCTTCAAGGTTGGTTTATCCACCGAGAAGCTGGCGACACTGTACATGCGGTATATCAACCGGATTCATGGAGTACCGGTAAGTATTGTATCTGACAGAGATACTAGATTTATCTCACATTTTTAGAAGAGTTTGCATGACAGCTTGGGAACAAAATTGAAGTTCAGCACAGCCTATCATCCCCAAACTGACGGACAATCTGAGAGGACCATCCAGACGCTAGAAGATATGCTGCGATCTTGCGTCTTGGAATTCGAAGGATCTTGGGAGGATCACTTACATTTAGTGGAGTTCTCCTACAATAACAGTTACCAAGCAAGCATTGGTATGACCCCATTTGAAGCACTCTATGGACGTCGTTGCCGCACTCCACTTGCATGGGACGACGTAGGAGAAAAAGTACTACTGGGGCCAGAGATGGTGACTGACGTAGTAGAAAAAGTGAAGGTAATCAGAGACAAGCTCAGGATCGCCCAAGATAGGCAGAAGCATTGGGCAGATAGCAGTCGTCGACCACTGCAGTTTGAAGAAGGAGATAGTGTCTTTGTGAAGATTTCTCCTACCAGAGGAACTATCCGATTTGGCAGAGCTGGGAAGCTAAGTCCCAGATATATCGGACCATTTCAAGTTCTGAGCCGGATTGGAGAAGTGGCGTATATGTTAGCTCTACCAGCTAATCTAGAGGGCGTGCATAATATTTTCCACGTCTCACAGCTCAGAGGCTACGTCCCTGATGAGAATAACATCTTAGACCACTCAGAGCTGGAGATTGGACCGAGCCTCACTATGCCTGAGAAGCCAGTGACGATTTTAGACCGAGGCGAGAAGAAGACCAGGACCTCGGTGACTCCGATAGTTCGAGTAATGTGGAGGCATGATTCCCCAGGCGAGTCTACCTGGGAACGAGAGGATGAGATGCAGGAGAAGTACCCGTATTTGTTTGAGACCTGAGGTAATTTCTAACCCAACTCTTTAAATTTCGAGGGCAAAATTTTCTAAGGAGGGAAGGTTGTGAAACCCGTAATTTCAAATAATTCTATAATTAGCTAATATAATTAATTTATTAATTATTATTTTAGGAATTTGCATTATTAACTGAAAGTTTTATCAAACATGTAAAATTCTAATTAATGTTAGAAATTATTATTTTAAGAAAATAAATTGGACTTTTGACTGTCTGACCAGACACGAACCCAATTTGAAACTAAAAATATTTTTTTGTAATATTTAGTTAGATTTTTCTAAAAGAAAATTATTTATAGTTTTTCTAATATTTTCTTTTAGCCCACCATAATTGTTTAAGCCCAAGTATTCGAAACCCAAAGCCATTTTCCTAAAGCCCATTATTTCAAAATCCATTTTGGCCCAAGCCCATTAAAGGATAACCATTAAATATGAAATACCCATTATGTATAACCATTCATTCATTTCAATACAACTACTTCATTATTTCTCTTTCCTAACTTAAGGAAAGGATTTTCCTTTCTTCTCAGTGGCCGACCCTTGGCAACCCAAACCGCCGACCCTTTCCGTTCCGAAACCGGCGACCCCTCAACTCCGGTAACTCCTCTCCTACATCCTATAAAACCTTCTCCACTCTTCTTCATCTTTCCATCACTTACTTCACCAAATTTTTCTTCAAAATTTTGTGCCCTAACCCGAGCCGACGCCGGAGTTTCCCGACGGCCTCCGCCATCCTCGGCGAACTCGCAGCAGACGTCGCCGATCCCCCGCGAACCCCGGTGCCACTTTCCAGCGGCTACCCGTCGCCAAGCCGACCCCGTGCGGTCTGTTCCGGCCGTTCGCTGCCGGCGCCCGACCCCGACGTTCTTCCCGTTCGCCCCTGTTTCGCTTCTCGGTGCTAACCCGCGTGGCCCGTGCACTCTGTCAGTGTTCCGTTTTAGAGCAGTGATGTTTCGTTCCAAGTTCCATTTCTGGATTTCCGTTGTCATTTGGGTAACCTCTAATCCAGTAGTTTTCCCATTATTTTAAGTAGTCCATGTTGATATCTGGTCCATACCAAATTCTTCGGGAATTCGGGATTTTGATAACGTAGTAGTTACGTTACCGTTTCGGTTTTTCCGAAGTCTCTTCGGAAATATGGTTGCTGTTGATTTCTGGTTCTGAAATAATTTGGATTTTTGGACAGAACTAAGTTCTGTGCCTATTCTCGGGTTTTCCGAGAATACTGAGGAATAATTCTGTTGGTTAGAGATTTTTTTTCATATATTAATTTGGCACTTGGCTTTTGAAGAATTTTGTGGCTATTTTTGGGAATTCTGGGAATTAGTTCTGTTGCGGAATTTCCGAACATTTCGAAAATGATCCTGTGGTTTCCGATGTGTTTTCGGGAATTTCGAGTCTGTTTCGGGAATTCTGATATTATTCCGGGTTTCCGATTTGGCTTAGGAAAATTATTTCTGTGGTTGTTTTATATAAATATTTTTGGGTATCCCTGGTTTGGGATTGTTTTTGAAGGTTGTAGCACACTTTCCCAGTTTTTGGATTGACCAAAAATAGTGGAAGTGCTGCCGAAATTTTTATAAAATTATAAAAATGATTTTAAAACGATTTTCGGAAATGATATTATTTTAGGGCAACGACCTTATCGGTCAATGGGCCCCAGTGAAATGCAAACACACCGGTCTGTCCGGACGTTGAGGCAGAGTAGCTGTAAGTGAAGATTGGACCAGTTCTGAGACTCATACTATTTTATTTTTAAATTAGAAATTATTAGTTATTATTATTATGTAATTTTGTAGGTAATTTACAAGACTAATATTTTCTTTCTCTTATTTTAATTCATGGAAATGTAAGGGCATAAGCTCATTTATTTATTTTTGTAAATTTGTAATAAGTAGGAATTAGTTGTGGATTTTCTGGGATTATGAACGCGTAGGATTAATTAATATTAATATTAATTATTAGTTAGAAATTCATGATTTTCTCATTTAAAGAAAAGAAAATATATTTATATATATAATTATAAAATACTAATTTTCCAATAAATTGATAAAAAATAAGTTTTCCGAAATAAAATATAAATTTAACGCACTAGAAAAACGTGTTTTTGATTGTGTTGGTTAATACAAGACTAAAAATTGACTAGGAGACAAAATCTAGAGATTGTAACTAGATAATTCTAGAGTTGTGGTTTCTGAGACAAATTCCCTGAATGTAGGATTTCAAGGAAGAGTGTGATTGTTCAAATCCCGAAGTACCAATCTCGTCCAAACTGAGAAGTTTAAAGGCAAGTACATTTATGTAAATTTACAATTATTTTAACAATCATTTCATTGCAAATTTAAACTACTGTTATACACGAACTCTTTCGAGAGTACTGACCGTACTGTTGGGGACTGGGGGAGTAGAGTAGTGGATATGACCAAATCCAAAATTAGGATAACTGACTGTATTAGCTTTCCCCTCTTCACACGGGGACAAGCCATACCGTATCGCTAGGATACTACTGTAACCCAATCCGGTCATATTCATTACCTATTCACATCACTGTACTGTATTGTTTCAAAACTGTTCATTTTCAAACTGTTTAAAAGTGCATGATATTAATTGTCATTTTAATTGTTAAAATTTGCATAAATTGTACTTTGCTCCTTTCCTGACCGGATCCCCGTAGGTACTACTGATGACCTGGAGATGCTGATCAATAGCTACTATGATCCTGATTTGTACCCGGCGGTACTTCCATCTGAGGAGGATGTTGTGGCGTCTCCATAGATGCTACTTTAGTTTGAGAGTTTAGTTGTTTCTATGATATTTCTAGTTATG
>JANAVB010025196.1:45180380-45380380 GCA_029216955.1 Iris pallida
AAACCTAACTATTTGAGCACAACAGACAAAGGAATCACTAATGTAGCTGCTATCAAGTACTAAGATTGGGTAGGTATGGAAAATCTGACCCAATGAATACAGGGGGATAACAGGATACTGATGAAGAGCATTATGTATTGCTCTGTAGGACCAGGACAAGGGGTAAGAGGTGGACAAACCAACCATTAGGACCCTTAGGATACAAGATTAATTAATAGGAATTTAAATAGCTTTATTTTTAGTTATCTCACTTATTGATCTAGATTAATTTCATAAATAGGTTATTTGGACTCTGACTCAGCACACGACTCGTACCCGTAGCTCAGAACCACAGGCAAGTGCACTTTCTGATTTGCTTCCAATTCTGATAGTTTTATTTAGTATATATTATACATTGTTCCTTTGCTTGATGACACGATGGACACACGAGATAATATCATGGACCCCCACTTATTATATTCTTGTTTTATCTTACCTTGTGGTTTGTGACTTATTTTGGGTTCATGTATACTGGTCAGGAGAGGAAAAATCTTAGTAGACGTGTGAATTATCCTTTCTATCCCCAGTGTCTTTCGTGAAGAATAGCAGCCGCATACTTCACGTGCAGGGTGCCTAATTTACCCCTAGCCGTTTACATGTCAAAACAGATATTTCAACACACTTAGATAGTTGTCTTTTATTTATTTTTTACATTTCACCATTTGCCATGTCATCATATTTTTATATTCCTTCTAATTGATCTACCATGTTTTGCGATTCATGCTTTCATTCTTGATATAGCATATCATCAGCTTACTTTCTAGTTCCTTCCACATATGCTATTTTTATGTACTGTCGAATCTATTATGTTGTGGGTAGCTTTTCGGTTCGTGTGCTTGTTCCATTCCTGACTAAAAACCAACATTTTTAGGTGACAACTTAGAGGATTTCTGCACCATATATTATGAGCATACTGCAGATCCCAATTTTGGCACACAAGGCGAACTGGAGGCTACTTTTGTGAAGTTACCCACTACAGATAGCCTTTAGTAGATTTTATTTAGTGTTCTCACAGATTTTTTTAGTTTGGGACTTTTAGATATTATCTCTGTTATAAGATTCATGAGTTGATTTATGGATGTTTTCTAGTGCATTTCATTTTTTTGGAGACTATGTCACTTTAGTACGATTTGATCCATCTTGGAGTTTTATCAGATTATTTATTATCTTTCTCTCCAAACTGTAGTTACTTTATAAAATTCGTCATATTTTGATCATATCTGTTGATGTGGTTTACATTGTGCAAATGAATATAAACTGCATGGTTGTATTTATAAATGTGGAGATAACTAGACAGCGTACTACCGCCGACTCTATGGTGTAGGCTGGACGTACCCACATCTCATGCCCAAATACTGGGTGCGGGTCGTGACAGCCTGTGGCTCTTCCAGCATTACAAAAACTGGGCCGCAGTGATCCCGAACCCAGTAGCCAACATCATGGCACACAGTCGATGAAGTGCACGAACACGGACAATCCACTCGGCGCATCTCAGTCTTCTAAAGGATTTCACCACCAAAGCTTCTTCGAACGAGGAGATCGACAACCCACAGGAAAGCGTCTTGCTAAGGCGGGGCATTAGTCGAGTCCATCACCACAAGAAAAGCTAAGTGAAACAAGAACAAACTCTCCCTACACTACTACCATTTATAGGCAAGGGCAACTCGTACTCATACGCCAAGTGGCAGTCACTTCGAATTCAATTCAATAAATTTGCATTAATGCCAATGAATATGTCCCTTCGAATTCTACCAAGTCAGAGAGCCATAATGCCTCGAAGAACTCAACAGACGGGCCATGTAGTAGATGCGTTCGTCAACACCATGCGCCTCGTACTGATACACTCATAAAACCATTCTCCATGTTAAAATCACGAAGAATTACCATTCTTCTTGTTAAATTAACAAAAAATTGCCATTCTCCGTATTAGAATGCAGGAGAATGGCCATTCTTCGTGTTAAAATTACAGAGAATGACCATTCTCTATTTTAATATCATGGAGAATACATTGTTAAAATCACGGAGTGCATTAAAAATTATAGTACTCGGTATTTATTTAAGTCAAATTGAATACTTTATTAAAATTACGGAGAATGGTCATTCCTCTTGTTAAATTAAAGGAGAATTGTCATTCTCCGTGTTAAAATTAATGGAGAATTGTCGTTCTCCTTGTTAAATTGAAGGAGAATTACAAAAAAAGTTGGGTAAATAAAAGAAAAAAATAGTATATAATGATAATTACATCAACGATGGTTTATTTGATTCTATTGACTCTTTGTCGCTATCTCGCTTTCGTACTCTACAATTATGAAAATCGTGATCCAATTTTTTACAAACTCTACAAATTCTAGGCTTGGGGATAGTCTGACTTACTTTAGTCTGGCTTGATTTCCCTTGAGAATGCCTTCCTTTTGTTGCTACCAGATTTGGCACTTTAAAAGATTCATGCACTCCATGAACTGCATCAGCTACCTTTTTTTCTTCTTCACCAATATCGGTCAACATTTTTTGCAACTCAATCAGCACAGACGACATCAATTCTATTCCATTCTCCTGAATTTTCTTAATTTTTTAAATAATATGTAAACAGATTAACTTGTTCATTAATACCACCATACTTTCTGCTCTTAGTACTGTCTGGGTGGATGAATCTCCTTTCTGCACCAGGTCCGGAGAGATAACTCTCTTTGCAACCTGTGAGACTCGTCTCACAGTATCACTATTTTTATACGGATACGTATTTTGCAGTGTATTTTGTATTTTCTTGGTTTTCGGAACACTTTAAATTTTTTTCAATTTATAATTTTTTTCTTGACCGTCATACTGCCAGTATACCTGTGTATACCGACGGCATACCGTCCGGGCAGATATTCAACATTTTAGATATTTTTGATTTCAGATATTTTCATGAATAATGTTTTAGATATTTTGATGAATAGTGTTTAGATATTTTCATGAATAGTACAGATGTACCCTTTTATCCAATGGATGTTTGGTTTCATTTGAATGGCCATGATTGACTTAGATTTTGACATGGATCACCATCCAATGGTCAAAGTTAATTCCCCTTCTATATATACCCTTTCACTTTCTCTCTCCTTTTCTTTTTATTCTTTCACTCTCTCTTCATTTTCTCTTCTCTTCTCTCCCATTTGGAGCTTGCCAAGAGCTTGGCCTTGAGGCTTGGGTGTGGTGTCTAACTCTCCTAGGAGGAGTAGAATATTAGGCTTGGAGCTTAACCTAGGCAAGTACATCTTGCCAAATTCATGAACAATATTATTTTGTTGTCATTTTTGTTTTCCTTGGTATTAAATGCTTTGAATTGTTCTAAACTTATTTTGTTAAGAATATTTTTCTTGTGATTCTCGTCTATATGCATGTTTCCAAATTTGGTTAGAACTAAGATTTGATTTTCTGTTAAAATCCAATATTGACTTAGTAGAAAACTCGGTATCAAGAGTGATACTGGTGCTACCATCATGGATCCTGGTCACATATGCATATATTAGGCCCTCACCAAGCTTGTATTCATAGATTTTAGGTTTGGTAAAAATCGGAACCCGTTTCGGTTTTCCAAAAACCTATTTTTGGAGTATTTTGAGGTATTGATCTATCAAATATTTGAGTTTGTGAAAACTAATACTTTCATGTTGTAGGGAATTAAATTTCATGCAATTTTGACTTTTAAAAATCCGAATTTTGATTCAAAATAAAGTTTTTATAGCCGAAATAAGTTTTGAGTTTTCAAGAATCAACTTTCTGTGACGGTTTGGAAAATCCATCGAAAATCCGCAAAAATCCGTCGGAAAATATGAACTTGCACCACTAAACTTGCTGTGACACTTCTAAAAATCTGCCAGTAATCCGTCGGATGATCTGGTTAGGCTGTTTTTGCTCGTTTCTGTCCATTTTTGTCCGTTTTTTATATTTTCTTCGATTGTAATGAATTCTTCACATGATTAGATGACCTTGCAAACTTAGAGAATGATTGTACATCCTATATACACTTGATACTAGCTTATGTTCATATGTTCTCTATACTCACTATGTATTGCTATGCCCTTCCAAATTTATTGTACTTTACAGTCTGTGCCATGTCCAATATTTATTTTATAGTGACCCGTCGTGGTGCACTCTTGTACATGTCTTTTCTTAGATTTCTTGATAGTGGCCTGTCATGGTGCACTCTTGATTCTAGTACATGTCTAGCTCCTTGATAGTGGCTCGTCGTAGCGCACTCTTGTCTTGATATTGTTATGTCTTGTTGTGGCTTGTTGTAGTGCACAATCTTGTTTGTCTTGTCCAGTCTTCCATGTCTCATGTCTAGGATGAATTCTGTGGAATGCCACACCCAAAATTCTAATGAATATGTTAGGAACTACACAACTAGCCTGATTATCTAGATCATTGGATGGTGAGATTTTCTCGGTTACCTGCACCCCTTATTTTCCGATCTTATATATATATCTACTAGGGATTTAGAGCTATCTGTTACGATGAGCACTCTTCCAGTACACCGTCGAGTGGGGCACTTCTTTAGGATACATGTATCTTACTGCAGTGTGTCTGCTATACTTGTTCTTCTTTTGGCTTGGATCAATCAGGTAGTCTGTCGGGCAAGTAACTGGAATTGGATTTCTCAAACTTGCATATATTAGTAATTAGGATTATGACAACCCTAGTTAGCTAAGTAGCAAGCCGTACTCAATGCTTGGGCGTGATTGATGGATGGAGTCCATTTTCTGTCTAGTCTAGGCTTGTCCAGTTTATCTTATTTCAGTACTTAGCTTCCTGTCATTTTCTTAACATGTTATTGCCTATTACATGCTCGGCTTCACCACATGCTCATAAGTCCAGTTTATTCTACATATTTACTTGCTATTTTCTTACATGTTCTCAGTTTCCTTTCGTATACACTGTGGTACCAGTTTATTATTCCAGTCTCCTTTACTGCTTTATCTTAGAGATATTATGAATTGTATGCATATTTTAGTACATAGTTTGGCTTCCGTTGTGGTACTTGCTATTGGGGTTCTGACCCCACTGGTTTTGTATTGACCAGATTTAGTTGAGGAGCCCGAGGATCTTACGGACCTTCCACTCGATGGTGACCACCCGGAGCAACAGGGTGCTTGAGTGGGTGTTCTTTCTCTTATCCACTCTTTTATGTACATATTCTTTTGAGGCATTTAGCCACCGAGCACGTGTTTAGCTCTTATTTTGGACTTGACATTTGGCCTACAAGCTTAGACATGATGTTATATTTCTAGACTGCAGCTAGAGATGATCATGTATTACTTAGTCTTGCTAGTTCTTCATTTTGTATTACTAGCTTCATAATCATCTATATATGCCTGATGATCATATCTTTGTACATTATCTACTTGAATATGATTGAGATATCTAGGATTTTTGACCTAGGCCTGACTGTTGGCTTGTAGTAGTAACCCCCATCTATACAGCTTAAACGTTATTTCGGAGTACTGGAATACTTTGGTATACGTAGCTGGCCTTGTCCGTCCCTACTTGCCAGTATTCTAGTTCTGGAATGTGACATAGGTTTTAGTGGTGGTCCATGCAGGTCTGATTTATCAGATATGTGGAGGTTGCTGGTAGTTATCTCAGTCATAAATTCTTCTTCATTGATATCCTTTGTATTACTTTCTACCTTTGATATTTGACCTGATATCTGCTTTGATCGTTGATCCTTTCTCTTCCCTTGACTTGATCATCTTGTCCTTTAACTTTTAGGGGTACTGTCCTTAATCTTTAGGACCATCTTGTTTGTGTTCTACTGATGGCAGGTAAGCAATCTTCTGTTAGGCCAGTTATGGAGGATTTGTCCCAGTATTCAGGGGCAGAGTTCAGAGTTGACCCAAGGGCAGAGATGCCAGTTCTCTCTGTTCAGCCAGTAGTACCAATTTAGCTAGAGCAGCCAGAGGGTGTTGTTCGAGCGAAGACGGGCATGACCGTCGATAGTTATGCGACGGAGTTCAACGAGCTTAGTCGGTTTGCCCCTTCCTTAATGGCAACGGAGTTGGATCGAGCGAGGAGGTTCCAGCAGGGACTTCATCTGGAGATCATATTGGCAGTTGAGCAGCATGAGTTCCAGACTTTTGATGCAGTGAAGAGGTCGGTAAAGAGGCATGAGTATACCTCACAGAGGATTGTTGATAGAGTCGGTGGACAGAAGAGGCCTCACATTCAGATGGGATCTTCTTTCCAGTCTGTAGAAGCATGGAAAATATTAAAGAAAATGATCCATGCGGCCAAAGAACTCCATGCGGCTCAGACAGTCCATGCGGCTCAGATAGCCCATGCGGCGCAGAGGGTCATGCGGCATAAGGGGCTATGCGGCCCCAGACATCCCATGCGGCTCAGAAGACATATGGTGTAACAGTGTTCCCCTCCGACCTATGCTGCATTAATTACTTTGACGGTTGACAAATCTAAAAAGAAGTGACAGCCCTGACACAAGAGAGGCAATTATGACTCCGTCATAATGACAGACCCCTAGGGAAGAGAAAAAGATCTCTGACACAATCCTCCGAGATCCATAAAAATGCCACGTGGCCTTGCCACGTGGGCGTTCATATGCGGCTCGCGCAAAGACTTCTCATGCGGTTCAGAATAAAGCCGTCCTATGCGGCTCAGGCAGAAACAGTCTCATGCGGCTCAAAACGGAGGCCTTCCCATATGGCTCAAGCGGACCATTTTCATGCGGCTCAGGCGGATGTATCCCTATGCGGCTCGTAATGATCACCTCCATGTGGTCCAAAGGTTCGAGGGAGGGCCACTACCCAGGCAGCCCTGACACGTGGCCCAAAACCATATGCGGCCCAAATCTTATGCGGCTCAATCTTCATGCGGTTCAGATCCCCCCAGTGCTTCCTAGGACACGTGTCCTAAGCCGATCAATTTCTCAAATTTATTGTAGTCAAAGATCGGGTCAAATCCCTATAATCTGGGACACGTGGCATGAGAATAAATCAAATTTATTCGCAGACATCAGAAGATCATTATGAGAAGATTTATTCTAATCAGCATTAATTGCTGATGAGACTTGGTATAATCTACACTCAATGGTCCGGATTCATCACAATCAAAATGAATGGCCTAGACCGACCAATCCATATGCCGCCGCCATCTCCAAGAGGTAATCATTGTAAACCCTAATGATGCTTCCACTATTATAAATAGCAAGATGTCATTCCCTTGTGATAGAGACTGGACAGAGAGAGATACGCACATACAGAGAGACACTCCTTCCAATAATCAGAGAGAAAAATCCACAGAGATCAATCCAGAGAGAGAAGCCAGAAGAGCAATACGAGGAGTGCAAGAAGAGCATTTCTTCATCAATGCCAACCATCTCATCACAGGAGCCAAAGCTGCATACCGATCGTCCAAGGAGTAAGGCAGGGCTGCCGTCGCCTTCCCGAGCCTCTATCGTCACCTCCCAGAATCAAAAATAAACAATTGTACTTAGATTGATGTACCTAGGTTTTCGTCCCTAGGCTTTCTTTGTACAAGCGAGTTTGTAACGTGAAGTAAAAGTCCGGTCCTCCGATAATTGTTCTGTTCTTTTATATTTCATGGCAAACACGATAGCGACTCTGCTGGGGACAAACTTTTCCACGGCTGAGGAGTTGGTGGCACAATCGAATGTAGCCAAGCTTGGCTCCATGCAACAAAAGTTGGTCTCCCGGTTCGACCAACAGGCGTTCAAAGAAATGCTCTCCGACAAGAGCGCTGGCCCGGTCCAGAAGCGAGCCCGCACAAAGAAGGCCCGCAAGGAGTGGAGACCCCGATCCTTCGTTCCTACTGAAGCTCTTGCAGAGATACCCTCTGTTGCTCAAGACGGCAGAGAAGACTCTCCCGCGGCCCCACTTCAGATCATAGACGACTCTGTTGTCCCTAAGTCCGGCAGAAGAAAATATTATGATGCTGGACTTGCAGGGGCAAAGAGGAACGCTATGCGATTCAAGCCGCATAAGGGTTCTAGCCGCATGGAGAAAGCCTATGCGGTTACATCCGCAAACCGCAGAAAGAAAACTCACGCGGCCACATCTGTCAGCCACATAGCTTATGCGGCTACAGTTGCCAACCGCATGGACAAAGCTTATGCGGCAACTGAAGTCAATCCCTTGCAGAAAACCCATGCAGCCACAATTGCCAACCGCATGCGACCAGCCTGCACGGTCGTGACTCCTAGTTGCATAAGGATAACCCATCCGACAGCTAAAGACAGCCGCATGCAGACAGCCTGCACGGTTCCTAATCCTAGCTGCATAGCGGCTGTTCCATGCTTCTCTCAATCAGTCTTCGACCATCTCTCATGCAGTCCTGACCCTGATGATTCTCTGGATGATAAGCCAGACTCTGTGATATTCAACATGGACTCTTCCTATTACGCACCCGCGAGTGCTAAAAGGAAGAAGTCTAGGGCAGCACGAGCCCACCAAGCCCAGTCAGCTGCCCCAACCTCTGACTATCAGGGCGTCCCGCTAATTATTACGCTGGCCTCGGATGGGAAGTTGTACAGAACCACTCGAGTCCAGACCCCGGCGGCAGACGGACAGAAAGGTTCACAAAAGTCTCCCAAAATCTCAGGAGCAAACATGGTCAGTCCAGACCCATCTGACTTGCGTGAGGCCATCCTCCACAAACACAAGGAAAGAAAAGATGCATCGGGATGCAAAAAGTCCTCCCACGGACGTCACTGCACCCAAATCATCGTCAACTACTGCTGCAATGGCACGACGATGCAAGAAGACCGGCAGCCTGTCTTTCAAAGACTGCAACAGCCATCTTCAGAAGACGAGGCACTACCCGTCGTCTCCTGCAACTCTGCTCGGAAAGTCCCCGCTGATGGAAGGGGTGTAACACCCAGTTTTCTAAAATGAGGGTAATTTTGAAATTTTGTATTTTAATTTATTTAATTATGGTATTTAAAATTTTCTATGATTTTTATTTATTTTTAACCATTTTAAAACTATTTTTAAATCATGACTTATGATTTTGGTGTTTGGCTAGTGTGACCTTGGAGACTGTTGACCTAGAGCCTAGCCATGTGATTAGGATGTTTAATTAGTACATTTTAGTCTAGAGGGTATTTTGGTCATTTTAGGATTTAATTAAATTATTTATGTTTTATCGGAATTTGTGTGATTTTAATTATTATTTAATAAGTGCTATGTGCTATGATGGGTTTTAGCCTAGTGAAACCTAACCTAGAAGCTTAGACTTAACCCATGGGCTAAGTAGGATGGTTAACTTAAGTTGAGGGTAGAAATTATCAAGTTAGAAATCAAATAGGAGTTTTAGTCATGAGAATTGATTTTTGAGAATGGGCCCTTAGAAACTTAGATGTAACTTGACTTAGAGAGGGAGGCCATAGCCCAACTAACTAAACCCTAACCCTAGAATTTATGACCAGCCACCTAGGGGTCCACACTCCTATTTAATGTCTCTACCACTTAGGGCTAGCCTCCTTTAGGAAATAGCAAAGTTTGGAAATAGAGGTAAAACCCTTTCTTCCCCAATCCATAACTTCTCCATTTTAACTCCTTTTTCCTTCTAATTTCTTGCAATAGATCCTAATCTCTGTGTATTTCCTGACTATGGTGAGAAATTTCAGTGGAGGAGCAATTTGGAGGAGCTTGGGTGGCAAGAGAAACACCCCTCTTTGAAGCTTTTTGGACTTTTTCACACACCTAGGTAATTCCTAATCCTCTCCATAAAATAGAGATTTAATTGCATGAATAGGAAGCCCTAGGAATACCCTAACTACTGGTATAGGTATTGCTAAGTTTTGTGTCCATTTCGTGTCCGTATCGGACACGTATCCAATAGAAAACCTAGGTGTTTGTAGAAATGCCACTAAGGATTCGATTTTCGATTTTTGTAAAACTAATTACATAGGTTTGTAGATATAGGTGTGTGTATGAATGTTTGTGAAGGATGTTTGGTGTTTTGTGTCTGTTTGTGTCGCATTTTTAGCCTTGGACACGTAGCACGAGCCATAGCCTGTGTCCTGCCTATCGGGGGCTAGAACACGAGACACAGGACACGCCGTGTCCTAATTTTTGGGGTGAACCTTGGGGCATTATCTGCGACCACACTCCCAAAATTTGGGAGTGTCTCGTGGACTGTGCACGGAGCTTTTAAGCTCGCACGGGTCGCGCGCTGTCGTACGCGGGCTGCTGTACGAGTGCACAGACACCACTGATACGCGTGTCGTATCGTGTCTGTGGGACTCGTGGACACAGTGCAGTGTGTGTCAGACCTAGGTCTATCCTAGGTGAACCGTTGGATACGAGCACGTGTCGTGTCGTGTCGTGTGTCGCGTGTTACACGCGCGTGCACGCGTGCACGATGATTGTGGTACATTGTTTGGGTCTGTGTTTGTGCAGTTGATTGGAACACGTTTCGTGTCCAATTTTTGGACACAAGGACACTCTCATATACCCTCACGTGTATGTCACTAATTACTACCCCTTTGTTTGGTTTTTAGGTATGACTTTGAACTCAAAAATTTATAATTCCTACTGAACACTGTCACTCATCCACTGATTCTGTTTTGAGTTTAATTGTATTCTTTTTTATTGTTTTGCTAATGGTTTAAATTACCATGATCAGTTCATTACGTATGTTGTATTTGATGTTAATTAGGAACTCTGGATTATGGGGTTTTCGATTTGGCTTTGGATATGTTGTGTTGGATTCTTTGGATTGACTGATACATTGGTTTACTGGTTCAGTATCCCGAATGTTCAATCCAGAACCAAATGAAAACCATCTAATTACCTGGGATTGAAGTTTGAACCGAATTGAGATCAATTGCACTTTGTTTATCTGGACACCATTTTCATATATACACATGAACCTGAACTTTGATATGAACACATATATTCCTGACACTACAAACTGTACATCACTGAATTGGTATACTAATGCTATTTACTGAAATCAGTACACACACCCACATGACTGAAATCTGAGAACCCTGTTTTCAAATCCTGATTTGATTTCCTATCCTTTTCTTTCAACTGATATGTGATGTTATATAAACTGCCATATTAATTAGAATACCTATATAATAGTTTACATTGAGTTTAGTTATGATTTGTGTAGGATTTGGATGACAGGTTTCAATTTGGATTGATGGGGTTATGAAACTGTCCTCTCCAGTTTTATATCCAAAAACCTGAGATTAGTGTGTAGGTTTAAATGTTGATTTCCTTTTCATAAATCTAAATCTGAATGTATATTTGAATATATGTAAATATGTATATAGGCAATAACTGAGAATTTCCCTGTGTAAACAGTATAACTTGAGAACTTGATTCAGTCATATGCAAGTTTAGAGTTTAGTAGAGGGTTCTATGGGATGGTTGATTACGCACAGGTTAGTTCAGTTCATGCATACATATACTGTTCTTTAATCTTGACAACCATGTGGAAATTCCTACACACACAAGCATGTGCCACATTGACACATTACACTTCACCTATTTACACATTCCTCAAATTCACACACACACAGTGAACTGACTTGGGTTGTTTGGGATTTCTAGCTTGGAGTTGGAACCTATGTTAACTGTTATACTGTTATTTTCCTGTCATTTCACTCATTACATGTTAATTTGCAGTGTTTGAATCATAGTTCAGTCCTGTTTTCATCCTTACATTGATTTCACCCCCACATGATTTTGTCCTGTATAGCACAGGATCAGTCCGTGAAGATTTAATGTTCAGTTTGTCCTATTACTGCTATCAAGTGAGGGACCTTTAAGGTTTAGTATATTCAGTCCATTCTTTGATAATTCAGCCCCATTGCTAGCCTAGTAGCTGTCCAAAACCAGTCCTTATCTTCCTTCTTTTCCTTCCCCTTCCTATTTAGAATGAATGCTAATGTATGTATCCATGTATATCTATGTAAGGCTGAAATGAGTATGTAGGATGATATGGATGTGTATTCGACTGATGTGTATGTGCACAGGTTCATATCACACACTGCCATGATTCCTAACACTATAATTTTCCTCATGCTCATCCCCACACACATGTATTTATATGCCATATAACACTCTCACATCTCACAAATTTCCACACACACACATTACACTTTCTAAAATTCCTTCTTCCTATTTTAATATATGTTGTATAGGTATGTGTACATGTATCTAGTTTCCTACATAGCTATAAGTTATATTGAATGTGTATGATTCCTATATGTAATATAATGTGAAATAGATATTACTATTGCTATACATATTATATGTGTATATAGATATATAGTGTATTGGCCTATATGTGACATGGCCTATAACCTAGGTACATAGTCTATGCTAGCTTTGTGTGGTCTTGTGTATATAAAATATACACATGTGTAGAGTCCTATAGACTAGTGTATGGTGTATACTAGCTAGGTTAGACTAGTTAAGCCTAGTTAGACTTGCTAGACCTAGGTTTGACTTCTTGGTTGACTTAGAGTTGACTTTGACCTAGATTGGCCTAGAAATCATGTAGATTGCATTGTAGCTTTAATTTTTTCTTGTATTGAACATGTCATAACCTATACTACTCTGTTTAGGACATTGTGACTCTGGTGCAGGCATCTGATATTACACTACTCTTTTCAGAGTATCAGGCGAGTACAATCTCTGATAGTTCTCTCATTTATTTGTCAATTACTGTACTTCAGCTCTAGTTAACTGTATGTGATTCTCTGTTACAAACACGTATTTTTATTTTTGAATCCATGTATACGACACACATACTTACTCGTCTTATCTCTATTATTCGAATCACCATACGAATCACTATTCGAACCACCTATTCGTATCTTCATATGTTGGTTGGACTTTTATTCGAATGATGTGTCGGATTTTGGATTCATTTGTATTAGATGGGCGAAGAAACACTTGATTAGACATGTGAACATTCCCACTATTCGAACCACCCCCTGTGAATATATTCGAACGATAGCCATTCCACACCCGGCAAGGTGTGTGATGTTCCGTATTTACCCTTAGCCGTTTACATGTCTAACTAAGTATTTTAAAACACACTTGGAGAATTTATTCGAATCATTATTAGAACATCATGTGAATCACTATTTGTATCATCTTATTCGTATCACCTTATTCGATTCACCTTATTAGAATAATAATTAGAATTACATTCGACTCATCTTATATTAGATTTACGTTGGGATTACACTCGACTTATATTGTACCATATGAACTCATTATGTTATTCTAGTTCAGCTAGATCTTATTTTACAGTCTTCTTTGCTATGCTTCTCTTCTTGTTTAGTTACTTACTTTTTTTGTACTTTATCTGTCTCTCTATACCATCACCAGAAAATTAAACTGCCATATTCATCAATACAACTGCCTATAACTGCTTTATAGTTCTCTATCATTTACTTGGGTTTTCTAGATGAGATTGTGCTCGTTCATGTCCTGACTGGACCTGTTGAAAATTTTACAGATGATTTCCCCGAGGACACATGCCCTACATTTTACTGAGGAGATGGTTTAGCTACCTATGGCCCCGATACTCAAGAGTGATCGGGAGTTTAGTTAGTCTGTCTTGTTTTAGTTTTCCTGATTAGAACTGGAGTTGTATATAGAGATTTGAGACTTGAAATATTTTTGAGATTGTTGAGTTTGTTATTATTATATCAGTAGTTTTGTTGTCTTCAAATTCTTAGTTACATTTCTGTGTTATCTTATCGTGCTTAGACTGTGATTGAGTTACACCATATCTTATACTTGTCCTCCGTTCGGAGTTGATCATGATGAGTACATTATATACTGCATGAGTTGATGGTTAGTTAGAGACTTAGAACAGCGTTCTACCGCCGACACTGCGGCGTAGGCTGGACACTGTTACGTACTCGTACCCTCACAGTGGGTGCGGGTCGTGACACGTTTTTAGTGGTGGCCCATGCAGGTCGAGAGTCGTATTAGTGCGATATCGTGGTAGTACGACGACTTAGTTGTACTGCTGCGAGCCTGCATTAGGACTGAGAGATAGGCTTTCCCGGAGAGGCACTCAATCACAGTTAGGAAAATTCTGCTTAAAATCATGCCAGCTACATATCGTACTGATTTGCCTTCTTGAAATAAACTATCCTCCTTTGATATATCGATTCCTGCTCAGTATTGACTTCCTTGTTCGATCTGTCTTCAGGATGGTGGAGACACGATCACATCGCTCTGGTGCAGCAGTTGCTGTAGAGGAGACTGCCACCTCTCTGCCAGATCAGCAGGGTCAGGAGGCTGCAGCTCCTGCAACCTCTATTCATATTGGGACTTCAGTAGCAGCAGCAGGGGGTATGCCTCCATCAGCTCGGAGGCAGGACCCAGTCATCCCAGAGATGCAGTTCCAGCAGCCGTCGCCTACAGGACACGTGGATGCGGCACAGATGTTTGCTTACTTCCAGCAGTTTATGGACCGGCAGCAGGCCCGAGAGGACAAGAGCATGGAGTTGGCCCTTACGACGGTCGCAGCTCGACCAGTGATTCAGCAGCCGAGGACACCAGGGATAGAGCAGTTCCAGAAGATGAGCCCCAGAGACTTTCTGGGGACAGAGGGGATTTTATATGCTGACGAGTGGATCGAGCATATTGAGGAGATCTTTCGCCTGGCCCGGATACCGGCAGATCTCCAGATAAAGGCAACAGCTAGCCGGATGCGAGATCTTGCTCGCACCTGGTATCAGTCAGACCCCAGGGTGGGGGTAGCTGGGCAGACTTGGAAGGAGTTCAAGGGCTTCTTCAAGAAGAAGTTCTTTCCAGATTCAGCGCTTCGGGCCTTGGAGTCGCAGTTTGAGAGCTTAGTTCAGGGGAGCCTGTCAGTAGAGGAGTATGCTGGGGAGTTCCGCCGGCTCGACAGATTCGTAGAGGGCTTGAGCGAGGCGGCGAAGGCCCAAAGGTTTCGGAAGGGTCTGGTCAAGGAAGTCAAGTCCTTGACCAAGGGCAACAGGGATGCCACTTTTGAGGAGATTTTGACGGGAGCCTTATTAGCTGAGGATGATCTTGAGCTTAGGCTCAAGAGGGGGCGAGACCCAGTTGGGAGCAGCAGCAGCGGAGGCCAGGACAAGAGGCCTCATGTGCAGATTCAGCAAATGCAGGCACCGGTGAGAGTGCAGCAGGCACAACATCAGCCTAGAGGCCAGGACCGCAAGGTGCAGACTTGTGCTTTCTGTAAGAGGGCAGGGCACGCTTGGGAGACTTGTTATAAGAGGAGGAAGGTTTGTCTGTTCTGTGGATCCGCTGCTCATCATGTCAGGGATTGCCCTACTGCACCTGTATATGACGGAGCACCGGGTCAGAGAGAGGGAGCTAGGCCACCTGTAGCTCAGCACCAGAGGGGTGGAGCTTTTGCGATGGCAGCCGAGGATGCTCAGGCCATTGGAGACCTAGTTGCAGGTTCCGTTCTTGATTCAAATTCTGTAATTACTGCCTTGAAATTCGATTCTCTTTGTTCCTTGTTGGTTGATCAATTCTGTCCTGTTGCTCTTGTGTTATGTTTGATTTTCTTCTGAGACGAATCATATGGGCTAGGTCACCCAGTTATGGAATCTAGAATCTTCGATAGTCGTGTTAGCTGGCATAGTGAGGACATATAGTCAGATTCAGGACGTATTTCTCGGGTGTGGGAATTTAAGGTTTTTGCTGCCAAGCATGCGGCAATGCGAAAATTTTAAATACCATAATTCTAGAGGTATGTGCCTTAGTCGAGGACTCTGTGATTATTGTAGCCTTGCTCACTAACATGACAAAGATTCTGAGTATCTTGATTTTGGACAGACGCATATGATTATCTGACGGTATGATTGAGACTTTGATTGTGGGGGCGGTTGACCTAGAAGGACTACTACCATTTTAATTTCGAGGATGAAATTTTTCTAAGGTGGATAGACTTGTAACACCCAGTTTTCTAAAATGAGGATAATTTTGAAATTTTGTATTTTAATTTATTTAATTATGGTATTTAAAATTTTCTATGATTTTTATTGATTTTTAACCATTTTAAAACTATTTTTAAATCATGACTTATGATTTTGGTGTTTGGCTAGTGTGACCTTGGAGACTGTTGACCTAGAGCCTAGCCATGTGATTAGGATGTTTAATTAGTACATTTTAGTCTAGAGGGTATTTTGGTCATTTTAGGATTTAATTAAATTATTTATGATTTATTGGAATTTGCGTGATTTTAATTATTATTTAATAAGTGCTATGTGCTATGATGGGTTTTAGCCTAGTGAAGCCTAACCTAGAAGCTTAGACTTAACCCATGGGCTAAGTAGGATGGTTAACTTAAGTTGAGGGTAGAAATTATCAAGTTAGAAATCAAATATGAGTTTTAGTCATGAGAATTGATTTTTGAGAATGGGCCCTTAGAAACTTAGATGTAACTTGACTTAGAGAGGGAGGCCCATGGCCCAACTAACTAAACCCTAACCCTAGCATTTATGAACAGCCACCTAGGGATCCACACTCCTATTTAATGTCTCTACCACTTAGGGCTAGCCTCCTTTAGGAAATATTAAAGTTTGGAAATAGAGGTAAAACCCTTTCTTCCCCAATCCATAACTTCTCTATTTCAACTCCTTTTTCCATCTAATTTCTTGCAATAGATCCTAATCTCTGTGTATTTCCTGACTATGATGAGAAATTTCAGTGGATGAGCAATTTGGAGGAGCTTGGGTGGCAAGAGAAACACCCCTCTTTGAAGCTTTTTGGGCTTTTTCACACACCTAGGTAATTCCTAATCCTCTCCATAAAATAGAGATTTAATTGCATGAATAGGAAGCCCTAGGAATACCCTAACTATTGGTATAGGTATTGCTAAGTTTTGTGTCCATTTTGTGTCCGTATCGGACACGTATCCAATAGGAAACCTAGGTGTTTGTAGAAATGCCACTAAGGATTCGATTTTCGATTTTTGTAAAACTAATTACATAGGTTTATAGATCTAGGTGTGTGTATGAATGTTTGTGAAGGATGTTTGGTGTTTTGTGTCCGTTTGTGTCGCATTTTTATCCTTGGACATGCAGCACGAGCCATAGCCTGTGTCCTGCCTATCGGGGGCTAGAACACGAGATACAGGACACGTCGTGTCCTAAATTTTGGGGTGAACCTTGGGGCATTGTCTGCGACCACACTCCCAAAATTTGGGAGTGTCTCGTGGACTGTGCACGGAGCTTTTAAGCTCGCACGGGTCGCGCGCTGTCGCACGCGGGCTGCTATGCGAGTGCATAGACACCACTGATACGCGTGTCGTATCATGTCTGTGGGACTCGTGGACACAGTGCAGTGTGTGTCAGACCTAGGTCTATCCTAGGTGAACCCTTGGACACGATCACGTGTCGTATCGTGTCGTGTGTCGCGTGTTACACGCGCGTGCACGCGTGCACGACGATTGTGGCGCATTGTTTGGGTCTGTGTTTGTGCAGTTGATTGGAACACGTTTCGTGTCCAATTTTTGGACACGAGGACACTCTCATATACCCTCACGTGTATGTCACTAATTACCACCCCTTTGTTTGGTTTTTAGGTGTAACTTTGAACTCAAAAATTTGTAATTCCTACTGAACACTGTCACTCATCCACTGATTCTGTTTTGAGTTTAATTATATTCTTTTTTACTGTTTTGCTAATGGTTTAAATTACCATGATCAGTTCATTATGTATGTTGTATTTGATGTTAATTAGGAACTCTGGATTATGGGGTTTTCGATTTGGCTTTGGATATGTTGTGTTGGATTCTTTGGATTGACTGATACATTGGTTTACTGGTTCAGTATCCTGAATGTTCAATCCAGATCCAAATGAAAACCATCTAATTACTTGGGATTAAAGTTTGAACTGAATTGAGATCAATTGCACTTTGTTTATCTGGACACCATTTTCATATATACACGTGAACCTGAACTTTGATATGAACACATATATTCCTGACACTACAACCTGTACATCACTAAATTGGTATACTAATGCTATTTACTGAAATCAGTACACACACCCACATGACTGAAATATGAGAACCCTGTTTTCAAATCCTGATTTGATTTCCTGTCCTTTTCTTTCAACTGATATGTGATGTTATATAAACTGTCATATTAATTAGAATACCTGTATAATAGTTTACATTGAGTTTAGTTATGATTTGTGCGGGATTTGGATGACAGGTTTCAATTTGGATTGATGGAGTTATGAAACTGTCCTCTCCAGTTTTATACCCAAAAACCTGAGATTAGTGTGTAGGTTTAAATGTTGATTTCCTTTTCCTTTTCATAAATCTAAATCTGAATGTATATTTGAATATATGTAAATATGTATGTAGGCAATAACTGAGAATTTCCCTGTGTAAACAATATAACCTGAGAACTCGATTCAGTCATATGCAAGTTTATAGTTTAGTAGAGGGTTCTATGGGATGGTTGATTACACACAGGTTAGTTCAGTTCATGCATACATATACTGTTCTTTAATCTTAACAACCATGTGTGTAGCATGTGCCACATTGACACATTACACTTCACCTATTTACATATTCCTCAAATTCACACACACACACACAGTGAACTGACTTGGGTTGTTTGGGATTTCTAGCTTGGAGTTGGAACCTATGCTAACTGTTACACTGTTATTTTCCTGTCATTTCACTCATTACATGTTAATTTGCATTGTTTGAATCATAGTTCTGTCTTGTTTTCTTCCTTACATTGATTTCACCCCCACATGATTTTGTCCTGTATAGCACAGGATCAGTCCTTGAAGATTTAATGTTCAGTTTTTCCTATTACTGGTATCAAGTGAGGGACCTTTAAGGTTTAGTATATTCAGTCCATTCCTTGATAATTTAGCCCCTTTGCTTGCCTAGTAGCTGTCCAAAACCAGTCCTTATCTTCCTTCTTTTCCTTCCCCTTCCTATTTAGAATGAATGCTAATGTATGTATCCATGTATATCTATGTAAGGCTGAAATGAGTATGTAGGATGATATGGATGTGTATTCGACTGATGTGTATGTGCACAGGTTCATATCACACACTGCCATGATTCCTAACACTCTACTTTCCCTCATGCTCATCCCCACACACACATGTATTTATATGCCATATAACACTCTCACATCTCACAAATTTCCACACACACACATTACACTTTCTAAAATTCCTTCTTCCCATTTTAATATATGTTGTATAGGTATGTGTACATGTATCTAGTTTCCTACATAGCTATAAGTTATATTGAATGTGTATGATTCCTATATGTAATATAATGTGAAATAGATATTACTATTGGTATACATATTATATGTGTATACAGATATATAGTGTATTGGCCTATATGTGACATGGCCTATAACCTAGGTACATAGCCTATGGTAGCTTTGTGTGGTCTTGTGTATATAAAATATACACATGTGTAGAGTCCTATGGACTAGTGTATGGTGTATACTAGCTAGGTTAGACTAGTTAAGCCTAGTTAGACTTTCTAGACCTAGGTTTAACTTCTTGGTTGACTTAGAGTTGACTTTGACCTAGATTGGCCTAGAAATCATGTAGATTGCATTGTAGCTTTCATTTTTTCTTGTATTGAACATGTCATAACCTATACTGCTCTGTTTAGGACATCGTGACTCTGGTGCAGGCATCTGATATTACACTACTCTTTTCAGAGTATCAGGCGAGTACATTCTCTGATAGTTCTCTCATTTATTTGTCAATTACTGTACTTCAGTTCTAGTTAGCTGTATGTGATTCTCTGTTACAAACACGTATTTTTATTTCTAAATTCATGTATACGACACACATACTTACACATCTTATCTCTATTATTCGAATCACCATACGAATCACTATTTGAACCACCTATTCGTATCTTCATATGTTGGTTGGACTTTTATTCGAATGATGTGTCGGATTTTGGATTTATTTGTATTAGATGGGCGGGAAAATACTTGATTAGACATGTGAACATTCCTACTATTCGAACCACCCCCTGTGAATATATTCGAACGATAGCCATTCCACACCCGGCCAGGTGTGTGATGTGCCGTATTTACCCTTAGCCGTTTACATGTCTAACTAAGTATTTTAAAACACACTTGGAGAATTTATTCGAATCATTATTAAAACATCATGTGAATCACTATTCGTATCATCTTATTCGTATCACCTTATTCGATTCCCCTTATTAGAATAATTATTAGAATTACATTCGACTCATCTTATATTAGATTAACATTGGGATTACACTCGACTTATATTGTACCATCTGAACTCATTATGTTATTCTAGTTCAACTAGATCTTATTTTACAGTCTTCTTTGCTATGCTTCTCTTCTTGTTTAGTTACTTACTTTCTTTGTACTTTATCTGTCTCTCTATACCATCACCAGAAAATTAAACAGCCATATTCATCAATACAACTGCCTATAACAGCTTTATAGTTCTCTGTCATTTACTTGGGTTTTCTAGATGAGATTGTGCTCGTTCCTGTCCTGACTGGACCTGTTGAAAATTTTATGATGATTGCCCCGAGGACACATGCCCTACATTTTACTGAGGAGATGGTTTAGCTACCTATGGCCCCGACACTCAGGAGTGATCAGGAGTTTAGTTAGTCTGTCTTGTTTTAGTTTTCCTGATTAGAACTGGAGTTGTATATAGAGATTTGAGACTTGAGATGTATTTGAGATTGTTGAGTTTGTTATTATTATATCAGTAGTTTTGTTGTCTTCAAATTCTTAGTTACATTTTTGTGTTATCTTATCGTTCTTAGACTGTGATTGAGTTACACCATATCTTATACTTGTCCTCCGTTCGGAGTTGATCATGATGAGTACATTATATACTGCATGAGTTGATGGTTAGTTAGAGACTTAGAACAGCGTTCTACCGCCGACCCTGCGGCGTAGGCTGGGCACTGTTACGTACTCGTACCCTCACAGTAGGTGCGGGTCGTGACAAGGAGGAAGAAGACGAATGTTTCCAGCCCGAAGACCTCAACCACTGCGACTAAAAGACTGTCGTCTAGGCGGGTGCCCACCACCGGAGATTTCTAAGGTACTCGCTCTAAGACGAAATCTGCTACAGTGGGGGCCTCGTCGTCCATAACGCATGGGGTTTCTAGGGCTGGGGGTAGCACCCCTCCAGGCCTCCACAGCAATCCGATATTCCAAGAAGACGAGCCAGGGGAGACAACTCTCCTGTCGGATACAGCAAACCTCGACGTCCCCGACGATATCTACAACTCCCAAGACGATGCGAACTCGGAGGCTGGGTTACTGTTCCTTCCGAGTCTGAATCAGAAGGGAACATACCCACATACCCCGATGACTTCTCACTACAAGAGTACGATTCAGAGGGCGCTTCCACCACCGCTCATTCTATCTCTCCTCATGTGAAGACGGTATTCATGACAGACAGCAACCAAGGTGGTTCCAGTGATCGCCAGTGCATCGACAGTCTCGAAGCCGTATTACTTCCTTTGGTCAAGTCTGTAGAAGAGATTAAAGCGGCCCTTCCAACTCTGTAAGGAGGGACGCCTAGCCAAACAAGCGCAGGTCCCGCGGTCAATGCGGACTCGAATTCGGTGGCGCCGAACCCGGGCGACAATCCTCTGGAAACAACGGTCCCCACCGCCGTGGACGAAGCACGCGAAGCGAGAAGAGAGGTCCAGGAGCTCCGAGCCATGTTCCACGCTCGAGAAACTCTCAAGACCTCAGAATACGGCAACCATATCCTGCTGCATGGAGGGATGTTCCATTCCCACCAAGATATAAACCGTTCAATATCAAACCTTATGATGGCAAGACCTCGGCAAGTCGGTACATCACTTACTTTGAGGTCACCACCGACCATCTGCCCCATGACGATGCCATTCTCATACGATTATTCATCGGGGCATTGGAAGAAGTCGCCTTCGACTGGTATCGCAACCAGCCGGATAATTGCATCCACTCCTTCGCCGATTTCAAGCGCATGTTCCTGGAGAGATTCTACGAAGTAGGGCAGGACAACACCATGTCCATCCTCATGGACGTCGTCCAAGGGGAGAAGGAGCTGACAAGGAACTACATTGAGCGATTCTGCCAAACTGCCATGAAGCTGCCCTCCGGAAATCCGGATTCCTTCTTAATTGAAATTTGCCAAAAGTGACTGCTTCCAACAATCAGTCTTTGGATGGGCGAAAGTCAATTCAAGGATTGGAAGACGTTCATCATCAGCGCCACAAGTGCCGAAGAACGACTGAAGAAGGCTCGCCAACTGGGATTGTACATCTCAGAAGGAGAAAACAAGGACAAGCGTCCCAACAACGATAATAGGGGTAGCCCCTCCAACAATCGGGATAGCAAAGGAAAGCAGGCTATGGTGGCCGATACATCACAAAAACCTGAGCCAAAGCCAGCAGACAAACAATGGCCGTAAATCACTTACTCCTTCGAAGACGGTCACGTCAAGCCCATCTTGGACATGCTCATACAAGGGGACAGAATTCAGCTTCCTCCACCAAGACGGGAACCGCGGCCGGCAGAGATGGAGAATCCAAAGTACTGCCATTATCATCGCTATGTCCATCATGCTACACACGACTGCTACCAGCTAAAACGGTACATCTAAAACCTCATCGATTCGAACGCACTGGATATCGATTTCGAAGAGGTAACCGTGGCAGCCAATATGGTGTCCGTGCAATTCGACAGCTTCCCTCCAACGAAAACTCAAGACGGGGTGGTCCCCATCCCTCTGGCGACAATGGAGATTACCAATCTTCCACCTTCCTGAGATCAGGCTGCTGGTCTAGTACCCCTCACCACATCACGAGGGGAGGTCATGTGGATCCATCCAGACTTGGTATCAGAAATGACTCAGCCCACACATCTTCCACCTACAAGAAGAAAAGTAGAAAAGTCAGGACCTGCCACACAATCTCGGCAGACATCGAGGAAGCTATAGCCGTCATCACGCGGTCTGGAGTGCAATCCCAACCTGTGGTTGACAATCCAACTGAAAATCATCAACCCACTACAACTGATGCTCCGGGACCGGCTCAGCCTTCGACGACCGACAAGCCTAGGACGAGGGAGACTCACTTCGACAAATCCCTCCGAAAAGAGGCAGCCCAAGGGCTAGAGAGGCCCTACAAATTTGACATCTTAGCGCAATTGGCTAACACACTGGCCAAGTTGTCACTGTACGAACTCCTAAGGCTCTCCAAGGACGTTCGTATTGCATTGAGCGAAGCACTCCAAAATGCCGATGTCTATCTGGCTCAATCCAACCTCATCGGGGAGGACCCACCCGTGGATCTCCAAGACAGTGCCTGCACGGGAGCAATGCCCAACATCATTTTCACTCCGCAGGACATGCTCATCAAGACCAACCTACACGATCGCCCGCTATACTACACGGGATACATCGGCAACGTGAAGGTGGATCGGATGCACATAGATCCTGGCTCTTCTATAAGCATCATCCCGAAGGGTTTGCTACATCATCTCTGCATCCCAATGCATCGCCTGACACCTACAAGCACCGCCATCAGCAGTTTCAATTCGGGCAGGAGCTACCCTATTGGGAAGATTCGTCTGAAGTGTCAAATTGGCGACCTCCAATCCGAAGTCACCTGCTACGTCATAGATGCAGACACTTCTTACAACATCCTCTTGGGGCGCCCATGGATACACGATTATATGATCGTGCCTTTCATGCTGCACCAGTGCTTTAAATATATCGACAAATACGACTTCGTGAGGACGGAATTTGCTGATATCGATCCCTTCAAAGGGGTCGAATCTTACTACTCAGACTCCTGCCTATATGAAAAGTCGAAGAAGCACCTTGGTGAAGGAGATGTACAAGCTAGTACCGAGACAGCCTCAGAAGAACCTCTGACGATCCACCTCCAAGCTCACAAACCGGGCAGGTCCGCACCCCTTACTGCCACTCTGCGAAAGGACGCGATCAGCCTCTCGGCGCAGGACAAGCAGATGATAATCCGGCTGCCAAGGTCCAGCCAAGTGCCGATACCCACAACAGGGCCACTGACAATCAGACTGTCGAGAGTCGGTCAACCCCAAACGGAGAAGCTCAATCCCTCCGATAGGCCACTGACGATACGCCTTCCCAAGAAGGGTCGTCACCCCGATGCAAGGTCTGACACTTCTAGCGAACCAGCCACCCCTCGCTCCACATCAAGTGCCAAACTGGGGGTCGCTAGTCTGCCAAAAACTCCACGCTCTGCTCCATCAGCTGAACCTCTGACAATCAAGCTGCCTAGGGCATCCTCTCAGTCCTCATTTACACAGGGGGTAGCCAAAGAGGAACCGGAGCTAGCCAAGTATGTGGTTGCCCACACTGATGTTCCCTCCGCTGATGATATAATCCCCCTAGAAAAGATACCTTACTTCATCAATAAAGGGTTATCTTTGAACTACACTGAGCTCAATAAGCTATGTACAATGTATGCTATGGAACACGGTATAGGCATTCACCTATACACACAGGTGACAAATGTGTACACCGCAATCCAGCTTACTCCAGTAGAAGACGCTTACCGAATAATCGAGGGAGGGGACTATCCAATCATCATTGGCCGGAAGGACGACCCGCATCCCTTCACCATAGAGGAAGACGACCTCGGGTCAGATGCCGGAAGACTGCCTCTGTATCTTTATAGCCCCCAATCGAAATATCTCATGCAGAAACTGGGGTATGATCTGGAGACGACGCCAGGTTTGAACTACGGCACAGGGCGACGATTACTTTTGAAGCCGCCAGTCTCGGCGGGCAAACCACGGGACTACTATAGCAAAACTCGATGCGGGTTAGGGTATATAACGCCTACTACGACCCCTGGGAGTTCAGATGAAGAATGCGACTGGCAGTCACATTCAACCGGGTCACCAACTTCTGACTCGGATACCAGCATCGGAGATGTGTTCAGACAAGTCTTGTCAGTCAACATGGGCCCAGCAATTGGACGCACAATAGGAAAATGGTTCGAATTGAGAGAACCTCCTACTGAAGATGAAGTCATACAGGTTGACCTCGGCAGCGAATCTACTCCAAAACCAATTTTCGTCAGCAAAAGCCAAGCAGAGGAAGAGCGGGAGTCGCTGCTAGAACTTGTCAGAGAATACATTGATGTGTTCGCCTGGAGCTATGAAGACATGCCAGGGTTAAGTCCCGACATTGCTCTTCACAAACTCAACATTCGGCCGGATGCGAAGCCAATCAAGCAATAACAGCGACGCTTCCGCCCAGGCATCATGGACGCGATCGAAGCCGAAGTCAACAAACTGATAGCCAGCGGCTTCATTCGTGAGGAGCAACATCCCAATTGGGTCGCCAATATAGTGCCCGTCCTCAAGAAGAATGGGAAGATTTGAATCTGTATCGACTTCTGCAATCTGAATGAGGCGTGCCCCAAAGATGAATTCCTCCTTTCTGTCACAGATATCATGATCGACAATACCTGTGGCTTTGAACGTATGTCGTTCATGGATGGCTTCTCGGGGTATAACCAAATCAAAATGTCTCCTAATAACGAAAAGCATACATCATTCCGAACACCAATTGGCACGTACTGCTACACAGTCATGCCTTTCGGTTTGAAGAATGCCGACGCCACCTATCAAAGAGCCATGAGCATCATCTTCAGAGACCACTTACACAAGACAGTGGAGTGCTATGTTGACGATATAGCCGTTAAGAGTCGCTGCAAGGAAGACCATATGCAGGATCTAAGGACGGTATTCGGCCTAATGCGAGCGCACAATTTGAAAATGAACCCTACGAAGTCCTTTCTGGGCGTATCCAGCAGGAAGTTCTTGGGCTTCATCATCACTGTACAGGGTATCCATGTAGACCCTGAGAAGACGAAAGCAATCATGGAGATGGGTCCCCCGAGAAATCTCCGCGAACTCAGAGGCCTTCAAGGGAGGCTAGCTTACATCAGGAGGTTCATTTCCAACCTCTCCGGGCGATGTCGACCATTCACCCATTTCATGAAGAAAGGCATCTCATTCGTATGGGATGAGGAATGCCAGCGCGCCTTCGACAGCATCAAAGAATATTTGTCGAACCCTCCAGTCCTGGTGGCCCCGGTTTCTGGAAAACCATTCCTGCTCTATGTACGAGCAATGGAACATTCCCTCGGGGCTCTGCTCGCACAAAACAACGACGCAGGCCATGAGCAAGCTATATATTACCTCAGCCGAATGATGATTGGGCCAGAGCACCGATACACCGCTGTGGAGAAGGAATGCCTTGCCCTGGTATTCGCCATTCAGAAAATGTGGCACTATGTCACCGGATAAACGATACATGTGATCTCACGAGTCAACCCTCTCAGGGTCCTTATGACTAAACCAGGGGCACTCAGCTCTCGCCTCGCTACATAGGCAATATTGCTGTCCCCTTATCATATGATCTTCCTCCCACAAAAGGCAGTCAAAGGTCAAGCCCTGGCAGACTTCTTAGCAGCCCACCCCGGCTCAGAGTCCTCCAGAATATATGAAGAGATCCCAGATGAGGTCGCCGACTCGCATGCAACCTCTCACGATAATATATGGCGAATGTTCTTCGACGGTGCTTCGAGGACCGGACCTAAAGGCAACATCATCGTCGGAGTCGGGGTAGTGCTGGTCTTCCCTTTCGGATTGGTGATTAACCGCGCTTATTCCCTCACAGAACCCTGCTCTAACAATATGGCCGAGTATAAGGCTCTGGTCATTGGCCTCCAACTTGCGAGAGAGCTGGGGGTAGAATACCTTGAAGCATACGACGATTCCCAACTAATCGTCAATCAGATCCGGAGCTCATACGAGGTCCGCCACGAAGACATGATCCCTTATCACCAAATAGCGATTAACATCATCTCGTCGTTCGAGGGGTTCTTCATCAAACATGTCCCTAGACTCCGAAATATCGAAGCTGATGCCCTAGCTGGTCTTGCCGCTTCTCTAGTAGTTTCGAATTATGATCGCCAATCAGTGGATGTGATAGGCCACGAACTGGTCTGTCCCAAGAACAATATACAATTTATGGGGAGTTATTCCGCCCAGACGATCGATGATGCCCCAGATTGGAGACAACCATTCATCGACTTCGTCGTCTACGATATCCTGTCTGAGAAACCAAAGGAAGCCACTTCCATCAGACGGCGTTCTCTTAGATTCTTCTACGATACAGAGACGAATATGATGTATCGCCGCTCCTACGATGGATTACTGCTTCGGTGTCTGTCAAACACAGAAGCCAAAGAAGTCGTACGAGAAGCTCATGACGGTGTCTGCGGGGCCCACCAGCCCGGTCCTAAATTGCAAGACCGTCTTCGACGAATGGGCTACTATTGGCCCATGATGGTGGCAGATGCGATAGATTATGCTAGAAAATATAAAGCCTGCCAAGTCCACGCAGACTTCATTCACCAACCATCCAAATTTCTACATCCGACAGTGGCGTCCTGGCCATTCGAAGCATGGGGAATGGATATTATTGGTCCAATCACCCTACCTTCCTTCCGAGGATATCGTTTCATACTTGCGATCACTGATTACTTCTCCAAATGGGCAGAAGCTGTCCCACTCGCAGAAGTCAAGACTTTAAACCTGATCAGCTTCCTTAAGCATCACGTCATCTACCGCTTTGGACTGCCCCGAAGGATCATCCATGATAATGGTCCGCAGTTTGCAAGCCACGCTTTATATCGGTTTTGCGATAAGCACCGTATTCAGAATATTGCTTCGATGCCGTACAACCCGGCGGCGAATGGGTTGGCAGAGGCATTCAACAAAACAATCATCAAACTCCTCCAGAAGTTTGTCTCCTCCAACAAACACGACTGGAATGAGAAGCTCGGCGAGTGTTTATGGGCGTACCGTACTACAGTCCGAACAGCTATCGGGAACACACCCTTCTCTCTAATATACGGGAGTGAGGCAGTTCTCCCATTAGAGACTCAAATACCCTCACTCCGTGCCGCCCTCACTTATCAATTGACGACGGATGACAACTACCAACGTCGACTACAAGAGTTGGAGGCCTTAGATGAAAAGTGCCTCCTAGCTCAGCAAAGGATCGAGCTATACCAAGCACGCATCTCAGGAGCCTTCAACAAGAAGGTCAAAATCAGAACATTCCAAGTAGGCGATCTTGTTCTGGCAGTCCGGAGGCCAATGGTCATGACTCACAAGACCGCCGGCAAGTTCCAACCAAAATGGAAAGGTCCATTTGTCATCGAGGCTGTGTTCTCCAACGGTACTTACCGCCTCGCTAAGCAAAACGGAGACTTGCTCATGTTGCCCGTCAACGACAAGTTCCTGAAGAAATATTATGTCTAAACATAATTTTCCAGATTATTGAGTCACGTACCCGCTGGTACCACTGAACTCACCCTCATAATTTTCCATATTTTCGAGTCATGTACCCGCTGGTACCACTGAACTCACCCTCATTGTTTTCCAGATTATTGAGTTACGTACCCGCTGGTACCACTGAACTCACCCTCATAGTTTTCCAGATTTTCGAGTCATGTACCTGCTGGTATCGCTGAATTCACGCTCACCATTCTCCAGATTCTCGAGTCATGTACCCACTGGTACCTCTAAACTCACATCTCGGTCACTCTTTCAGGTAGCAAGTCATATATGATCATACCTCTGAACTTTCTTCTTGAAGGAGATCCTTCCTCATGATCTAATACCCGCACTCCCAGTACACAAAAAGGGTAATCGATCCACAAATTTCTAAAACGGCCATGTCCTTATTACCTCTGAGTCGTTCCACTTCCACCAAAAACAAATCACCCCTTACATAGAACTTCCATGTCCTCATTACCTCTGAGTCATTCTATGTGCCCTCCTTCATTGAGCCCACTCCTGTCATGTCCTCATTACCTCTGAATGGGAAGGCTCCGTCGAAGAAACCTTCATACTTGCCATGTCCTCACTACCTCTGAGTAAGTATGATGATCCCCTTTCGACTTATTATCTGTACCCACAACCGGAGTACGCCAAGGGTAATAGGTCCATAAATGTCCTCTGTTGACCGCAAATGTCCTCTGTTGACCACAAATGTCCTCTGTTGACCACAAGTGTCCTCTGTTGACCACCAATATCCTTCGTCGAGTTCAGTCCTGCCATGTCCTCATTACCTCTGAGTAGGAAGACTCTACGTTTAAAAAACTTTCCTACTTGCCATGTCCTCATTACCTCTGAGCAAGTATGTCGGTTCTCCTTCATCTTATTATCCGTATCCTAAACCAGGGTACGCCAAGGATAATAAGCCTATAAATATCCTCAGCTAAGTTTTTTAGCACAAACCTACCATCTCATCATGCCCCAGGAGCCCAGCTGCTCTACGGCATTCTTTTTTCCAATACCAAGAGCACCCATGACCACTTTGCAATTGCTGCTTCAGGTATCCTGACCAAAACTTATTATCTGTACCTAAAACCAAGGTATGCCATGGGTAATAGGTCCACAAATATATCCCCTATACGGGGGAGAACATCACCGCAATATCACAGGCACAACAAGTAATACAAATGAAGGGTAGAATTGAAAGCACTCTTTATTTGAAGGAAGAAAAAAAGAACTACATGTTTGGGACCACGTCCCGTTCAAAAGAAAAAAGAAAGAAAACAAAAACAAAACAAGAAGAAAAGACCAACTACAGCTCAGCATTACACAATTTCAGAAGTCGGTTTCTCACTGAGGTGGTCCCCCGCTCAATCCGTCGTCGAGCCCGACGCTCGGCCTCCTGGAATAACCGTTCCCCATCATCCAAGCCCAAGAGCGCCTGGTAGTCGTCTTCCAATTTCTTTAAGGCAGTCTCCAGGTCAGTCGAAGCCTGATTAATCCCGTCAGCCTCCTGAATAATTAGCCCCCTTTTATTTCGGGCAGCCTCAAGTTCAGACTCCAAGAAATTCAACTTCTTCTGAAGCGTAAGGATCTTCTCCCGCGTCTCAGTAATCTCATGAGAGACAGATTTCTCCCGAGCCGTGACATTTTCATTCGCATAGCTCAGTTGATCATACCGATCAGATAAATCGCTGAGATCCGTCAGTATGGTCGATCTGGTCTTATCCCGAGCAGCCCTGGTCCTCTCTATAATAGCGTTAAGGGAACCCTGCTCCTCGTTTATCACAACAGACAGATTAGCCTGCCGCAATACTCGAAGCTCGGCCACCAGCTGATCAGCCTCTAACAATTTTGCCTCCAGAAGCGAAGCCATCCTCGCATCACCAGGAAGATTCCTAAGGATATTAATTTGACCCTGGGCGCATTATCGGGCCAAGGTGAAGGAGGTCCCTCTTTCTACAGCAGCCTCGATTCCCCTCTTCAAATGACGATAAAAACTGGCAACCACGTCCTGTAACGCGTCATCCAGAACTTCAGCAGAGGATAGCGTCAGGGGAAGTAGGGACGGCAATGTCGGAGAAGTAACGCTAGAGCTTGCCACCGGGGGAACGGAGTCTGAGTAGAACGATGCATGAATGGCGGCCAACTCGTCTTCCGCTGCCCGAAGAGCTTGGATACTCGGTAGGGCAGAAAGGTCGATTCTCGGAGCCACCGGAGCAGAGGATAACGCAAGGACCATCATTTCCTGCCCCGACTGCCCCGGTAACTGGCCCGTTAAACTCGAGCCCTAGAAGGCCCATCAAGACGAGTCGGACAGTGAGGGGGTACACCCCTCTCCACCAGTGCCCCTTCGACTGGGTTTGTCTCAACAATGTCCATCCCCGGCACTGGAGAGGCAGGACCTGTATGCCCAGAATAACAATCAATCGACGTAACCCGAAGGACGTGATGATAGAGAAGATAGGCTTCCTCACAGGTTAAGATTCGGCTAATCTTACCAGTGGAGGGGCATGAAGGCTGCAGCTCATCCACAACTGGATGGTCCCCTCAACCGCATCCCCGAGTGAAACTCAGCCACGTCCTCTGTCCCCGCCACCACGAAGGGGGATACAGATTGATCTACGTCATCTTGAAGAGGAACAGGCTCACGAGAGTCCCCGTCATCCTGGGTCCCTACCTCGGCATCTTGAAACTCTTCTTCTTCTTCTCCTGACACCTAAAAGAGGGAACGAAGACGTTTAGAATTGAAGCTAGAAGGAAAAAAGGAGGAAGGAATCGAGAGCGGTTTTGTTACCTCTGACGCAGGGTTGACTTCTTCTCCACTTTCTTTTATGGCTAGCGAGCGGTGCCTAGTCGCAACCAGCTTTCGACATCGAGAAACACCGCAAAGAGGAGAAACTTGCCTGCTATGTTTCGGAGTAGGGCCAGGCGCAACGAGTGACTGATCCCCCAACATCTTATCTGACAAAATAGGTGGCTGATCCACCTCTGCGTCTGCCACTGGAAGGATAGAGTCATCTCTATCATGCTCGTTGCCTTCATCACCCTCAGCAGCGGAATCCAAATCTGGCACTTCGACTCTAGTCTTTCTTTTCTTGGCCCCTTGAGAGCCTTCCTCCAGACCGGTACCAACAATAAAACTGGTACCTGGGTTAAAACCGACCGGGGGTTTGTTCGCCATGACATGATACAAAGCCGCCATATACAAGATCTCCACTGACTCCTTAATGGCAGGGACCGAGAAAATGGTACGAGTATGAAATGTATCATAATATTGCCCAGCCCTGATACCATCAAGAAGGCTACCCTCATAATCCAGGCAAGAGCTAGGACTGTCTAGACAAAGTTGGCTGTATCCAAACTGCCGGGCAAACCTGCTAGGCAGATAAGGCTCCAGAAAGATAGTATTACGGTTGTGATACACCAGATGTGCGGGGCGAATATTACGCAGCCATAGGAGCATCTGGCCATCCAGAAGCTGAGGGGGCGCAATACCGTCAAGATGTACATCCTCTATGTCCCTGGCGGTAAAGCGAGGGACGGATACGAAAATATGATACTTATCTGCCCTCGCCAATACCATCCGACAAGCCCGCATGGTATCACATTCCCAAGGCTCGTCACGATAACGGAAGATAAATGCATCATCATCAGTCACACCGTCTTCAGAGCCCGGTCTCATCAAAAACGGATAATGTATCAGCAGCCACCCCATCAAATAGTGATAGGGCAACTCAGTTCGTTCAAAATCCTTGGTCACGTTGTGAGCAATGACTTTGGATGTGAAGGTACGAAGGCCACGGTGTATGCTGTACACCATGGCCGGGAGGAGAGCTAGCCGGAATCGCAAAACTAACTTCACAGCCGGAAGGATGAAGTTACGACAAATTCTCTCAATAGAACCGGCTCCTCCAGAGACTACATAATTTCGTAGCCAGATCATCAAAAATCCCGCCAGAACCGCCTTCTCGGACAACTCTTGGGTATCCTGGTAAAAGTTACAAAAAGGGTCAGTCTTACTCCCAAATCTGTCACTGGTAGTGGCCACTCTCTTAGCCGACGACACCAAGTCCTTAACCGCTTCCCGAGATCGAGGGCGACGAGAGGTAACTTGACCTGAAGCATCTATCGGAAAGAGATAATGCATCCAGTCCTTTGTGTGGGGAGCATTCCCTTCCGAGTTACTATCCTTTCGGGTTATCTGATGACATGTGCTATAATGGCACAGTATCTCTTGGTAAAGAGCTACGAAGCCAGGATACCATCGTTCCAAATCTTCGAGTTCCTCATTAGTGGGAGTATACGCTTCAAAAGCTTCGTCCCCCCAAGGACGCTTGGAGACCGCGTGCATTTCATGGAGCGCGAGTCCCATTTCCCCTACAGGTGTGTAAAAGGTTCCCGTACGACAATTATACATCTTCAGCAGAGACATGAACAGCTTCTTGTTTATGGACAAGCCATGACTGGTGCCTCGGATAGCATGGTAAAGGCCGATCTCACATAAAAAGGTCTCATACTTATGCAAGATCCACGTAGACAAATTGGTCCACGAGGGAATAGGGTGTACCCAACCAGGGAACATCAACCGGCCAACGGGATAGGAGCCCTTCCGAGCAAGTTGATTTATAAAAGTATCGGCGGTAGAAAATAAGAAGTTAGGGCCCGCCACATTCAAGAAAGAACTTGGGACCAATCCCGTCACAGAACAGCTAGTATACACCTTGCCGGCAGTCACAGACTTCAGATTGTTATTATAATGGATGTTCCCCACGAACATCCCACTTCTGGTAGGGGTTAAAGTCTCCTCCATCTTCCGGTCCAATGGGAGCATATTGAACCAAGATAATGGGAAGTGTCGCTCCATCTGGGGGATGCGGATCGCCATCCCGTTAGAGATAAAACTCCAATTCTCCGACACCTCCAGAATATGACTGTTCTCCACGGTCAAGACATCTCCAAAGAAGAAAGCAGGCTTCAAATATGGTCGTACCTATAGCCGAGAGCAGCTTAGGCGCTACCCACCAAGAGTTCTCCAGCAACGTTAACCGGCAGAATTACTGAAGAAAAGACAGAGAAAGATAAGTTAAATGGATGGATAAAGAGAGCTGATTGGGTACTTCCAAGTCTCATGCGGCTCAGGAAAACATCCATACGGCTCCATGAAGCCTTATGCGGCTCCGAAGCCTTATGCGGCTCCAAAAGCCTCATGCGGCTCAAGCTCAGAAGAACACTTATGCGGCTCCGTGCAAATAAAAGTCTATGCGGTTTAGCGTCGCTTATGCGGTTTCGCCGACGAAGCACATATGCAGACACGGTAGTTTTCTTATACGGCTCGCAGCTCAGCCGTAGGGCGAACATGCGACTTGTAAAGACTCGTTCATAAAGTATGCGACGTAGCCATGGCAGTTAGGGTTCTTTAACTCATACATTGTCCTTACCAGTAATGGGGGGTGAACGTCAGAATGAACATCAGGTACGACGACCGACGGAGGAGCAGCCACAGTCGAAGCAGAAGTAGAGGCTGCCTTCTTGCCCTTTACTGCTACGGTCTTCTTGGGAGCCATTCGTTATCGAAGAGGAGAAGGACAATCGAGATAGGAAAGATTTGAAGAAAAAGAAAGAAAGTAAAGAAGCCCTTTTTTCTCTCTTCAAACTCCTCCTATTTATAGGAGGACGGGAGAAAGAGGACACGTGGGCTAATAACCGCCTCATAGAAAGCGAAACCAACTCCTCGGGTTTCGTCTCCAAGATTCACCCAGGGCGTAAAATCCGAAAGATTTAATGAGCTGGCCCTTAGGATTTCCTCCTACAAAATGGCGCTGAAATAAATTTAAGGCAATAAAAGACTCGCACACGTGGCGAGAAGCTATGTGGCTGAACAGTCCCCTGCGGCTGAACCACCTAAGCGGCTAAACAATCTATGCGGCCAAGATATCCATGCGGTCAAGGTTTCATATACGGCCAGAAGAATACGACCATGCTTCTTATTCAAAGTATTCAAATTTTGCAAATTGAAAACTTTGAAGGGGGTCTTATAGAAGCATGAAAAATATTAAAGAAAATGACCCATGCGGCCAGGGAACTCCATGCGGCTCAGACAGTCCATGCGGCTCAGATAGCCCATGCGGCGTAGAGGGTCATGCGGCATAAGGGGCTATGCGGCCCCAGACATCCCATGCGGCTCAGAAGACACATGGCGTAACAGTGTTCCCCTCCAACCTATGCTGCATTAATTACTTTGTCGACTGACAATTCTGAAAAGAAGTGACAGCCCTGACGCAACAGAGGCAATTATGACTCCGTCATAATGACAGACCCCTAGGAAAGACAAAGAGATCTCTGACACAATCCCCCGAGATCCATAAAAATGCCACGTGGCCTTGCCACGTGGGCGTTCATATGCGGCCCGCGCAAAGACTTCTCATACAGTTCAGAATGAAGCCGTCCTATGCGGCTCAGGCCGAAACAGTCTCATACGGCTCAAAATGGAGGCCTTCCTATGCGGCTCAAGCGGACCATTTCTATGCGGTTTAGGCGAATGTATCCCTATGCGGCTCGCAATGATCACCTCCATGCGGTCCAAAGGTTCGAGGGAGGGCCACTAGCCAGGTAGCCCTGACACGTGGCCCAAAACCATATATGGCCCAAATCTTATGCGGCCCAAACCTTATGCAGCCCAAATCTTATGTGGCTCAATCTTCATGCGGTTCAGATCCCCCCAGTGGTTCCTAGGACACGTGTCCTAAGCCGATCAATATTTTCTCAGATTTATTGCAGTCAAAGATCAGGTCAAATCCCTATAATCTGGGACACGTGGCAGGAGAATAAATCAAATTTATTCGCAGACATCAGAAGATTATTATGAGGAAGATTTATTCCAATCAGCATTAATTGCTGATGAGACTTGGTGTAATCTATACTCAATGGTCCGGATTCGTCACAATCAAAACGAATGGCCTAGATTGACCAACCCACAGGCTGCCGCCATCTCCAATAGGCAATTATTGTAAACCCTAATGATGCTTCCACTATTATAAATAGCAAGGTGTCATTCCCTTGTAATAGAGACTGGATAGAGAGAGATATGCACATACAGAGAGACACTCCTCCCAATAATTAGAGAGAAAAATCCACAGAGATCAATCCAGAGAGAGAAGCCAGAAGAGCAATACGAGGAGAGCAAGAAGAGCATTTCTTCATCAATGCCAACCATCTCATCACAGGAGCCAAGGCTGCATACCGATCGTCCAAGGAGTAAGGCAGGGCTGCCTTCGCCTTCTCGAGCCTCTATCGTCACCCTCCAGAATCAAAAATAAACAATTGTACTTAGATTGCTGTACCTAGGTTTTCGTCCCTAGGCTTTCTTTGTACAAGCAAGTTTGTAACGTGAAGTAAAAGTCCGGTCCTCCGATAATTGTTCTGTTCTTTTATATTTCATGGCAAACACAGTCGTTAGCACCAGCTCCATCAGTTCGAGCTTTGATGATTGGATCTCTGAAGGAACTGGCTCCGACGGCTTCCTTTCAGCAGTCGTCTCAATCGCGTCCTCAGCAGCAGAGACAGTCTTCCTCGGTTGGTTGCTTCTATTACGGGAAGGAAGGGCATGTCTTGTCAGAGTGTCGTAGGGCACAGGGCTTGTGCTTAGCTTGTGGAGTACCAGACCACAAGATAGGGGCTTGTCCATGGAGGAGTTCGGTTGGATCATCATCTTTCCCGCCATCAGTTCAGCAGTTCATGGTGCCAGCACCGGTTCAGCAGCAACATGCCCAGAGGCCATTACCGATGCAGTCTCAGCAGTTCCAACAGCAGAGGCCTGAACGGTATGCTCAGGCTCAGGCTCAAAGGCAGAGGGGTCCAGCACCCAGAGGCCGGGGTCAAGCTTTTACGCTTTCTATCGAGGAGGCGCTAGCAGTGGGGGAGGTGGTCGCAGGTACCATTCTCATTCAGTCTCATTCAGCTTCCGCTTTATTTGATTCTGGTGCTTCGCATTCGTTTATATCTAGACGATTTATGACACATGTTGGTTTGGAGCCAGAGTCTTTACCTGTAAGGTTGAATATACCTACTGGTAACGGTCTAGTAGGAGTAGACCGAGTCTATGCCTCATGTAGAGTCATAGTATACGGGAGAGAGTTTCCCGCTAGGTTGATAGAGTTTCCTATAAGCGATTATGATGTCATCCTAGGTATGGATTGGTTGAGTGCTCGACACGCTATGATAGATTGCCATGCTGGCAAGGTTATCTTTCATGTTCCAAATGAGGAGGAGTTCTCATTCCCTAGAGGCAAGGTAGAGTCTTAACCGGTGGTCATGTGGATGGATATAGATGAGGAGGTGCAGGTGCCCAGAGCAGTTTGTGTGTTTTCCGATGTATTTCCCGAGAAGCTCCCGGGTATGCCTCCAGTTTGGAAGATTGAGTATTATATTAATTTGGTTTCGAGAGCAAAGCCAGTGTCAGCAAGAGTCTTCAGGATATCTCCTTCAGAGTTGTTGGTGCTATATCAGTCTATTGAGGAGCTGAGGACCAAGCGATTCATTCGTCCCAGTAGATCGCCTTAGGGAGCTTCATCCCTTCTTGTGAAGAAGAAGGATGGTTTATCGTGTATAGTCATTGACTATCGTCAGCTTAACATGATAATCATAAAGAACAAGTATCCCTTGCCCAGGATAGATGACTTGTTCGACCAGCTTAGTGGAGCGGCTGTGTTTTTGAAGATCGATTTGCGGTCTGAGTACCATCAGATCATAGTCAGAGAGCAGGATATACCCAAGACGGCGTTTAGATCTCGATATGGCCATTGGGAGTTCCTTGTTATACCTTTTGGAGCAACCAATGTGCCAGCGATCTTCATGGATATCATGAATCGTATCTTTATGTCCCTCTTAGACCAGTTTGTGATAGTGTTTATTGATGATATCTTGGTCTATAGTCAGACTGAGGCAGAGCACGAGCAGCATCTTCACGTGGTTCTTCAGATTCTTCGGGACCATCAGCTTTACGTGAAGTTCAGTAAGTACGATTTCTGGCACGATCGAGTCCTTTTCTTGGGTCATATTATTATCGAAGGTGGTGTTGAGGTGGACCCCAAGAAGGTAGAGGCTATCGAGTGTTGGCTAGTACCTCATACAGCTTTAGATGTACATAGCTTTCTGGGATTAGCATGCTACTATAGACGGTTTGTGGCAGACTTTGCTAGGATCTCCGCACCCTTGATATGGCTGACGTATAAGAATGTGTTCTTCAAGTGGTCAGATGCTTATCAGGTTTTTTTTAAAAAATCAAGTAGAGTTTGATTTCTGCTCCTATTCTGACATTACCCGTCGAACCAGGTGGGTTCACGGTGTATTATGATGCGTCAGGCAGGGGACTTGGTTGTGTCCTTATGCACCATGGTCGAGTGATAGTTTATGCGTCTCGACATCTTCGAGACCATGAGTAGATCTATCCGACGTACGATCTTGAGTTGGCCGCGGTTGTGTTTGCCCGTAAGCTTTGGAGGCATTATCATTATCTATATGGTGATCGAGTAGAGATTTTCCCTGATCATAAGAGCTCGAGGTATGTGTTCACCAGAGGGATCTGAACATGCAGCAGAGGAGGCGGCTTGAGTTACTGAAGGATTATGATATTGATCTTCAGTATCATTTCGGAAAGGCAAATATCATTGTAGATGCTTCAAACAGGAGACCCGGAGTCTATTTCTTGACAGAGTCGCATCACCTTCATATGGATCTTCAGGAGATGGGCATAGAGGTAGTGCTACCTGGTGAAGCAGCTATGATGTCGAGCTTGCAGGTGCAGTCTACCATTGTGGATAGGATCAGAGCAGCACAGTCAGGGGATGCCAGGCTTCAGCAGCTCAAAGCGGAGTGTGTGGTAGGGTACAGATCAGAGTTGTGCATCCATGAGAATGGGACACTCTGGTTTGGGAGTCGTCTTTGTGTACCGAATAGAGATATTCGATAGAAGATTATGTCGGAGGCCCACAATTTTTAATATTATGTTCATCCAGGAGTGACGAAGATGTACCATGATATTCGTCAGCATTTTTAGTGAAATAGTATGAAGAGAGAGATAGCTCGGCTTGTCTCTCAGCGCCTGGTTTTCTAGCAGGTCAAGGCTGAGCATCAGAAACCGACATGACTTCTTCAGCCTTTACCGATCCCGGAGTGGAAGTGGGATCATATTACTATGGACTTCATGACTGGTCTTCCTAGAACCCTGACTGGTAGAGATGCCATTTGGGTTATAGTAGATCGACTCACGAAGGTTGTCCACTTCCTACCTTTCAGAGTTGGTCAGTCTACAGAGTAGTTGGCCGAGCAGTACATGAGATAGATTGTTAGATTCCATGGGGTGCCAGTTAGCATAGTGTCAGATCAAGATTCTAGATTTACTTCTCATTTCTGGCAGAGTCTTTAGCAGAGTTTGGTTACCCGATTAAGCTTTAGTTCAGCATACCATCCTCAGACAGATGGTCAGTCGGAGCGTACGATTTAGACTTTGGAGGATATAATTTGTTCATGCACTCTTGATTTCAGTGGTTCTTGGGAAGATCACTTGCATTTGGTGGAGTTCTCTTACAATAATAGCTTACAGGCGAGCATTCAGATGGCACCTTTCGAGGCTTTATATGGTAGGAGATGTAGGTCACCCCTAGCTTGGAATGACATTAGAGAGAGGCAGATGCTTGCTCCAGAGATGATTGCTCAGTCATTTAGAGTAGTCAGGCAGGTCTGATGGCATCTCAGAGTAGCTCAGGAACGATAACGTCACTGGGCAGATCAGCATCGACGTCATCTTGAGTTCTTTATCGACGATCACGTATTTTTTCAAATTTTACCTACCCGTGGTGTCATCAGGTTTGGCGTACGGGGATACCTTAGCCCTAGATATATTGGGGTGTTCGATATTCTCAAGCAAGGTGATATGATACATATCTTTTGCCCAATCCTCTTGCTCTTCTGCCGTCGCTATGCAAGGTACATGACGTATTTTACGTATCTCAATTGTGACAGTATATTCCAGATTCGAGCTATATCCTAGATCATTCCGAGCTGGTCGTTGGTACCGACCTATCGTATGAGGAGAGGCATATATCTATTTTGGACCGGAGGGAGAAGATTTTCAAGAACCGGACTATCCGATTCGTTCGTGTTTCTTGGGATCATCACTCGCCGGACGAGTCGACTTGGGAGCGGAAGGATGATATCCGAGCTCGTTACCCATATTTGTTTGACTTGTGAGGTATACTTATTTGTATATCTATATTCTACCTTTTGAGTGTGATTGTAGTAATACATGATATTGTTGTTTTCGTATGTATAAATTGCTTTTACATTTCTTGTACATTACTCTAGTTGGATTTCATGCTTTATGAGTTTCCCATCTTGATCCTGATAGCATGTTTTCTTGGATTTCTCGCTTGCTTTTGATTACCTTTAGGAAATTCCGAGGAAAGAATTTTTCTAGGGAGGGAAGAGTTGTGAGACTTGTCTCACTATCGGTATTTATATACGGATACGTATTTTGTAGTGTATTTAATATTTTCTTAGTTTTTGGAACACTTTAAATTTTTCTCAACTTATAGATTCTTTTCTTGACCGTCATACCGCCAGTATACCGACGGCATACCACCCGGGCAGATATTCCATATTTTAGATATTTTTTATTTCAGATATTTTCATGAATAGTATTTTAGATATTTTGATGAATAGTGTTTAGAAATTTTCATGAATAGTACAGATGCACTCTTTTACCCAATGGATATTTGGTTTTGTTTGAGTGGCCATGATTGACTTAGATTTTGACATGGATCAACATCCAATGGTCAAAGTTAATTCTCCCTTCTATATACCCTTTCACTTTCTCTCTCCTCTCTCTTTTCATTCTTTCACTCACTCTTCATTTCTTCTTCTCTTCTTTCCCCTTTAGAGCTTGTCAAGAGCTTGGCCTTGAGGCTTGGGTGTGGAGTATAACCCCCCTAGGATGAGAAGTAGAAGATTAGGCTTAGAGCATAACCTAGGCAAGTATATCTTGCCAAATTCATGAAAAATATTGTTTTGTTGTCATTTTTGTTTTCCTTGGTATTAAATGCTTAGAATTGTTCTAAACTTATTTTTTTAAGATTGTTTTCCTTGTGATTCTCGTCTATATACATGTTTCTAAATTTGGTTAGAACTGGGATTTAATTTTCTGTTAAAATCCAATATTGACTTAGTAGAAAACTCGGTATCAAGAGTGATACTGGTGTTACCATCATGGATCATGGTCACATATGCATATATGAGGCCCTCACCGATCTTGTATACATAGATTTTGAGTTTGGTGGAAATCGGAACCTGTTTCGGTTTCCCGAAAACCTATTTTTCGAGTATTTTGAGGTATTGATCTATCAAATCTTTGAATTTGTGAAAACTAATACTCCCGTATTGTAGGGAATTAAATTTCATACGATTTTGACTTTTGAAAATCCGAATTTCGATTTAAAACGAAGTTTTTATGGCCTAAACAAGTTTTGAGTTTTCAAGAACCAACTTTCTGTGACGGTTCGGAAAGTCCATCAGAAATCTGCGGAAATCCGTCGAAAAATCTTAACTTGCACTACTAAACTTGCTGTGACACTTCGAAAAATCCACCGGTAATCCGTATTAATCCGTCGGATGATCCGATTAGGCTATTTTTGTCTTTTTTGACCGTTTCTGCCCCTTTTTGTCCGTTTTTGTTATTTTCTTCGATTGTAATAAATTCTTAACATGATTGAATGACCTTGTATACTTAGAGAATGATTGTACACCCTATATACACTTGACACTAGCTTATGTTCATATGTTCTCTATACTCACTATGTATTGCTATGCCCTTCCAGATTTATTGTACTTTATAGTCTATGCCATGTCCAATATTTACTTGATAGTGACCCGTCCTGGTGCACTCTTGTACATGTCTTTTCCTAGCTTGCTTGATAGTGGCCTGTCATGGTGCACCCTTGATTCTAGTACATGTCTAGCTCCTTGATAGTGGCTCGTCGTAGCGCACTCTTGTCTTGATATTGTCATATCTTTTTGTGGCTTGTTGTAGTGCACAATCATGTTTGTCTTGTCCAGTCTTGCATGTCTCATGTCTAGGATGGATTCTGTGGAATGCCACACCTGAAATATACAACTAGCTTGATAATTTAGATCATTGGGAGGTGAGATTTTCCCGGTTACCTGCACCCCTTGTTTTCCAGTCTTATATATATATATATATATATATATATATATATATATATATATATATATATATATATATATATATATATATATATATATATATATATATATATACACTAGGGATTTGGAGCTATATGTCATGATGAGCACTCTTCCAGCACACCGTCGAGTGGGGCACTTCTTTAGAACACATGTATCTTACTGCAGTGTGTCTGCCATACTTGTTTTTCTTTTGGCTTGGATCAATCAGGTAGTCTGCAGGGCAGGTAACTGGAACTGGATTTCTCAAACTTGCATATGCTAGTAATCAGGATTATGACAACCCTAGTTAGCTAAGTAGCAAGCCGTACTCATTGCTTGGCCGTGATTGATTGTTGGAGTCTATTTCCTGTCTAGTCTAGGCTTGTCTAGTTTATCTTATTTTATTAATTAGCTTCCTGTCATTTCCTTAACATGCTATTTCTTACTACATGCTCAGCTTCACCACATGCTCATATGTCCAGTTTATTCTACATATTTACTTGTTATTTCCTTACATGTTCTCAGTTTCCTTTCGTATACATTGTGGTACCAATTTATTAATCCAGTCTCGTTTACTGTTTTATCTTAGAGATATTATAAATTGTGTGCTGGTTTTAGTTCATAGTTTGGCTTCCTTTGTGGTACTTGCTATTGGGGTTCTGACCGCACTGGTTTTGCTTTGACCACATTTAGTTGAGGAGCCCGAGGATCTTTCGGACCTTCCACTCGAGGGTGACCACCCGGAGCACCAGGGTGCTTGAGTGGGTGTTCTTTCTTTTACCTACTCTTTTCTGTACATATTCTTTTGAGGCATTTAGCTACCGAGCACGTGTTTAGCTCGTGTTTTGGACTTGACATTTGTCCTACGGGCTTAAACATGATGTTATATTTCTAGACTGTAGCTAAAGGTGATCATGTATTACTTAGTCTTGCTAGTTCTTTATTTTGTATTACTAGCTTCATGATCATCAATATATTATAGTTTGGGACGCTTTATTGTCTTATATGCCTGATGATCATATCCTTTTACATTATCTGCTTAAATGTGATTGAGATATCTAGGATTTTTGACCTAGGAATGACTATTGTCTTGTAGTAATAACCCCCATCTATACAGCTTATACGTTATTTTGGAGTACTAGAGTACTCTGGTATACGTAGCTGGCCTTGTCCATCCCTACTTACAAGTATTCTGGTTCTGGGGAGTGACACAATCCTTGAGCCAATGAGTTTTTACCAAGTTCTTTAGAATATCTGCCAATTACAATCTCTTCATTGCTGAAAAAATATGCCTACAAGGAATCCCTTTGGTCTCCATCCACAAGCAGTCACAGTTTATGATATTGTCGACAAGATAAAATATAACTTTTTGGTTGATACTGTTTCGCGACAAATACTTTTGGATAGTGCAAACTTCTGCATCTCTTATGATGTGATGGTGGAGAATAGTATATTTATCAGAACGTGTGATTTTCTTTCTTACCTCTATAAACACTTTTTTCGTATAAATTGCTGCAAATTGATCTTCTATTACGTCTATGCTAGTTTGTTTCACAACTTGTGTTGAGATTTTATCAGTGACGTGCTTAATCATTTGGCCGTAACGTAAAGCTGCCAAACCGTGGTCACAATGTTGAAGGGCCTTCCATAGTGGCAGTTTCTCATTCAAAAATCTTTTCAGAAATGCGTCCATTGGTTCACATCTATTTGTTGCAGTAGAACCACTAAAATAGTTTCCACGTAGGAATGTGTCCGCCCATCGCTCCCTCGTTCTGTACAATGCAGTGGTCCACTCATTGTTCTCTACATTATAATCCTTTAGCATCTGCTGCCAACGGTTTTCAAATTCTTCGACTGAATAGTACCTGTTTAGAAAACATGCACAATAACTAAAGTTTTAATATTGTAACAACAACATACTTCAAAGTAAAGTACCAAGTGTGAGATGTACCTTTTAATCAGAATACTCAATTCTTTTGCAAAACTATCTCGACGTATATGTTTGGTTGAATTGTTTAGGATATGCCATGAGCACGTTCGATGAACTATGCTGCGTATTAAACCTCAATTCGTTTATACATGGATCTGCAACCATTTGTGAGAACTCTCTGGTAATTTGCCATTCATACACTCTTGGAATTTTTGTAAAACCCAAGAATATGTCCCAGCAGACTCATTATGGATCAATATGATTATATGTAATACAAATAGTGAAAAGGGAAAAATAGGGGCACGGACACGATGCTAGGGTTTGTGGAAAAATTGTGAAAGAATTTGTGGATGATCAAAATTTATGGAGGAGTACCTGTATATTTATAGGATGTAGGAATTCCCAATTGGATAAGGACTAAAAATATTTAAAATCCAAGTAGATAATTCACCTATTTAAATAATTTTTAAAACAATTCAAATAAATTTCAAATCTAATCCAAATTAAATATAGATACATCTACACCCATAAATTCAAATTGTAAATCATCATAATTAATTTAAACAATAATCAACCGTTTTAAAATATATTTTATGAACACTAAAAGTATAATAAAATTTAATTTTGAAAATTGCATTATTATTAAAAAATAAACTATTAAATATTTATGATATATATATATATATATATATATATTATATATATATATATATATATATATATATATATATATATATATATATATGCACGAAAAAAATATTATTTATTATTAATAATTGTTATAACGAAAGGCCTTGTATAAATAAAATAAATAAATAATAACTTGAAAACTTTAGTACGATAGCTAAAATAACTATTATATATATTATTTTGAAACTATAAAAAAAGAAAAAAAATATTTTTCTACAAATATGTACGCTCGCACATATTCGCACTCGTCGAGCAATTACGAAAAATATAATCTCGTGCGTGACGTACAATACTAAAAAATAATCCATTACCAAATTTATTTTTAAAAAATATAGTAGAAAATTTAGGGATTTTACATCCTACCCAGCTTAAAAGAATTTCGACCTCGAAATTAAGAATTTGTAGGGGGTGAGATGACACAAGGGGTATCGATGGGAAACAATCAATAACAGTTCATGCCGTAAGAAATCGCTGATCTAGATCTTAGAAAAATAATACGGTATGGTCATAATTGATAGGAAGGCTAGAGGAAGTTCAAGTATAATGCCTTCGTCCTTCTAAAATAGGTGAAGGCGAAAGCAATAAGGAGTTCAAAAGGAGATATTATCGAGTACGAATACGTGGTTCAAGGATGACCGAAAAATTTCAAAAGGAGTTGCCAAGGCAGTCGCGGATGGGACTCTAGAGGACAAGTTTGATTATGTTCCATTCACATAGAATAATAGACAAAAGCGAACCAAAGTGCACCCGGTTGATCATAACATCATGCACCGGTTCTGATTAGACAATATGTTAGTGAGCGCGCTCAATAGCATAAGTCATGAACAAACTCGATAAATAGATAAGTTTACAAAACTAGATTATAGTAGCAACATTAGTCAAGGTGGTGCAAACATAGGCACGGGAGACTAAGATTGGAATAAGGTAGAAATTGGTTCGAACTTCTAAAGGATATAAGTCATGTCATGTGATGGTCTTCATACAGTCATCCTATAGTCTTCTCGTCCAAGTCTTTGGGTGTCTAGATGGGTTAGGGTCTTCTGGATTCTAGAATCTAAGTAAACTTACTAATATAGGTCACAAGGACACAGGGTTTGCTAGGTCATAAGGCATTCTACCCAACTAAAAAGAATTAAACTAAGGGTATTTTGGGACAAAAGTAACATGTCTAACTAGTAGGGTCAATCTCTAGCAAGCACGAAGGGGAGATAAGAATAATGATAGAAGGAATCAAGCAAGATGCAATCGATGAGTCATACGGTAGTTCGAATATGGAATCGAGAAAAGAGGTCAAGCATGTGGATGAGATCCTAGACTTCTAATCATATTCGCAGGCTTGCTTGGTAAGGTAAAGTAACCAAATAATTTATCTTGACCTGCATGGGCCACCATAAAAATATGTAATATCCCAGTCCCAAAATACGTAGAACTAGGAACGTAGACATGCCAGCCGTATAATAAATATACGTAAGCTGTAAAATGCAGTAGAACCATAACTAATTTCATCCACACAAAATAAATGAATAAAAGATATCATTTAATGATAACGATTTATCTTGATACAATATGTTGGGCGAAGACAAATCCACTACCAACAAGTAAAGAAAAAATACATAAGAAAAGAAATAATTTTGGCGAGCGAAGCGAAGACGATCCAAGTGCAATCATCCTCGAAGAAATAGCGATGATCACGGCTAGAGCTAGAACACCTGCGAAAGACAAGATCACACACCTAGAGAGATAACCAGGTCCTCAGAGGGACGTAACAAGACACATAATATCATGCCATATAAACTGAATAAATATTGCTCAAATAAATAAGTCAATTGAATTATAATATGGTCCAATACACACCTATTGTACTAGCTTACCATCCCCCAACCAAACAAGGACATGAGATGGTAAACTAATTCATGGTGACGTATCTTTCCATGCTATAAATCCAATATGGTATCCGGACCCCAACAAGGTTCAATACCTTCTCATCGAAGTAGTAAGTCACACCTACAATCAAACAAGGACAAGATGTGATGAACTAATCCGCGACAAGTTATTGTTCCAAGCCACGGTCAGATACAAGTACCCAAACCAAAAGTACTCATACCTAACGGATAAAGGTGACTAACCGTTCTAAGTAAAATGTAGTTAAGAACAATCCTTCGTAGCATGGGCCCTGGCTAAATAGGATCGGCATAGTCCCCCCTTGGGCACCAGAGGCCCCATCAGTAATAGCATGACGTTCCGCAGAATCGTCAGTGACCGTCAGTAATCATGGATAATTTGACCCGCGTCTCCGACGGAGCTCACGGGTTACAAAAGAGAAAGTGCATCGAAGCTCATACGCTAAGGAATTGTCCTCCCCGTCCCAATGCCTAGTATGTTGTATCCACAACAGTAAACCTCTATAACTGTTAAGTCAAAACTAGCATGCAATCTCTATTAGCGGTTATTCCTATCGCACGGCTTGTACGTACTGGTGGCCAGCCAATCATGTACGTCCGTGTTCTACATGCGACACACAACTTCGTGGTACTACGTGTTAAGGCCAATGAATGCAACACACAAGGTGGTCCCTTAAACTAGGTTTAATGTGTAAGAAAAATAATACATAGCAGGTATATAAATGAACAGTAAGTTCTAACAGGTTATGCCATGTATCACAGTTTATTTTGCATAAAGAAAATAAATAATGCATGAAATATGAGCTAAAATAAATAAATAGCAAATGACAAGGTGTCTTGCCTGGTAGGACGTCTGGTGTGCTGCGATGATCAAGGTGGCACAAATTATGACTTTGGTGCAACAACTATGTATTGTGACCTCGGGTGGTGGCACGGATAGTTCCATCGGGTCCAGAAGGGTCAATTTAGTTAGGGTGGACATAAGGTAGTTCAGAATTGGACGAAAGAATAGGAATAATAGGACTCGTTACGGATAGGAAAAAAATCAAAGAAATAATGGATAAATATTATATATATGAGTTTTAGAAAAATATCAACAACTTTGGAATCTAGATTTTATTAGTCAAATAAACTGTTAGGAATAATACATTGAAAAGTCGAAATACTTTTGAGCTAAACTAAGTTTTATAATATTTCTAGGTAGAAAACCATATCTTATTAATTAAAATAAATTTACGAAAATACTTGAGTATATATATATATATATATATATATATATATATATATATATATATATATATATATATATATATATATATATATATATTTCTTTAATGTATATATAATAAATTTAGAAATTACACTTTTATTATCCGATAGTTGGAACACCTTAACAAAATATTTACATAATACTTAATAAAAATAAAAATAATAATGATCCATACCTATACTGTTGACATGGAAATAGTAAAATAAATAATAATAATAGTAATAATTATTATCTAATAACAATAATAATATTAATAATAGAACCAGTGAACATACCAGTATGTATACCTAGTAAATACTTATACTAATATTTTAAATAAAAAATCAAAACTAATAAAAATACTTAAACAATAACTACTCTACTACTACTAAATATAATGATAATAATAATAATAATTAACAAATACGAAATAAGGAAAAAGAAAAAAAAGAAAAATAATAATAATAATAAAAGCACTCCAGTGGTTCTCCTTTTTGGAGAACCAACTTTTCGAACACTGAAAAAGAAAAAAAACGAAGTTGGAGAGAGAAAAGGTTTAGAGAGGGGGGAATCGAGAGAGCCATAGCTGGAGGAACAATTCGTCGGCCGCTCACCGAGGGCGGCGGCGGAGCAGTGCAGAAGGCACGAGGGCTCCAGTTGCCGAGGGAGAGCGCGGGAGAGAGATGGGGAAGTCGGACACATGGCAGAGGTTTTCTCGGTCACAACGGCGAGAGGAAGGGGGTTCCAGCGGGTCGGCACGACGCGGTGGCGGGGGATCGGCGCGGGGCGTCGCCGGTGATGGCGCGGAGGAAAAGCTCGCTCGACCGGAGCTGAGCGCTGGTGGAAGACTTTGGAGAGTGGGGGCCGGTCTCTGGTCGAGGGTTTCCAAGCACGGCGGAGGACGGCTCGCCGGAGATGGAGGCAAGCCACGGTGGTGGCGGGGGTGTTTGTTTTTGTTTCTTTAATTTCTGGGGTTTGCCGGAGTCGGGTTTCCGGTAGGGTTGACGGAGGTGGCCGGAGCCAGGGAAGGCCGGGTCGTCGTGTGTGAAGGTGTTTACTGGATGTGGTAAGGCGACAGGTGGTGGTGGTGCATCCAGTCGGCCACGGCAAGGTGGTGGTAAGCCGGGGAGTTGGCGGGGGTGACGGCGTTTGGTGGTGCCAGCGGTGGTGAATGGTGGTCTGGAAGATGGTTGTCGGGGGAGCTCCGGTGGGTCGGGGTTATTGGCACTGGTAATGGGGACGATGATAAGGTGGTCATTGTGGGACGGTGCCGGTAGGAATGGTGGCCACGATGACAGGGGACGTCGGGATGGTCGGGGCTACGATGGGCTGGAGTGGTGATGATGGTGACGGGGCTGTTACGTCGCCGACGGGGGCGGCCGAGACAGAGCTTGGTTTAGATTTAGGATTTGGGTCGAGTCAAAGATTGTTATCAGGTTGTGTCGGGTGTTATGGAGATTTGTGTCCACGGTGTTGGACACGAAGGAGAGGGAAATTTGTATATGTAATACAAATAGTGAAAAGGGAAAAATAGGGGCACGGACACGATGCTAGGGTTTGTGGAAAAATTTATGGAAGAATTTAGTGGATGATCAAAATTTATGGAGGAGTACCTGCCTATTTATAGGATGTGGAAATTTCCAATTGGATAAGGACTAGAAATATTTAAAACCCAAGTAGATAATTCCATCTATTAAAATAATTTTTAAAACAATTCAAATAAATTCCAAATCCAATCCAAATTAAATATCGATACATCTACACCCATAAATTCAAATTGTAAATCATCATAATTTATTTAAACAATAATCAACCGTTTTAAAATATATTTTATGAACACCAAAAGTATAATAATATTAATTTCAAAAATTGCATTATTATTTAAAAATAAACTATTAAATATTTATGAAATATATATATATGCACGAAAAAAATATTATTTATTATTAATAATTGTTATAATGAAAGGCCTTGTATAAATAAAATAAATAAATAATAACTTGGAAACTTTAGTACGATAGCTAAAATAACTATTATATATATATTATTTTGAAACTATAAAAATAGAAAAAAAATATTTTTCTACAAATATGTATGCTCGCACATATTCGCACTCGTCGAGCAATTACGAAAAATATAATCACGTGCGCGACTTATAATACTAAAATATAATCATTACCAAATTTATTTAAAAAAATATAGTAGAAAATTTAGGGGTTTTACAGCAAACAAACGCGACTGGAATAAAAAGCTTGGTGAGTGCCTATGGGCGTATCGGACGACGATTCGGACGGCTACAGAAAATACACCATTCTCCTTGGTCTACGGGAGCGAGGCAGTCCTCCCATTGGAAACTCAGATCCCCTCACTTCGAGTGTCCCTCACCTACTGGTTAACGGCGGACGATAACAACCGCCGATGTCTACAAGAGTTAGAAGTATTAGATGAAAAGTGTTTACAAGCTCAACAAAGTATAGAGCTCTACCAAGCGCGCATCTCTCGGTCTTTCAACAAGAAAGTCAAGCAGAGGATATTCCTAGTGGGCGATCTTGTCTTGGCCATTCGCAGACCAATGGTCATGACTCACAAGACTCCTGACAAATTCCAGCCTAAGTGGGAGGGTCCGTTCGTCATCGAGACCGTATTCTCCAACGGCGCATACCGTCTCGTAAAACAAAATGGAGACTTGCTCATGATGCCCATCAACGATAAATTCCTCAAGAAATACTATGCCTAATGACACCTTCCAACCATCTCTCGAATTGTGAGTTATATACCCGCAGGTATCGCTGAACTTACACTCTGACTTCAAATCTCCCAGATTGTTGAGTTATGTACCCTCAGGTCCCACTGAACTTACTCTCTGATTACTCTGGATGAATTCTCTTGGTCGTATCTATGTACCCCCTGGTCATAGATTTTCTACCACCAAGAATTTGCCTCAAAATCTATTACCCGCACCACCGGGGCGCAGAAGGACAATAAGTCCACACAACTTATCCTAATCTATTGCTCGTACTGTCAGTGCACAAAAAGGGTAATATGTCCACAAAAACTCCCCAACAAAAAAAACCAACCATGTCCATATTACCTCTGAGTTATTTTTTCCGTCCATCGTAAAGAAATCACCCCATGCATAAAACTTCCACGTTGATAGCACCTATAAGTTGTTCTTTGTATCCCTATCATGCCTACCCCTAACATGTCCTCATTACCTCTGAGTAGGAAGGCTTTATTTTGACCCATATTTACCACGTCCTCATTACCTCTGAGTAAATACGTTGGTTTCCTCTCTAATTATTATCAGTACTCGCATCGCCAGTACACAAAAATGATGATAAGTCCACAAAAATTATCCTAATCTATTACTCACACCATCAGTGTACCAAAGAGTAGTAGGTCCACAAAATATGATTCAAATCTATTTCCTCGTATTTTCAGATGCGCAAAAGGACAATAGGTCCACAAAAATCCCCTAGTGGGATGTCCTTTACAAATGTTGTATTAGGCCCTCTAGTACAAGCACTACAAAATACCACAAATAGAATGGAGTGAGCATACTCTGGTCATTCAAGATCAGTTACATTTATAGGACTACATCGACAGCAAAGAAAGGAAAATCTGACAATACATAGTTGGGTTTGACATCGCTTCGTCTTCAAGTAGTTTTGTGGCCCTCGAAGGAAGTCATGTTCTACTGCTGAGAAGCAAACAAAGCTGTTGAATCTCCAAGGAGCTGCCGGGAGGAGGGTAAGTATAGCATGCTATCCTCCCCTCTATATTGTGGATACCTTAGCCCCGCTCCATCAAGGGACCATACCTTCAAAACATGGTCCCTGATGGTGGTTTCGCCTACCTAGGAGAGCCGTGAAGGCGCGATGTTCATAACGACACCTGACCACCGTCCAACTCTCCGAGGTATAAAGGCTCTTCCTACCATCTGGGGAAAACTCTTCCGAAGCATGAAGAGTCCTGAGTTGTTTGATGTGTATGCCAAAAAGGCGTAGAAAAAACTCTTCCGAAGCATGAGGAGTTTGAGCTCTCTGATGTAGGTGCCAGAATATTGTACTTTCACACTATTACCGACACCGGTCCTGAAGAAGCTTGTTAGCCAGACCCCTACGAAAAAATATGAGAAGAAGGGGGATTCAGCACCGAGAAAACAAAGAACTATGTTATGCGGCCTAGCTAGTTAGACGTCCCAGCCAAAAAAAGAATTCATACAGTCCTACAGTAATGAGGCCGACTTCATGAAGCACTCATGCAGCATTTATACGGCTCAGTTATTATCATGCGGCTCAGTCATGAAAAACTCATGCGGCCAAATCAGTCACATGGCGATCATACGACCCAATCTTACAGTATTCATGTGACCCAATCATAAAGTGCTCATGTGGTACCTATGCGACTCGGTCGTGAAAAGTTCATACAGATTCACCTTGAGGCACTCAGCCAGTTCAAGTTCGAATAAGCAGCGATTATGCGACTCAGCCTGTGCAGCCCTATAGTATAGAACACATGGGGTCCAGACGAGATAGGGCATACATCAACCAATTTTATAGCAGAGGCAGTATACAAAAGCCCCGCGTACGAAATTTCAGTCATCATCTGCTCACCACCCATACCCTTGGAAGAAGGTTGCACATCGGAATGAATAGGAAGAAGTGTCTACCGCTCTCGACGGGGAAGCAAGTCTCTCCCATTTGGCCGTCGCACCAATCGACTTAGAAGCTTTTGGAGCCATAGCAGAAAGTATAAAGGAAGAGAAAGTGAAAGAGGAAAGACTCTCTCTGAATGACTCCTATTTATAGAGTTGTTGAAGAGAGACTTTTCGATTCTCGAGATCATTAAAGATAGAGACGATGTTTAGGGACTTTATCCCTAGTAACCGTCGAGCGTCTCTTCGGTTTTCGAGATCATTAAAGATAGAGTCGATGTTTGGAAACTTCATCCCCAGTAACCGTCGGCTTTATCTCGAAAATTGATCCATAACCGAGTCAGGATAATTAAATACAGCAGTGACAGCTGGCAGACTCTCTGCGGCTCAAAGCGTCCCTACGACTCAAGATTTGTTCTGCGGCTCAGTACTTCTCTCCGATTCAAGTTCGAAAACTACTTCCTGTAACTTGAAGACTCGCTACGGCTTGGCATATTTTTTATGCTTCTTATTCAAAGTTTTCTAAATTTGCTATTTGGAAACTTTGAAGGGGGTCTTGTAGAAACATAAAAAATATGGAGTTCATGCGAATTACAAATTGCCGTATAGGTACTTTGGGCCAAACAGGTCCGCATGAAGGAAAGCCGCATGACTGCTCAAAGACATATGCGACCCATCGACGAACAGCTGTAGAAGGAAAATATGCGACCAAGGAGGAGCAGTGTGACTAATAAAGCTGACAAGTCCTCGCAAAACATGACAGTTCTGACACTTCGACAAGAAAGATAAGACGTGAGACGTCGTCCAAAAGCAGGGTTCGTACGCCTCCATGCGGCCAAAAAAATGTCATCTAAGTCCGCATGAACCTCATGCGGCCCAGCTTATGCGGCTCCAAAATTTTCAGAACTACAGGCAGCCAGGAGTAACTGTGATCCAGGTCGCATGCATGAGTCTTCATGCGACCCTGCATGATCGAAGACTTGAGAATGCTATACGCAACTGGGACACGTGACAATCTGACCAATTCCTCAACTACCCAAATTTACTGTAACAAAATCCCAACAAACCGACAGATGGTAGCCCAAGAGCGAGTCTTCGCGTGCTAATCAGCCACGTGGCCGTAAGCCGTCTATGCGGCTCAAAATCCATCCTATTATAAATAGCAGGGTGCCACACCCCTGTAAAAGGCTGGCAACCTTCAACAAAAAAGCAATATCCTCACGAGCTAGAGATTGCATCAGATAGTCCACGGAGTAAGGCAGAGTTGATAGCACTTTCCCGAGCCTCCACCGTCATCCCCCAGAATCAAAACTAAACAATTGTACTTATATTATTTCCTAGACTTTCTTTCTAGGCCCTTTCTTTGTACAAGCGAGTTTGCAATCAATTCCAGTATTCTGTAATACCTGTTGTTGATTTTTATGGCAAACAATTTATATTTTAAATAAATTTTGTAAAAAATTAATAAAATTTTACTTATAATTTGTTATGGATAAATATATTTATGATATTGTTGAAATAGTTCAAATATTTAAATATATTTGAGTTAAAATTTGTTAAACAATTTAAATATTTTTTGATATTTCTTTCTATTTAAATTTAGTTTTTAAACTATTTTAAATTTAGTTTTTAAATAGATATTTGTACTGAACTAAATGAGAGAAAGTTTAATTCGTAATTTTTTTATTCATCTATTTTTCATTTTGCTAACAGAGGAATTATCAATTGGCTTCGTCCATCTGGATATATTCTTGCACAGACACGAAACCAGTTGGATCTGGATGGCTTGAGTAATATGTGTCAGATATGGTGGAGGACACAGGATACAGAGATTTTAAGAATTATTTTATAAAAAATATTTTCTACAATTTTTTTACCAAGCAGAAATTTTTAACTTTTCTTCTTAAAATTATTTTTCAGATAGAAGTAACCAAAAGCAAAATAAGAATCTGTATATCTAGAAAGCAATTTTAAAACTTCTTCTTAGAAAATTATTTTCAGAAATATTTTTTCAGAAAACTTATCCAAACGGATCCTTAAATTTTATATTTTCGATAATTTTTAAAAAATAAAATGGTCCATGATATTCATACGGTTTAGACGGCTCATTTTTTAGAAGATTGAGAACATAAAGAGAAACACGCTTCGGCTCTGCTTGGTTACGTTTTAAAACTCATATTTTTTTAGTTTAAACGTTATGTCAGTTAAAAAGAGTTTTTGGCAGTCGATACTCCAAAACTGCTTTCGGAAAAAAAAATTAGAAACATACATTTAAACTCTGCTTTATGAAAGTAGAGAAATGTTGTTTTGGGAGAGCACTTCTTTCTTTGGGACCCGAGATCCTTCCCTCCCCTAACCAGCTCACCCCCCCCCCCAAAAAAAAGTGTTCTTTCTCCTGAGGCTATGCAACAACACCAAAAAAATCTCCTCCATCTTCTCCATTTTTTTTTGCTTCCTCTCCATCTTCTTCTCCATCTTTTTCTCTCGTGGAGTGTGGGACGACGAGGGTGGACCGTGGTCGAGAATGTCAGCCTAACGAAGGATCTCCTTGTCCTCTTCTTCTTTGCCAACTCCGAAAGCTTCGTGTCGACCAACTAGCTGTTGTCGTTGCTCCTCTCCGTCATCCGTCGCTGCTCCTCGTCACTAAGAAGTGCGGCCGCTCCTCTCGCAGTTTGTAGAACTCTACCTCTTATGAGCACTCGAAGTCGGCTGGAGTCGAGAATGAGCGAGCTTCTTGTGGTCGATGTTGAACTCTCTCCCTTCTTCTGCGACGGGGACAAGACCTCCTACCGGAACTGAATTTGAGTTAGATAGATGGCGGGACACATCGTATAGAAACCAGACACAACAAATATGACACAATTTTATTAAACCAATTGTTTTCTAAAATTGTTTTACCAAACAACGTATTCAAAAAAAATTCAAAAATTATTTTTCGGATGAAAGTAACCAAAAGCAAAGTCGAAATACATATACTCAAGAAACAACTTTATAACCTACTTTCAGAACCAAATTTCAGAAAATATATCCAAACGGACCCTTCGTTTCTCTATGTACAAATTTTACAAACTGCGAGAGGACTTAACATTAAATGTTAATATTAATGTTAATATATCCCATATATATATATATTAATGTTAATATTAATGTTAATATTAATGTCAATATTAATATTAATGTTAATATTAATATATCCAAACGGACCCTTCGTTTCTCTATATATTTAATGTTAATATTAATATTAATGTTAACATTAATATTAACATTTAATATTAAGCTTTTCATTATATATATATATATTAATGTTAATATTAATATTAACATTAATATTAACATTAATATTAATATTGACATTAATATTAACATTAATATTAATATTTATATTAATGTCAATATTAATGTTAATATTAACATTAATATTAACATTAACATTAACATTAATATTAACATTAACATTAGTATTAACATTATAATTAATATTAACATTACGAATTAGAGTGAGTGGGGTTTTTAGGGGACTTTCTAAGAGTGACTTTTAATCCGCTCCCATATATATATATATATATATATATATATATATATATATATAAAATATATATATATATATATATATATATATATATATATATATATATATATATATATATACACCCGGGTTTCGGATTTCGGATTCTTCGGATAATCCGACACATGAAACCGAGTTCACTCCGATTTTTGATCGGATTCAAATATTTTAACTCGAGTCTAAATCTGAATATGAGTATCTTAAATTCTAACACAATCCATTAATAGGTTTATCCTATAGGAGTTTAGTCCGTCCAGGTTGCACACCTACTCTCTATAAAGAAATCAAACAGCTAGCGATGTGTACATTATTAGATTAGATAGGCTCATTCCACAAAGCAGGCAGCATGTAGCAGTTTAATAAACAAAGGAGGTGATGGCATGAGCTTAGAGATGATGATGTAACGCCCCAGTCCCAAAATACGTAGGACTAAGAACGTAGACATGCCAGCTGTATTCATACGAAGTATACTCCAATATATGGAAGCCTCGTATAAATATATAAGCTGTAAAATGCAGTAGAACCATAACTAATCTCATCCACACAGAATAAATGAATAAAAGATCATATAATGAGAATAAATTTGTCTTGATACAATATGTTGGGCGGAGACAAATCCACTACCAACAAGTAAAGAAAAAGTACATGAGTAAAGATATGAATTTGGCGAGCGAAGCGAAGACGATCCAAAATGCAATCATCCTCGAAGAAGTAGCAAAGACCACGGCTAGAGCTAGAATATCTGCGAAAGACAATAGCACACACCTGGCAAGACAACCAGGTCCTCAGAGGGACGTAACAAGACACATCATAGCATGCCATATAAACTGAATAAATATCGCTCAAATAAATAAGTAAATCGAATTTATAACATGGTCCAATACGCACCTACTGAACGAGCGTACCATCCCCCAACCAAACAAGGACAGGAGATGGTAAACTAATTCACGACGACGTATCTTTCCATGCTAAGAATCCGATATGGTATCCGGACCCCAACAAGGTTCAATTCCTTCTCATCGAAGTAGTAAGTCACACCTACAACCAAATAAGGACAAGATGTGACGAACTAATCTGCGACAAGTTATTGTTCTAAGCCACGGTCAGATACAAGTACCCAAACCGAAAGTACTCGTACCTAACGGATAGGGTAGCCTACCGTTCTATGTGAAATGTAGTTAAGAACAATCCTTCCTACGCATGGGCCCTGGCTGAATAGGATCGGCGTAGTCCCCCTTGGGCACCAGAGGCCCCAGCAGGAAGAGCATGACGTTCCGCAGAATCGTCAGTGGCCGTAGTAATCATGGGTCATCAACCCCGTATCTCCAGCGGAGAGTCCGGGTCACAAGGGAAGTGCATCGAAGCCCATACGCTAAGGAATTGTCCTCCCCGCCCAATGCCTACTGTGTTGTATCCACAACACAAACCACTATAACCGCTAAGTCAAACTAGCATGCAACCTCTATTAGCGGTTATTCCTATCGCACGGCTTGTACGTACTGGTGGCCAGCCAATCACGTACTTCCGTGTTCTATATGTGACACACAACTTCGTGTTTACAATGTGTCAAGGCCAATGAATGCGACACACAAGGTGGTCCCTTAAATCTAGGTTTAATTTGTAAGAAAAATCATACACAGCAGGAAATATAAAAGAACAGTTATGCCATGTATCACAGTTTATAAAGAAAATAATAGACATGCATGAAATATGAGCTAAAAATAATTAAACAGCTAATGGCAAGGTGTCTTGCCTGGTGGTACGCCTGGTGTGCTGCGATAATCATGATGGCATGAACTGCGACTTCGGTGTAACAACTGTACAAGGGGACCTCGGATTGCGGTACGGATCGTGTCATTGGGTCCAGAAGGGTTAATTTAGTTAAAGTAGGCATATGGAAGTACGGAATTGGTGAGAAAAACGGGAGTAATAGGCTGGTCATGGACAGAAGGATAATCAAAGAAATTTGAATAATTAGATACATATACTATTTTAAGAAAATAATTATAGAACTTGAAATTATATTTAAATAATTTCTAGGTAAATACTTGAAAACCATAAATCGTTTTTAGACTATAAATTCTAACCTTGTAAAAATATGATTTGAAATAAAGAACTATATTTTATTTAAATCACCAAAAATATTTTATAATTTTGAAACTACATTTTTATAGGCCAAAATATTTTTATATATTTAGAAAATAAAACAATAATAGTACTATCATATACTTGTATCATAAAATATTGTATGCTACTGCTACTATATGAGTATACTATCCTACAACAAAATTAATAATAATAATAGTCAATATAAAATTAATATATAAATATAATTGAAACAGTACTCTCAATAATAATAATAATAGATAATAGATAATAATTTCTAAGCCATAGCTAATACCAGTAAAATAGAAAGTTCAAACAGACCAACAAATAGTAATAAAAACGAAACAAAACAAAATACTTTAAAATTAATAATAATAATAACATTAATAATAATCTAATAATAATACTAATAATAATAATACTAATGATAATAAAAACTATAAAACAAAGTTTATAATAAAAATAATAATACTAATAATACTAATTAATAATAATAATAATAATAATAATGTAAACAGCAGTTAAAAAAAATCGGCTCTCTCTTTTCGTGGGAGAGATGAAAGTAAAAAAAAAAGAAACAAAAAACAAAGAACAGAAGGGGAGGGTTTTCGAAAGGACACTGGAAGAGAGAGAGGGGAAGCACAGAGAGAGGTGAGAGAGCGGACGAGAGCAAGCGGTGACGGTCGGAGCGGGTGAGCAGCGAGGAGGAGGGAGGAAGCGGAGGGTTCTGGTGGTCCGGGTATTCGAGAGGGAGAGAGAGAAGGAAAGAGAGGAGCGGGAGTCGGTGGTTCGTCGCGTGCCTGGCCGGAGAAGGAGGATGGGCGGAGGAAGACGGAGAGGAACGGAGCGGCGGGGGACTTGGGGTGGTCCGGTGGTCGAGGGCTTCACGGAGAAGGAAGGGGAAGAAGGGAGGTGAGCGGAGCTGCGGCGACGCGGCTCCGGTGAGGGCCGGAGGTTGCAGATCGACGGTAATGGGGGTTTTGATGGGCGCGGGGAGAGCGTCGGTCGGGAGGCTAGGAACGGCGGACGGCGGTGCGGACGGAGTCGACGGAGGTTGTGTGAGAGGCTGCGCCGGCTCGTCGACGGTGGAGCCGCGGCGGTTCGGGACTGGGAGCGGCGGAGAAGGCTCAGGTGAGGTTAGGGTTAGGGTTTTTTTCTTTTCTACTTTCCTTTCTATCTCTGCTGTGGCTTCCTCGGGTCGTCGGCGGGTTGCGCCGGTGACGGTGGTGGTGGTAGTTGGCGGTTGTGGTCGGGTTGGCTGGGGCTCCGGTGTGGTGGCGGTGTTGTGTTGATGATGGTGGTTGTGTCGATGATGGTTTTGGGCTGTGGTTGTAATGGTGGTCGGTGGTGGTTCCGGTGAAGACGATGATGGCTGCGGTGGTCCGGTGTTACGGCAATGGCCGTGGTGTTGGCCAGGTTTTTGGCCAGCAGGGTTCGGGAGGATGGGCTGGGTTTTGCTGGTGATGGTGGTGGTGTTGAGGGATGGTCGGGTCTGTCCATGGCTGTGGTAGCGACGTCGGCAGCGGGTAAAGGTGGACGGGTTAGAGGGATGGGAATAGGTTTAGGATTTGATATATGGTGTCGGGGTTGTCGACACGGGGATTTGAATGTATATGTAATCTATGGAATAAGAATTTGATGGTGGAACACGGACACGAGGCACGCACTTTGAGGATGGTGGAAATTTGTGGAATAATAAAAAGTTGGAGGAGTACCTGCCTATTTATAGGATGTGGGAATTTCCAAATAGATAAAGGTTAGAATTTGTTTAAAACCCAAAATAGATATTCCCAAATTTAATTTAAAGCAATCAATCCCAATCCAAATCCAAAATCAAATCTAATTTAAATCAAATTAAAATACCTTTAGTTTAAAATCAAATCAATTAATCCAATTTCAAATATAGATTCTAGTTTAATCTATTTAAATAATTCCAAACATTAAATCAAGATTTAATTGGCCAAAATAACTTTCAGAAATATTTTTCAAAATGCCAATAATAATAATTTCGAAAATAATAAATATTTTTAAATATCTTTTTGCACAATAAAATATTACTATTAATAAATTTTGAAAATTATACTTTTATTTAAAATAGACCCAAAATTAAATAACGTAATATTTGTATGCAATAAATATTAGGCTTTTCTAGTATACAAAAATATTATTTACTATTAGTAACTCTTAGAAACAAAGGCTTTTTATAGCAGAATATTTATATAATATTTTGAAATAATAAAATAGGAAAAAATGTTTTTCTAAAATATGTACGCTCGCACATATTCGCACTCGACGAGCAACTACGAAAAATAAAATTTCGTGCGCGACGTATAATACGACTACGTGGCGTACAATACAAAATTTTAAATCCGTACAAATATTAATAAAAAAATAATTAGTAGAAATTTAGGGGTTTTACAGATGATGGGAGGAGTTAGTTTGCAGCAGTTTGCCTGTCTCTATAGACTAGCAAAATGTTAATCACGCTTACACTTAAAAAAACATAAATATACATATAGATTGACAAGGATGCAAACATTTTAAGCAATATTATGCTAGCTAATCAAGTCGTTTTAGTCCTAGGCCATCTTCAACATATTCTTAAAAGGCTAAATTTTAACTTGATACACTTAATTATTCATGTTTGACAATTTGTTACTATAAATTTTTAAAATAGTCAACTTGATATTATCAAAAATATTATCAACTTCGTATCCTGAAAAAACAAAAAAATTCGAAAATACCCCTATTCCCTCCATTCACTCCGTCAAGGTGCGCGCACTGTCACCCTCATTTCCCGTATTTCGTATTTATACTCATAGTTAGATTTTGGCATGTATTTTATTTTTCTCGACTTGCAGAATTTTTGGTTTTCTCGTATTTTAGGTTTCGGCTCGGCTCGGTTTTAGTTAGGTTGGTTTGATTTTAAACCCAATGGAACACCTTAACCTATACTCCACCCTCATTCCACCATAACCCACCCTCATTAAAATTCCCACCAACCGTTCTCTCTCCTCATTACTTCCCTCATTAAATTCCTAACTCCTTCTTCTTCCTTCTTCCATACAACACCCCACCCATAGGCAAGTGCATCTTGCCACCATATGAAGACCAAATTTTATTTGCCTAATAGCTTAATTAGATGATTTGGAACAACATTAAAATTTGACATTTTTGGATTTGGAGCTTGGATTCTCCTAGATCTAAGTTTTTACCATTTTTGGAATTTCTTGGGTTTGATCTACCAAACTTGGATTTTTGCTTATTTTGATGCTTCTATGTTGTAGAGAATCGAATTTTACACAAGTTAGACTCTTGAAATTCCGGATTTCGCGTTTTATGGACCAAGTTGTGAAGTTCCAAAGTTTTGAGGCCATTGGTGTTCTTCCTCTCAGCGTGAGGAAGAAGAAGACCCCCTCCCCAGCCGCGCTGTTTAGCGCCGGGCTGCTCCCCCGCGTCGCGCTCATTAGCGCTGGCCTGCGCGCTTTGTTGGCCCGTGCGCCCCTGTGCGCCTTGCTGGCCTGCGCGCCCCTGCGCGCCTCGCTGGCCCGCGCGCCTCTGCGCGCCTTGCTGGCCTGCGCGCCTTGCTGGCCTTCGCGCCCTGCGCGCCTCGCTGGCCCGCGCGCACCTGCGCGCCTCACTGGCCCGTGCGCCCCTGCGCGCCTCGCTGGCCCGCGCGCCCCTGCGCGCCTCGTATGCCCGTGCACCCCGGCACGCCTCGCAGGCACGCGCGCCCCTGCGTGCCTCGCTGGCCTGCGTGTGCCTCGCTGGCCCGCGCGCCCCTGCGCGTCTTGCTGACCCGCGCGCCCCTGTGCGCCTCGCTGGCCCGCGCATGCCATGTGCGCCTTGCTGCCTTGCGCTCCTGCGCGCCTGGCTGCCTTGCCCCCTGTATGCCTCGCGCAGTTGTCCCTGTTGACCCCGTTCGTGCCCCTTGGCGCACTGCGACCGTTTCCGAGCGCATCACTTGGCGCGCTTGCCCGAGCCCCTTGCCTGGCACACCTTGTGCCATGGCTTCCCTTCCAGACCCTTGGTGTTCCCCTTGGTCCTCGGTTTCTCTCTTGCTGATTTTGTTTTCTGAGATCTTGATGCCCACAGCACGACTTGACTTAACCCGACACGTCTTGACACGATTTTCTGTGTTTTTAATTTATGGCTAGCATTCTCTGATCTTGGCAGTAACTCGATGTGGTACATTTGTAACTTGTGACTTTTAACTTGTAACCTGTAACCTGTAGTTAATCCCCTGTAACATGATATCTTGATAGTGGCCACCGTGGCGCACTCTTGACTTGACTTGACTTAACTTGATAACTGGTCGTACATTGACTTGCCCTGACACCGTAGGTGTTCTTTCTTGTTGTTTTGTACAATCCACTTGTCTTGTCTTGCATCATGTCTAGGACGTGACTCCCTGGGTACCACGAACAGGGACTCGTGCTAAATCGGATTAGGCTAATGGTTAGATCAAAATAGAACATGGAGAATTTTCAGTCACAAGCGATCTCGTTATCTGGGCGCTTTAAATGGACTTGTAGCCTGCCGACGAGTAGGGCACATTTCCAGCACACTGTCATGTGTTGCACTCTCTAAGTCACCTAAGGGTATATCGTCTCCAGGACGATGTACCCAACCATACTCTCAACCCACGGAAGGATAACTGGATAGTCTGTAGGACTTGGGACTGGAAATTTCTCATTTGCATCTTGTTAGTAGTTAGGCTTGTGATAACCCTAGTTAGTTAAGTAGTAAGCCGTAGTATTTGCTTGGCCGCTTGTGAATGGATGGTGCCTAGCCTGGTCCAAGTCTCGTCTAAGTCCCTGTACTTGGTACCCCTGAACATGATTGTTTTACTTATCTTAACAATAAATGGGTAGAGACAAGTGCTATTCAGGCGAAGGGTTACAACCCCGGTCCTTGTTTGGTTTACGGGTTGTAATCTGGCTCCCGGAATGGTTCCATGTCCCTAGTCGTTTATTGTCCTGTTGTACTCTTTATTACTTGTACTTTTCTTCCATTTTCTTATGTTCTGATATGCTGGCTTTTGTTCTTATTTTGTGGCCTCCTTTGTGGCACTTGCCCTTTCTGGGGTTTGACCCAGCTGGTTTTGTGTGGCCAGATTTCGGAGCAGCACCCGAGGATCTACCGAACCTCTAGCCCGATGGTGGCGACTAGAAGGAACCCGGGCTACGAGTGGGTTTTCCATTTTGTTTCACTCACTTCATTGTAAAACTATTCTTTTGAGGCGTTTAGCCGACGAGCACCTGTTAGCTCGATGCAATTACTTACTGTCTGCCTACGGGCTGTAACAAGATTAACAAATCCTAGGGTTGATCATGTATGACTTAACTCTTGCTAGTCCTCGCATTTTGTATGACTAGCTTCATGATCAACTGAATATGTAATATTTGGGACGCCTTTTATTGTATATTTGGTGGTCTAACATCTTGTAATTATATTACTTGCTTGAGATTGAGACAATAGGCTTGACCTTAAGAGACCGTTGTCTTGTAGTAAACCCTCATATCTAGACAGTCGTGACCGTTATGGCGAGGTGAACTCCATTTCAATATACGTAGCTGGCTATGTACGCTCCTGCTCTCCAGTATTCTGGTTCTGGGGCATCAAATGGTTTAAGTGGTGGCCCATGCAAGTCTTGTCAATCAAGAAATGTGAGGGTTTAGCAATAGATGTCTCAATCAGCACTCGCCATTGATCTCTGCTCGTATCCTCGAATTCCCTGGAATCTTGACCTGATCACATACATATATCCTTGTTCTATCCTGGTCCTTCCTTATTGTTCCCTATGTCATCTTTTTCAGTGGCCTGGCTCCTGGACCCGCCAATCAGCCGGAAGAAGCTCAGCATGAACCCCAACAACAAAAGGATCAGGCACAAGACTCAGGAGCGGCCTCCCGAGTTATGCATTCCGGAGGCCTGGATCCTCCAGTTCAGGCAGCTCCGCCCGTCCAACCGGCTAGACAAGATGAGGGACCTTTGGTAGGGCTTATCAGAGAACTCCTCGTATCCCAAGATCGTCGGGGCGATGCCCTGCACCAGACAGTACAAGATGCCTTGAACAGAGGCGGTCATCAAGGGAACCAGATGGCAAACAGCTTCAAGCGATTGAACCCTCCGTTCTTCGACGGCAGCGAGGATGCGATTGCCGCAGATGCATGGCTTCAAGATACCGAAGTAGTTTTGGAAGCAGCTAGAACTCCTGAGAATGAGAAGGTGGCCGTGGTACGGCTACAGCTCCTGGACTTAGCTCGCAGTTGGTGGGCTGCACAGTCCGTGGGATTAGCACCGCCAGTTGCTTGGGCGGTGTTTAGAGAAAGATTCCAGACGAAGTATTTTGATGCTGTAGCTCGGTACGACCTATAGACGAGATTTACCAACTTGAAGCAAGGAGGCAGAACGGTCGACGGTTATGCATACGAGTTTTCTAGACTCAGTAGGTTTGTCCCCACCTTGGTGGCGACCGAGTTTGATAGGGCACAGCGGTTCCAGCAGGGGCTACATTTAAAGATATTATTGGCAGTCGAACAGTTCGAACACCAGACGTTCGATGCAGTATTGAGGGCAGCTAGGAGGCATGAGTACACCTCCCAGAGGATCGTGGATAGGATCGGAGGTAGGAAACGGTCCCACAATCAGATGCACCAATCATCAGCTCCAGTTCCGGCAGCAAGGGGTTTGACTATTGGAAGTCCCAGGCAGGCGGCCTCAGTAACGTCGGTTCAGCATTCAACCCCGACGTACCCGCAGCAACAGAAGCAGAAGCAGACCTCCGTAATGGGATGTTCACATTACGGAAAGCTAGGCCATGTAGTGGCGGATTGTCGTAGGGCGCAAGGATTGTGCCTGGTTTGTGGAGCGGCAGATCACAAGATAGGAGCCTGCCCGAATAGGGGTAGTTCGTCCTCTTCCAACCTAACCAGTCCATCAGTTAGGGGACCAGCACCTATGCAGCAGCAGCAGTACCCGAGGCCCTTGTTGCCTCAGGCCCAGGCATTTTATCAGCAGAACCAACAGCAGTACACCCAAGACCAAGTGCAGAGCATGCAGAGAGGTTTCCAGCAGAGGGGACCCGCAGCCAGAGGACAAGGTCAGGCAATGATGATGACTATGGAAGAAGAAGGTACACCAAGTGAGGTAGTGGCAGGTACTATTCTCGTCAACTCCTCTCCAACATCGGTATTATTTGATTCTGGTGCATCGCATTCATTCATGTCTGTACGATTCACGACACGGATAGGATTAGAGCCCGAGTCATTATCAGTAAGGCTCAATATACTTACTGGTAATGGTCTTGTGGGAGTAGATCGAGTGTTTTTCTCGTGTCGGATCGTAGTTAGCGGTAGATGTCACGACCCGCACCCCAGAGTAAGGGCACGAGAAGTGGGTACGTCCAGCCTATGCCGCAGTGTCGACGGTAGAACGTTGTCCTAGGTCAAACATCTAACAATATAAAGGTACCTGTACAGTATATACACTCCGAATGGAGGTGACATAGCAATATAGTTTCAATCACATCTAAGGTAGAGCATGATAAGGATAGATAAAACATAAAATCCAAAAGAGATACAGCAGAGAGAAGTCTAAGTGTCTAAGATACACAAACCGAGAAATACATCTCAAATCTCAAATACAGTAATCCGTAAGTAAATACAACTCAAGACAACTAAAAATAAGCTATAAGAAAATCCTAGCTATCTATGCAACCTCTACTGTGTCTCCTCTAGGCTAGCAGGCAACCTCCAAGCTATTTGTAAAATTTATCAACAGGTCCAGTCAGGACAGGAGCGACCACAAAACATCTCACGCAGTTCATATTAAGTTAGAAAATATAAAGCATGCAATAGAGTAAGGTACAGGAAATGCTGAAAGAAGAATGTATATAAAAAACAGCAGAGATTTGATAACGGGAAATATCTATATATGATAAGTAAGAACTGTAAGCAATATGTGATTTAGAGTACAATATGGTTATATAAACGGTCTAGGACAATGCAATGGTAACTCCATTGTACGTGAGTGTACAATAGACATATACAATAGTTATACAATATTGTACAATAGGATTTGATTACATAACCAATTCTACTCCCCCTCTTCAATCAATACACAAGGATTCACTCCAGTTACGTTATCTTATACAATAGTGTACAATATTATACAATGGATGTACAATATTATACAATAGATGTACAATGTTATACAATAGTTGTACAATGTTATACAATAGTGTACAATGGTCTATTCCTGGAACTCATGTGATAATGAGAGTACAATATGCACAATGAGTATACAAGGATATGGATATTCAATAAATACAATATGTAAGTGAAACGTACATCACAATATGTATTTAGTGAATACAAGGGAATAACATCTCAAAAGAAGATCCATATAGTACCAATCTGTGATAACAATCGTGTCAGCATCAAGTACAGTAATCTAGAGCAAGAATGTAAATTCAGACAAGTATGAAACGGTCAGAGAATGTACTCGCCTGATACCCTGAACAGTTGATATGAAAAGATGGCCAACTGGAGTCACAGAGTCCTAGTTATAGCAACATAGGTTATAAAGAGTTCAATTTATATGGTAATTGAAATTAAAATACAATCTACATGATTCTAAGTCAATATAGGTCAAAGTCAACTTTGGTCAACTATAAAGTCAAACTAGGTCGACTCTAGTCAACTGTGGTCAAACTAGCTAGGGTTGGGTCAACAATGGTCAACTAGTCTAGTTAGTCAATTTTAGGTCTAAACAAACTAAGTATATACAAATCAAGTATCCAAGATAGCTACTAACTCATAGCCTAAGTCACTTACTAAACCAAGCACAAAACTAAACCATAAGCTAACAAGGCACACAAACTTAGTTATATAATGTATATATATTATTCACATTCACATATTCATATACATAGATATATATAGGAAAGCTATATATATAGGCACATACATATATATATAGAGAGAGAGAGAAAGAGAGGTAAAAGAGTAAGTGAGTATGTGTGTGAAAGGATATGGGTTAATGTTCTAAAATTTAGTGATAGGTAGGTGTATGTGACATGGGATACATGATGTCAAAGGGTATATGAATGCATGTGTGTAAAAGGTTATAGGTTAACTCAGTTTATAGAAATACATACATACATACTTACCTTGTATACATGCATACATACATATCATGTATATTACATTTACATGATACATACATGTATACTTGCATTATATTATACTTACATTCATGCATATTAGATACTTGTATTTATATTAACATATTGCAAACATTCATTTCATTCATGCATATATGCATTACCTACATGTTTTATCCATATGCATACATTGTATATTCATATCATTTTATATATTAACATAGAGACATACAAACATGCACACATTATATATTTCATACCTTACATTACCTTACATATCATGTTATATATTATCATTCATTCCTTTCATATATTACATTATCTTTAAGTTGAATACATCATATATGGATACAATACATTATCTTGCATAATTGCATTCATATATTATATTCTATATTACCTATATACATGTATTTCCTCCATTCATTCATGCTTGCATCATATACTCTACATTACCATACATGTTATCATTATATATTGTATTACAATATTTATACATTATACATACATATCTATCATTACATATATATTTTGTATTCATATCTAGCATTCATATATACTTTCATGCATACATTGTATATCATTCTTTCATTCATGCATTGCTTATATGCATTATATTAATTGCATTCCTACATGCTTGCATTCAACCATATATATATACATTAACGTAAAAAAATATATATCATATATATATTATTTCATTCATCTAATATATCATGTATTACATACTCTATATTCATTTAATATCCATACTACATAGGCTCATAGGTTACACAAAATGCATATATCGTATAGTCACTCTTCTACTTAAAATCAATACTGTACCAATTGGGCATTCACTAAATTCTAGGATTAAAGTATGTCGTAGCTCTTCATGTTAGCTTTCCGAAACTTTAAACGGATCGAATTTTCTTGTCCGGAAGCTCCTGGAATCGCCAAAATACCGAAACGCGTTCGTCTTTCGTACAGCTGACACTCAAACAATTTTACAGAAAGTTCTAGAACGAATTTGGCTTATTAAAATATATATTTGGAAATCTAACTTCGATACGCTTCTTTTAAAAAAATGGGAGATAAATCGAAGTTTTAAGCTAAAAGTTATGACATTTCTAAGTTGCTATTGCTACTAAAAACGTGGATAAATATTATGACGAATTTAGGTAGTTTGAGACAAAAGAAACACAAGTATATAACATAATATATCAAGAACTCACTCTCTACACTAATATATATATATATATGAGACATTATAGAACACATCTCCAATATAAAAATATGAGATTAAACATGTAATAATTCATTCATACATAACAACACATAGTTTGTCCAAATTTGGGGTTTTTCCACATGAACACAACCACAACACAAAGGACACTCCTATGATCTCCAAATGGACACAAAATAGACACAAATGGAGATACAACCATAGGGGTCATTCCTATGGGTTCAAAATATTCCTATATGCATGTAGGGATGGTTTAGAGCAGAGATTATACCTTCCGGGAGAGAGATTCAAAGGAAAAGCCTTCCGACACGGCACCAATACGTAGAGATTCCAAAAGGACACGAACGAGCTCCGAATCCTCCCAAACTTGGCTAGCACCCTCTAACCATGGAGTAGAAGAGAAATAAAGAAGATTTGGTGGAAGAAGGGGTTGATTTGGAGATGAAATCAATGGAGGTTCATCTCTAAATTAATTTAGGGAAGAACAAGAGAGAGAAAGTGGATGAAAACAAATGAATGAAGGAGTGACTCACTCCTTATCCCTTCCATAGGTGGCTGTCCAAAAAGGGTGAGGTGTCCCCTATTTAAATGTCCAAAATGTCCTCCACTAATCTATTTGATTTAAATTAGGAATGGGTTAAAGGTCGAGGTCAATTTAGTCTAGTTTTAAGTCTCTAATTTAACTAAACCTATCCATAAATAATTAGTCTAACTACTAACTAAAATTAATATCATGTGGACTAAAATTAATATCATGTGGGCCATGCCTAACTAGTGTGTGGGTCCCACTAGAGTCAAACTACCCTCCGGGTCTCCGTTTCAAGTCGTATTGAGTTGAAATTCGAACCCGACTCAAATAACCCCAAAACAATATCATAAATAATAAAATAAATTCCAACCCCAAAATAATACCATAAATAATAAAATAATTTTTAAAAATATTCAAAAATATAAAATGACAAAAATATTCCTGTTTCTGAAAACTGGGGGTGACAAATCTATCCACCTTAAAAAAATTTGTCCTCGAAATTAAAATGTTCATACTCCTTCTAGGTCAAACCCCTACAATCAAAGTCCCAGAACTTAAACAAATCATATGATTTAAAAGGACGACATACAGGATCATGGCATACGGTGGTAGTGAAGTCTCATCTAGGTATACTAGTCATGCTAACCAAAACGGTCATAGGGTATCAAAACACACAAGCAATCTAGGGTGCTAAACTAGAAAAGATACAGAAATAATAATCATCAAAACTGTAAGACAGTCTACCATCCTATATGAAACTGGTACTTATCAAAAATAAATAAAGATGACTACCAATTATCTATAAAGGGGTACTATTCAAAGAAAATCACAATCAAAAGTTAAAGAATGAAAGTCAATTTCATTGAAATCCAATCACAATATATATATAAAGAGAGTGTTAGAGAAGGAAAAGATAGCATTATGTAAGGTTATGTGGTTCGTGTGTGTATGGGTGTATGTGGACATGTTCATATGGTTAGATAGTAGGCATGTGTGTATGTGAAATATACATGAAGAGTATAGGAGGATTTGGGTTTCGAAACAATAGCTATCCAGTTACACTACTCATGGCATATTGGTTAAACAATCTACAACACACAACCTATTTACTCATACCATGCATGGCTAACCATATACATATATATAATATATAAAGAGGTAGAGATTTAGTTATGTATCTATATACATTATAACATGGATGCATAAACTCTATATATATCTATATAGATATATAAACATAATATAAAGAGGAAGGGTTAGGTTTACATGGCAGTGTATACTAAGTTAGGGTGTGTGTGTCCTTGTACAGGGTTATAGCTTAGTATTGAAAGGTTAAATCCAGTTTTAGTTCAGCATTTACATACAAAATCAGAAAATAATCTAACATTTAAACCAGTGTAATATCAACATAATGCAGTTTCAGATTTTAGGGTTTGAAACATCACAACTAACTCAATGCTCCCAACACATCCTAATATGATAGAGATAAAACTCTAATATACTATCCATACATTTAGCTACGCATACAGTTCAATACTACATATTAAATCTAAAATTGAACTAAAGATTTGAAAACAATGTAAAAATGTTAACATGTATTCAGTTTTAGGATTTGAAAAAATTTGAACATCAACCAACCCAATGTTTATCACAACCTAACATGTAAGAATATGAAACCTAAATTTATATCCCTACATACCACAATGTATATAGCTCAAAATATTACATTAAAACAACAAATTGAACTAACATTTAAAATCTAGTATTAAGGGTTAATATGCACACAGTCTTAGATTTGACAATTTCAAACACAAAACTCAACCAATTTTTTTTGAATTGAAACCCTATGTATAACATACATGTGCAGTGATGTAAACATAACTAATAACATAAAATTTATATTTAATTTATGAATTTAAACTGGAAAAAATAGAAAACCAGTCTATGATACTGTAATGTATCAGAAATATTGGGGGTTTTGAGAATTTAAACGTCAACAACATATTAATATGTATTTAGATAGGTGGAAAATCAAAGTGTAGCATGCATACGTATAAGGCAAGGGTCTGTGTCCACTATATATTCTCATGTCCCAATATAAAAATCAATTTCTACATCAAGACCAACATTTAGATTCCTACCAAAATTGCAAAGTAGGTGATTGACGTAATCAAGACAGTTTTATTATTATTATTATTATTTAATACAATAATAACAACAAGAAAGAAATAATGATAAAATCTGTTCTGCTTATCTGTTTAAGGAAGGAACCATTTTGAAACCCGGAGCTAAAATATCAATCCAACATAAGGTCTAGCAAAATCATCGATTCATTGTATTATGAAAAACTCGTAGCAAGAAGTTACACAAGGTTTATAAAAATAGCTAAAGCTACTCCTAAGTTAAATAATGAGAAGCAAAACAAAACAAAACAAATAATAATTTTTTTTGAAGGACTGCAAAAAAAATAGAGAAAACATGTTCGAAAATATTTAAGGTACAATCTGATAATCATATGCGTCTATCCAAAATCATGGTACTCTAAATCCTCGTCATACTAGTAAGCAAGGCTACGATAATCACAGAGTCCTCAACTTAGGCACATACCTCTAGAATTATGGTATTTAACATTTTTGCGATGCCGCTAGCTTGGCTGCGAGAACCTTAAATTCCTACACCCGAGAAATATATCCAAGTCAGACTATATGTCCTCACCATGCTGGCTAATGTGACTGTAGAAGACTAGATTCCATAACTTAGATGACCTAGCCCATATAATTTTATCTTGACAAAAATTAAATTAATTCAACAATGGATACCCAAAAATTAAATTTATCAACAAACATCAAGATTCATAAATGAACAAAAATCCATCAAATCATATAAATACAAACTCGGATGCAACAGCTAACATCAAGATTCAAAATTCAACAATTATCCATCAAAATCAATAAATACAAACTCAAATTCAACAATAGAAGTAAAGATAAATCAAATCAAGGGAAGAAGAGTTTTCAAATCGAAGTTAAAATAAGATTCTCAAGGGTCATCCCAGGAATCTCCCAAGGAATCCTAACTGTGATTGTGTACCTTCAAAAAAATATCCTAATCCTACTGCAGGCTGTAGTGGTACTCTAGTTCGAGTATCACTACACAAACTCTACCTGTATGGGCCACCACTAAAAACATGTTACGACCCGTACCCTAGAGTAAGGGCACGAGAAGTGGGTACGTCCAGCCTACGCCGCAGTGTCGGCGGTAGAACGCTGTCCTAGGTCAAACATCTAACAATATAAAGGTACCTGTACAGTATATACACTCCGAATGAAGGTGACATAGCAATACAGTTTCAATCACATCTAAGGTAGAGCATGATAAGGATAGATAAAACATGAAATCCAAAAGAGATACAGCAGAGAGAAATCTAAGTGTCTAAGATACACAAATCCAAAAATACATCTCAAATCTCAAATACAGTAATCCGTAAGTAAATACAACTTAAGACAACTAAAAATAAGCTATAAGAAAATCCTAGCTATCTATGCAACCTCTACTGTGTCTCCTCTAGGCTAGCAGGCAACCTCCAAGCTATCTGTAAAATTTATCAACAGGTCCAGTCAGGACAGGAGCGAGCACAAAACATCTCACGCGGTTCATATCAAGTTAGAAAATATAAAGCATATAATAGAGTAAGGTACAGAAAACGCTGAAAGAATAATGTATATAAAAAATAGCAGAGATTTGATAACGGGAAATATCTATATATGATAAGTAAGAACTGTAAGCAATATGTGATTTAGAGTACAATATGGTTATGTAAACGGTCTAGGACAATACAATGGTAACTCCATTGTACGTGAGTGTACAATAGACATATACAATAGTTATACAATGTTGTACAATAGGATTTGATTACATAACCAATTCTACTCCCCCTCCCCAATCAATACACAAGGATCCACTCCAGTTACGTTATCTTATACAATAGTGTACAATATTATACAATGGATGTACAATATTATATAATAGATGTACAATATTATATAACAGTTGTACAATATTATACAATAGTGTACAATGGTCTATCCTTGGAACTCATATGATAATGAGAGTACAATATGCACAATGAGTATACAAGGATATGGGTATTCAATAAATACAATATGTAAGTGAAACGCACATTACAATATGTATTTAGTGAATACAAGAGGATAACATCTCAAAAGAAGATCCATATAGTACCAATCCGTGATAACAATCGTGTCAGCATCAAGTACAGTAATCTAGAGCAAGAATGTAAATTCAGACAAGTATAAAACGGTCAGAGAATGTACTCGCCTGATACCATGAACAGCTGATATAAAAAGATGGCCAACTGGAGTCACAGAGTCCTAGTTATAGCAACATAGGTTATAAAGAGTTCAATTTATATGGTAATTGAAATTATAATACAATCTACATGATTCTAAGTTAATCTAGGTCAAAGTCAACTTTGGTCAACTATAAAGTTAAACTAGGTCAACTCTACTCAACTGTTGTCAAACTAGCTAGGGTTAGGTCAACAATGGTCAACTAATCTATTTAGTCAATTCTAGGTCTAAACAAACTAAGTATATACAAATCAAGTATCCAAGATAGCTACTAACTCATAGCCTAAGTCACTTACTAAACTAAGCACAAAACTAAACCATAAGCTAACAAGGCACACAAACTTAGTCATATAATGTGTATATATTATTCACATTCACATATTCATATACATAGATATATATAGGAAAGCTATATATATAGGCACATACATACATATATATATATATATATAGAGAGAGAGAGAGAAAGAGAGGTAAAAGAGTAAGTGAGTATGTGTGTGTTTGGCATGTGTGTGAAAGGATATGTGTTAATGTTCTTAAATTTAGTGATAGGTAGGTGTATGTGACATGGAATACATGTTGTCAAAGGATATATGAATGCATGTGTGTAAAAGGTTACAGGTTAACTCAGTTTATAGAAATGCATACATACATACTTACCTTGTATACATGCATACATACATATTATGTATATTACATTTACATGATATATACATATATACTTGTATTATATTATACTTACATTCATGCATATTAGATACTTGTATTTATATTAACATATTGCAAACATTCATTTCATTCATGCATCTATGCATTACCTACATGTTTTATACATATGCATACATTATATATTCATATCATTTCATACATTAACATAGAGACATATAAACATGCACACATTATATATTTCATACCTTACATTATCTTACATATCATGTTATATATTATCATTCATTCCTTTCATATATTACATTATCTTTAAGTTGAATACATCATATATGGATACAATACATTATCTTGCATGCTTGTATTCATATATTATATTCTATATTACCTATATACATGTATTTCCTCCATTCATTCATGCTTGCATCATATACTCTACATTACCATACATGTTATCATTATATATTGTATTACAATATTTATACATTATGCATTCATATCTATCATTACATATATATATTTTGTATTCATATCTAGCATTCATATATACTTTCATGCATACATTGTATATCATTCTTTCATTCATGCATTGCTTATATGTATTATATTAATTGCATTCCTACATGCTTGCATTCAACCATATATATATACATTAATGTAAAAAGAATATATATCATATATATTATTTCATTCATCTAACATATCATGCATTACATACTCTATATTTATTTAATATCCATACTACATAGGCTCATAGGTTATACAAAATGTATATATCGTATAGTCACTCTTCTACTTAAAATCAATACTGTACCAATTGGACATTTACTAAATTCTAGGATTAAAGTATGTTGTAGCTCTTCATGTTAGCTTTTCGAAACTTTAAACGGATCGTATTTTCGTGTCTGAAATCTCCCGGAATCGCAAAAACACCAAAATGTGTTCGTCTTTCGTACAGCTGATACTCAAACAATTCTACAGAAAGTTCTAGAACGAATTTGGCTTATTAAAATATATATTTAGAAATCTAACTTCGATACGCTTCTTTTAAAAAAAATGGAGATAAATCAGAGTTTTAAGCTAAAGGTTATGACATTTCTAAGTTGTTATTGCTACTAAAAATGTGGATAAATATTATGACGAATTTAGGTAGTTTGAGACAAAAGAAACACAAGTATATAACATAATATATCAAGAACTCACTCTCTACACTAATATATATATATATGAGACATTATAGAACACATCTCCAATATAAAAATATGAGATTAAATATGTAATAATTCATTCATACATAACAACAACACATAGTGTGTCCAAATTTGGGGGTTTTCCACATGAATACAACCACAACACAAAGGACACTCCTATGATCTCTAAATGGACACAAAATGGACACAAATGGAGATACAACCATGGGAGTCATTCCTATGGGTTCAAAATATTCCTATATGCATGTAGGGATGGTTTAGAGGAGAGATTATACCTTCCGGGAGAGAGATTCAAAGGAAAAGCCTTCCGACACGGCACCGACATGTAGAGATTCCAAAAGGACACGAACGAGCTCCGAATCCTTCCAAACTTGGCTACCACCCTCTAACCATGGAGTAAAAGAGAAATAAAAAAGATTTGGTGGAAGAAGGGGTTGATTTGGAGATAAAATCAATGGAGGTTCATCTCTAAATTAATTTGGGGAAGAACAAGAGAGAGAAAGTGGATGAAAACAAATGAATGAAGGAGTGACTCACTCCTTATCCCTCCCATAGGTGGCTGCCCAAAAAGGGTGAGGTGTCCCCTATTTAAATGTCCAAAATGCCCTCCACTAATCTATTTGATTTAAATTAGGAATGGGTTAAAGGTTGAGGTCAATTTAGTCTAGTTTTAAGTCTCTAATTAAACTAAACCTATCCATAAATAATTAGTCTAACTACTAACTAAAATTAATATCATGTGGACTAAAATTAATATCATGTGGGCCATGCCTAACTAGTGTGTGGGTCCCACTAGAGTCAAACTACCCCCCGGGTCCCCGTTTCAAGTCGGATTGAGTTAAAATTCGAACCCGACTCAAATAACCCCAAAATAATATCATAAATAATAAAATAAATTCCAACCTCAAAATAATATCATAAATAATAAAATAATTTTAAAAATATTCAAAAAATATAAAATGATAAAAATACCCCTATTTCTGAAAACTGGGGGTGACAGTAGAGAGTTCCCCGCTAGATTCATAGAGTTTCCTATGGCAGACTATGATGTAGTCTTAGGCATGGATTGGTTGAGGAACCAGTTTGCTAGGATAGACTGCCACATTTACAGGGTTGTCTTTAGTATTCCAGGCGAGCCAGAGTTTTCATTTTCCAGAGGCACAGTAGAGCCATCTTCCCCAGTATTGCGGATGGCAGTAGCAGCAGTACAGTTACCCAGGATAGTTGAAGAGTTTTCAGATATTTTCCCAAAAGAACTTCCAGGGATGCCGCCCGAATGGGAGATTGAGTTTACTATAGACTTGATCCCCGAGACCACCAGTATCAGAGCGAGTCTACAGGATGGCGCCTTCAGAGTTGGAGATTTTGTACAAGATGATTGAAGAACTCAGGACCAAGGGATTCATTCGTGCAAGTGGATCACCTTGGGGAGCCCCGATGCTTCTTGTAAAAAAAAAGGATGGTACGTCCAGGCTATGTGTAGATTATCGTACCTTGAATTCAGTGACAATCAAGAACAGATATCCTCTCCCGAGGATAGATGACTTGTTTGATCAACTCAAGGGGGCTTCAGTGTTTTCGAAGATAGACTTGCGGTCAGGATACCACCAGATCAGAGTCAGAGAGCAGGACATCCCGAAGACAGCATTTAGATCGAGGTATGGGCACTGGGAGTTTTTTGTTATGCCCTTTGGAGCAACCAATGCACCGGCTGTATTCATGGACCTCATGAACCGTATCTTCATGCCCTACTTGGATCAGTTTGTGATCGTATTCATTGATGACATCCTAGTCTACAGCGAGAGTGAAGCAGAGCACGAACATCATCTCAGAGTTGTCCTTCAGACGCTTAGAGAATATCAGTTGTACACCAAGTTCAGTAAATGCAAGTTCTGGCTCGATCGCATTTCGTACTTGGGTCACATCATTACTCGAGGAGGAGTAGAAGTAGATCCCCAGAAGATTGTGGCTATCGAGTCATGGCCAATACCTAGTTCAGTAGCAGAGGTTTGCAGCTTCCATGGATTGGCCGGCTACTACCGGCGATTCGTTTCAGATTTTGCAAGGATTTCGGCGCCGATGACCCAGTTGACCCGCAAGGATGTGCAGTTTGCTTGGACAGCAGAGTGTCAGAAATCATTTGAGAAGTTGAAGCGAGGTTTGATAACGGCTCCCATTCTCACACTTCCAGATGGGATCGGAGGATTCACAGTTTATTGTGACGCTTCAGGCAGAGGATTGGAATGAATTTTGATGCAACATGGGAAGGTAATAGCTTATGCGTCATATCAACTTCGTGATCATGAGAAGAATTACCCGACCCACGACTTCGAATTGGCAGCGGTGCTGTTTGCACTGAAGCTTTGGCGACACTATCTGTACGGAGAAAGAGTAGAGATATTCACTGATCACAAGAGCCTGAAGTATGTTTTTACCCAGAAGGACCTTAATATGCGGCAGAGGAGATGGCTCGAGCTACTGGTGGACTATGATATGGATTTACAGTATCACCCAGGGAAGGCCAACGTTGTAGCAGATGTGTTGAACCGGAGAGCCGGAGTTTACTTCCTAACGGCGCAACCAGAATTATTGGCAGATCTTCAGAAGATAGGAATTGAAGTGGTTCTTCCTACCAACGTGGCGTTGATGGCCAGTCTACAGGTTCAGTCCAGCATAGTTAAGAGGATCCAGAGAGCGCAGTCAGCAGATCCCAAGCTTCAGTGACTCAAAGAAGAGTGTGAGGCAGGAAGAAGGCCAGAGTTGTACATTCGTAAAGATGGTACACTTTGGCACGGCACTCGTCTTTGTGTACCTAGTGGAGATATCAGACAGGAGGTCATGGCAGAAGCTCACAATTTACAGTATTCTATTCATTCTGATGGCACGAAGATGTACCGTGATCTTCACCAGCATTTCTGGTGGAATGGCATGAAGAGGGAGATAGCCCGGTTTGTCACTCGATGTTTGGTTTGCCAGCAGGTTAAAGCTGAACATCAGAGGCCCGCTGGACTTCTTCAGCCCTTGCCGATTCCAGAATGGAAGTGGGAGCATGTGACCATAGATTTTGTGACTGGATTGCCTAGATCCCCAGCTGGTAGAGATGCTATTTGGGTTATAGTTGACAGGCTCACGAAGGTGGCTCATTTTCTCCCATTCAGAGTTGGTCAGTCTACGGCCCAGTTGGCAGAGATGTACCTCAGGCAGATTGTCAGGCTTCATGGGGTGCCAGTCAGTATCACCTCGGACAGGGATTCAAGATTCACATCACACTTTTGGCGTAGCCTGTAAGAGAGTTTGGAAACTCACATTCAGTTTAGCTCAGCTTATCACCCGCAGACAGATGGTCAGTCGTAACGCACAATCCAGACTCTTAAAGATATGTTGAGGTCTTGTACCCTTGACTTCGGTGGTTCATGGAAGGATCACCTGCACCTGGTAGAATTCTCGTACAATAATAATTTTCAGGCAAGTATTTAGATGGCACCGTTCGAGGCACTGAATGGCAGGAAGTGCAAATCCCCGTTAGCCTGGGACGATATTGGGAAGAGGCAGATGCTTGGTCCAGAAATGATTGCCCAGACAGTTGAAGTAGTCAGAAGGATCAGAGATTGCCTTCGAGTGGCCCAAGATCGCCAGCGCTATTGGGCCGATGCTCATCGACGTTCCTTAGAGTTTTCTATCGGCGACCATGTATTCCTTAGGATCTCGCCTAACCACGATGTCATTCGCTTTGGCATTCGGAGAAAGCTTAGTCCTAGGTATATAGGACCGTTCGATATCCTGGAGCGAGTAGGAAATATATCCTATCGTCTCACTCTTCCGCCGTCGCTAAGAGAGGTGCATGATGTTTTCCATGTGTCCCAATTACGATGGTACATCCCAGACCCGAGCCATATCCTGGACCATTCAGAATTGGTTGTTGGTACCAACCTTTCGTATGAGGAGAGGTCCGTGTCTATATTGGACCGGAGAGAGAAGATACTCAAGAACAAGACTATTAGCTTAGTCCGTGTTGCTTGGGGTCATCACTCTCTAGGCGAGTCAACGTGGGAGCGTGAGGACGACATCCGATCACGATATCCCGACTTATTTGACTCATAAGGTATAATGTCTTCCTTATGTCTTATGCTTTCGTCCCTAGTTTGCATGCGTGATTGGTTGATTGTTTGCTTAGTGTAGCTTATTTGTGAATAGTATAGCGGGCTCTTACATCTCTAAGCATCTTGATTTAAATTACGAGGACGGAATTCTTTTAAAGTGGGTAGAGTTGTCACCCTTATTTCCCGTATTTCGTATTTATACTCGTAGTTAGATTTTGGCATGTATTTTATTTTTCTCGACATGCGAAATTTTATGTTTTCTCGTATTTTGGGTTTCGGCTCGGCTCGGTTTTAGTTGGGTTGGTTTGATTTTAAACCCAATAGGACACCTTAACCTATACTCCACCCTCATTCCACCACAACCCACCCTCATTAAAATCCCTACCAACCATTCTCTCTCCTCATTACTTCCCTCATTAAACTTCTAACTCCTTCTTCTTCCTTCTTCCACACAACACCCCACCCATAGGCAAGTGCATCTTGCCACCACATGAAGACCAAATTTTATTTGCCTAATAGCTTAATTAGATGATTTGGAACAACATTAGAATTTGACATTTTTGGATTTGGAGCTTGGATTCTTCTAGATCTAAGTTTTTACCATTTTCGGAATTTCTTGGGTTTGATCTACCAAACTTGGATTTTTGCTTGTGAAGTTCCAAAGTTTTGAGGCCATTGGTGTTCTTCCTCTCAGCATGAGGAAGAAGAAGACCCCCTCTCCAGTCGCGCTGTTTAGTGCCGGGCTGCTCCCCCGCTCTGCGCTCTTTAGCGCTGGCCTGTACGCCTCGCAGGCACGTGCGCCACTGCGTGCTTCGCAGGCCCGCGCGCCCTTGTGCGCCTCGCAGGCCCGCACGCCCCTACGTGCCTTGCTGGCCTACGCCCCCTGCGTGCCTTGCTGGCCTGCGCGCCTCGCTAGCCCGCGCGCCCCTGCGCGTCTTGCTGGCCTGCGCGTCCCTGCGTGCCTTGCTGGCCTGCACGCCCCTGCACGCTTTGCTGGCCTGTGCGGCCCTGCGTGCCTCGCTGGCCTGCGCGCCCCTGCGTGCCTTGCTGGCCCGTACGCCCCTGCGCGCCTCGCTTGCCCGCGCACCCCTGCGCGCCTCGCAGGCCCGCGCGCCCCTGAGCGCCTTGCTGGCCTGCGCGCCCATATGCGCCTTGCTGGCCCGTACGCCCCTGTGCGCCTTGCTGGCCCGTGCCCCCCTGTGCGCCTTGCTGCCTTGCGTGACTGGCTGCCTTGTCCCCTGCATGTCCCGCGCACAATTGTCCCTGTTGACCCTGCTCGTGCCCCTTGGCGCGCTGCGACCGTTCCCGAGCGCATCTCTTGGCGCCGCTTGCCCGAGCCCCTTGCCTGGCACACCCTGTGCCATGGCTTCCCTTCAAGACCCTTGGTGTTCTCCTTGGTCCTCGGTTTCTCTCTTGCTGATTTTGTTTTCAGAGATCTAGATGCCCACAGCACGACTTGACTAAACCCGACACGTCTTGACACAATTTTCTGTGTTTTTAATTTATGGCCAGCATTCTCTGATCTTGGCAGTAACTCAATGTGGTACTTTGTAACTTGTGGCTTTTAACTTGTAACCTGTAACCTGTAATTAATCCCCTGTAACATGATATCCTGATAGTGGCCGCCGTGGCGCACTCTTGACTTGACTTGACTTAACTTGATAACTGGTCGTACATTGACTTGTCCTGACACCGTGGGTGTTCTTTCTTGTTGTTTTGTGCAATCCACTTGTCTTGTCTTGCATCATCTCTAGGACGTGACTCCCTGGGTACCACGGACAGGGACTCGCGCTAAATCGGATTAGGCTAATGGTTAGATCAAATTAGAACATGGAGAATTTCCAGTCACAGGCGATCTCGTTATCTGGGCGCTTTAAATAGACTTGTAGCCTGCCGACGAGTAGGGCACATTTCCAGCACAATGTCATGTGTTGCACTCTCTAAGTCACCTAAGAGTATATCGTCTCCAGGGCGATGTACCCAACCATACTCTCAACCCGCGGAAGGATAACTGGATAGTCTGCAGGGCTTGGGACTGGAAATTTCTCATTTGCATCTTGTTATTAATTAGGCTTGTGATAACCCTAGTTAGTTAAGTAGTAAGCCGTAGTATTTGCTTGGCCGCTTGTGAATGGATGGTGCCTAGCCTGGTCCAAGTCTCGTCTAAGTCCCTGTACTTGGTACCCCTGAACATGATTATTTTACTTATATTAACAATAAATGGGTAGAGACAAGTGCTATTCAGGCGAAGGGTTACAACCCCGGTCCTTGTTTGGTTTACGGGTTGTAATCTAGCTCCCGGAATGGTTCCATGTCCCTAGTCGTTTATTGTCCTGTTGTACTCTTTATTACTTGTACTTTTCTTCCATTTTCTTATGTTCTGATATGCTGGCTTTTGCTCTTATTTCGTGGCCTCCTTTGTGGCACTTGCTCTTTTTGGGGTTTGACCCAGCTGGTTTTGTGTGGCCAGATTTCGGAGCAACACCCGAGGATCTACCGAACCTCCAGCCCGATGGTGGCGACTAGAAGGAACCCGGGCTACGAGTGGGTTTTCTATTTTTTTTTCACTCACTTCATTGTAAAACTATTCTTTTGAGGCGTTTAGCCGACGAGCACCTGTTAGCTCGATGCAATTACTTACTGTCTGCCTACGGGCTGTAACATGATTAACAAATCCTAGGGTTGATCATGTATGACTTAACTCTTGCTAGTCCTCGCATTTTGTATGACTAGCTCCATGATCAACTGAATATGTAATATTTGGGACGCCTTTTATTGTATATTTGGTGGTCTAACATCTTGTAATTATATTGCTTGCTTGAGATTGAGACAATAGGCTTGACCTTAAGAGACCGTTGGCTTGTAGTAAACCCACATATCTAGACAGCCGTGACCGTATGGCTAGGTGGACTCCATTTTAATATACGTAAACAGAGAGAGAACTGTAATAGAAGTATCTACTATGAGTAAAGAGCTACCGGTGACTAGTGATTTAGAGTACAAAGTCGACATATGAACGGCTTGATTTGTACATGGCTATACTAAAGAGGCGTACATGGCTATTCTACTTTGGAATTGTTCACATGGCTATTTATACTCCTCCGTACCCCCAATTAATACACAAGGATCCAACCAGGTTATGTTATGATTCTATGTAACAGCCCCCGAAGGGTGGTAAGCCCCCGAAGGATGGTAAGCCCCCAAAGGGTGATAAGCCCCCAAAGGGTGGTACATAGTAGTCCCATAAATAGGGATTCTGGCAAATCCAATAAATGGGATAAGGATTCAAAGAAGACTCTGTGATCATATGAGTATATGTCAGAAGTGATCAAAGAACCAAAGAAGCATAGTGATACGCCATGTAAGTAAAACGCACAGAACATAGAGTACCCCCGATGCTCCCTGAAGGGATAACATCTCAAGAAGGGATCCATATAGTACTAATCCGTGTGACCAACGTGACAGTATCAAGTAAAGTAATTTAATGCAGGAAATAATTTTAAGCAGGATATGAAATAATCAGAGAATGAACTCGCCTGCTATCTGAGTGTCCAACTGAAATATACTGTCCGAGGAGAGGTATCTGGCTCCTAATCAGAACAGCACAAGTCACAACAATTCTAAAATGATAACAAGATGCAATTTAATGCTTTCTAGATGAATCTAGGTCAAGCTAGGCCAAAGTCAACTCATGGTCAACTCTGGTCAACCCTAGGAGTCAAACTAGGTCCAACTAAGTCAAACAAGTCTATACTAGTCTAACTAGTCTATTCTAGGTCTAACAAGGCTACGCAAGTCTAATCTAGACTCTAAACTGACACACAGATACACCCATAGGCTAAGAGCCTAGGCCATAGGCTATATCATGTCTAAAACCAACCTATAAATCACATCTACACATAACACATGACAATATTTTATAGTAACACATATTGATATATTTACATAATCTAATATAGAATTACATATACCATATAAGCTACCTATATGTATACTACACATACATGTATATCTAATATATAATAGTACACCCACATATATATAGGATACATATATTTACATCTCAAAATATATATTTACATGTGTATAGAAAAAAAAGAGAGACACATGATAGTGTCCAAGTGTGTGTGCGTCAAGAGGGTACAAGAGTGTGTGTAAAGAGACACTTGTGTGTGAGCTAAGGCATGTGTGTTCATGAATGAAGTGTCAAGAGAGTTGTGTGTGAGGCATGATAGGTTAGTGTTACATGACAGTTGTGAGTGTTAAAGGGAATAGGAAATCAGTGTAACAGTGGCAGCACATTGTGTTCATGTGTCAAGAGAGTTTAGGAGAAACCAGTGAATACATTGATATGGTGTGAATGAGAGTTAATATCCTGGAAATCAATCTATCTACAACAGTGTACATATATCAGGGAAACAGGAAATCATATCAGGTTTTAGGAAATTAAACCATTCAACTCAATTAAGTGGGAAGAGAATTCAGTTCAGGTTTTTAGCATATCACAGATTTTAGAGAAAAGCAATCCAAACATTTCCTTCACATACCAAATCAAAACCCAACTGACCGCAACATTCACATATACAAGAATTTCGTTAAAAACTGGGATTACAGTGAACAACTCAGTTAAAAGAAATGACAGTTGTGGTGTATAACTAGGACTGCAATGTATGAACCTGTGTGTGCTCAGGTGTGTGCTGAGTTGAACCATAGTGATAGGAATGTTACAGTGTACTTGTGTATATTCAATGTTCCAATTCATTACATATGTGTGTCAATGGAATTCAGAAATGTGGCATGGTGTGCTATAGTAAAAACACGTGTGTGTGAACATGATTGATAACTGAACCTGTGTGTTACACATTTAACCTATGTTCAATGTTCTCGGGAATGCAAGGATTCTCAGGATTTATTAACAGTGAAGCATTAACTAGAACTCATATTTTGGAACCAAGGACAGTGATCATGGTATAGGAATCCTTGACCTACTAGTTGACAGTTCAATAATGGACTCGAATTCAGTAAAAGAAAGGATCAATACTCAAATAAGGAAGGGAAATCGATTCAGGTATTAAAGAGAAATGGAAATCTATACAGTTTTTAATTGGGAAGAAAATGACAGTTAACATGTATAAGAGTTTACATTAACATGATCATTCAAGTTTAGTTTAAGGGAAGGAAATCATTTGACAGTGAACTTGTAATGAACTAACAGTTATGTAGGGACATTTGACAACTGATAACAATAATTTGAAATCAAAATAAAATAGGATTAACAGTTTAGGAAAACTGTGTATCATGGTATCAGTCATATTTCGAAATCAACTTAATGTCTAAATTCTCATTCTATGACATAGAGCCAAATCAAAATGCAAAAATCGAACTAACAGGTGCTAAATTACATGTAGGCTCAAACGTGATACTAAAATATTAATTAGAAATCAGATTAAACAGGGATTAAACTCAGGATATTAAGAACAGAACATTCGTATCAATCGAGAATGGGAACTCCACAAATTCAATTCAAAACTCATTAATATTAGAGGCTAAGTGTTGGTAATTATGTTAGGGTGTTTATACATGCCATATAGTGCAAATGTGTCCCACCACGAGGACACATATGTGTCCAAACTAAGGAAAACCTAAATCGAGCACAACACAGACACAACTAAACAGTACAGTATCGTGCACGTGTTCCAGAGAGTCTAGGACACGACACGATACGAATCAAGTCTCGTGATCACACATATGGGTTCATCTAGTATAGCTCTAGGTCTGACACAGCCTGACACGGGTCCATGTGTCATCGTGTCCGACTTACAAGGCCGTATACGAACCAAAAATAAAGAATGAACCATCAGTGTAAAACCCGTACAGAGCGAAACTCGTGTCCGACACGACACCACTGGACTCCAGACCTAAGGGGTGACCTGACAGTCGTTGCCCCTTGGTCTGTGCAAAGTGGCACGAGTCCAATCGCTGTGTTCGCGGAGCACTGGACCCCTAGCAGCAGGACAGTGCAGCTTGCACGCGTGCGGGCGTGTCCACGGGTCCAGTACGACCCCGACATGACACAAAATGTGTCCAAACCATCAGAAACCCATAAGCGACCTAAAAACTTAATTTGCTATTCAATTACTTCCTGAAAATCGATCGAAATGCCCACTGTGGCATTTCGTCGAACACCTGCGATTGTCCACTGATACGTGTCCGATTCGGACACGTAAAGGACACGATAGGGTGCAAAACCTATCCCTACAGAGGGAGGACACCTAGGGCTTCCTAACCATGCAAAGAAATCGAAATTTCATGTAGGGAAATGGGATTTACCTATGTGTGTTCCGTCACAAGAAAAGCTCCCAAAGGTGAGATCTCCTCAAGCTAGCCAATGGCTCCAAATTGTATCAAACCTGAGAATGGTCTCCACCAACAGTAGGGGGACTCTAATTAGGTCACAAAGGAAGAAGTTGCAATAAAAATGGACTACTATTGAATAAACTATGAAGAAGTTTCAATGGAGAACAAACCTTTTCTTAGAAAAATGAAGGGATGAATAAAAAGGAGGCACAAACTTTGAGAGAAATTTTATAGTGTTGGGGGGATCCCTAGGCTCGTCATAAATGCTAGGGTTAGGGTTTTGGGATGAATCTAATGGCTCTCATTCCATCTAGCCTATTCAATGGCCTAGAATCTAGGTTTCCCTTACTCAAGTGGCAACCTTTACATTCTAACTATTCATGACTTAAACCCATCTAATAGATAATAACTAATACTCTCTATGACTAACTAGACTAGCCATGACTAATCTAGGTTAGGGTTAAACACAACACAAGACAATTGATTAAATAATATTTAAATCACACCATTCTAAATAATTATTCTAAATTCCAAATAATATATATTAAATTCAAATATTTCAAAAATAACAAAAATACCCTTAAACAAAAAATGATAAATGAAATACCCTAATCACATGGCTAGGTTCTAGGGTAGACAGTCTCTACGGTTTCACTAGCAAAACACCAAAATCATAAGTCATGATTTTAAATAGTTTAAAAATAATTAAAAAATCACCAAAAATTATAATATGAAATAAATATCCATAAATAATAATTATAATTACAAAATTTCAAAATTATCCTCATTTGAAAAACTGGGTGTTACAATCCTACCCACCTTATAAAAATTTTGTCCTCGAAATTAAGATGATCGTACCCCCATCTAGGTCAATCATAATCAAGGGTCAACCACTAGACAATTTTTCTCAACATCCTAGTACTTGGTCATCAGCTGGTCAACTTCTTAAGATTTTACCTATGCTAGCTACCTAGTGTTGGCAATCAGAATTTAGCAAAAGAGAGACTCTATAATAGGCTAGCTCTTAACCTTCCAAATCCTATCAAGTCATCCATAACTAATTACCCACAAGCTAAGCACACCAATCCCAAATACCACACACACACACACACACACACACACACACACACACACATATATATATATATATATATATATATATATATATATATATATACTCAAGAACAACAACCCATCACATATATCCTAAGTATATCATCTATATATATATATAGACCTCTTAGTCTTAGGTGAAACTACAACTATACTCAAGGACAGGCTCTAGTCATAGATGCCTCACTGGAAAAAGTAAGGGAAAGTAATAATAATCATCATGGCTGTAAGGCATACTAACGTCCTATATGTAACTGGTTGATATTATGGATAACATGAGAATTATCTGCAATGGGTTACTATTCTAACACCAATGCTAACTATCACCTCTAGGGTACAGACACTCTACAAGTCATCATACCATTATATTATGAAGGAACTACCTATGAATAAGCTCTACAAAACTAAATATCCCTTCTCCTAAGTCATTTATAATAATCAAAAGGGTATGATGTTTAAAACCTTCTCAAGATACAATCTGTTAATCATATGCGTCTGTCCATGATCATGTTGTCCAGAGTCTTCATCATGCTAGTGAGCAAGGCTACGATAATCACAGAGTCCTTGACTAAGGTACGTACCTCTAGGTTCATGGTATTTAAAATTTTCGTATTGCCGCATGCGACGGCGAAAACCTTAAATTCCCATACCCAAGAAATACATCCAAAGTCTGACTACGTGTCCTCACTATGCCAACTATCACGACTATCGAAGATTCTAGATCCCATGATTTAGTTGACCTAGCCCATATGATTTTCTCAGAAGAATAAGAAAACAAACATAACAAAATAGCAACATGACAAAATTAATCAATCAGCAAGGAACAGATGGAATCAGATTTCAAGGTAGTTATAAAAGACAATATTGGGAATGGAATCAAGAAGAACGGAACTTGCAGCAAGATCTCTATTGGTCTGTGCATCCTCGACAGTCCTGACGATAGCTTGCCCTGCTGGTTTCTCCTGGTCTGCTGCTGATGCTGCATGAACCGCTACTGCTGAGAGAATCAGAAATGACGAAAAAAGTCTCCGTACAGACAGAGGTGCACCTCCAATGTAGCAGAAACGCCAACCTGAGTCGGCACAACAGAAGCTGCGGTCTCGAGGCCCTGATGAACAGGACGAGAGGTGGCCAGCCTCTCGATACTATCCCCCAAACCGAAGTGATGAGATCGTGTCTTCATAACCATCATGAAAACAGATCAAAATAAGAAACAATTTCTGAGAATGAAGAGAAAATTCAAAGGAGGACAGTTTATATTCAAAGGGAAGCCAATAAGCAACAATTTTAGACAAAAGGAATTTGATTAAGAGTTTTTCCTAATGTGATTGAGTACCTCCAAAAATAATCCTAATCCTACTGTAGGCTGTAGTGGTACTCTAGTTTGAATACTGTAAACCCCCAAAATTTTTGCTTTTATTCATTATTATTAAATAAAAATAATTGGTATATTTTTTTTAAGAAATAATTTATTCCCTAGAAGTGGTAAAATTATATTTTAGCCTTATAAAGAGAGTAGAAATCTTATTTTATTTTATATGATATTATGTGTGAGTTATTTTATACAAAATAATTCTATATTATAGGTTACAAATACTCTAGAAATTATTTTTATTTTATTTTATTTTTTAAAATTTTCAAAAATACTTTTCTTAGGAGCTTATTAAGTATTTAAAGGTTTTGTTGTATTTTAGGAATAGTGGTAATATATATGTATCATGGACTTTTATTTTATTACTTTTTATATATATGAAAACTTTTTAATTTGTGTTATAAAGTTGTTTAGATTTTAGGAGCTTTAATAGGAATTTTATTGGGTTATTCTTAAAGTATATATGTGTGTGTATATATGTATATCTGTATATACATACATATATACATTAGTGATATATATATATATATATATATATATATATATATATATATATATATATAGATATGTATATTATATATACATAGTGGATTATTAGGATTTTATATATTAAGATTTATAAGTATTAAATATTATAGTAGTATGAGTAGGGAATATATATTAAAAAAAAGATGAGACCGCTGCTTACCGTTCCATAAGGGAACATTAAATCCGTAACCCCGACCCCAGTTTCCTTTTCACGAACCATATAATTTGAGGAATGTTTCAAATTAATTTCTATCCAATCCAATCCTAAACCTAAATCTCTTGGATTAACCCAAATCTGAGTTAACTCCAATTCAGATTTTTACAAGAGACTCAATAAAATCGAAGGCTGCAAAGAAGAGAAAAAAAAAGAAAAAAAACAACAACTTCGTTTTCCTTCTCCGCCAAGAATCGCCTGCAAGGAAAAATCGAATTCGAGATTTTGTGAGCCCAGTGGATTCGCTGAACACCTCCAGCTTTTCGAGTCGCCTGCACGAGACTGACGACCGCCCCTCCGTCGGTGATCACCGAAGAACACAGGAACCACCGAGGAAACAGAGCAGTGCTTTGGTTTGTACACCACCAGGTACCAAACTTGCTGGTGTTTTTTTGCAATTCGGCGTAACCAAACTTCGACCTAATTGACCCGATAGAAAGCCAACATAACCCTCTAGATATCCCACAAACTGGATTGGGAAATAGTGCATCGATCAGTTGGAAAAATCGATGCCAAGTCGATGAAAAACCCACTGTATATGGACAGAATTGTGACTTCAAGTACCCATGTTTTGAGATAATTTTCGACCAATCTAGCAAAAGTTTTAGAAAATTTTCTGAACAACAATTTAGCCAACCTATAGAACTTAATTCACTTCTTTTAGTTTAATTATTCATTTCCTGTATGCAAAGAATCTCGAATTCAAAGTTGAGAGAAAGTTGATTTTAAAACAATGAAAACTTAGAAAAATTTACCGATACGACGTGCGTTCCGACAAACCGGACGATGTGGTCGTGTACTATACACATCGAAAAGCGCGTATGGACGTTGTCGGTGTGTGGAAACTGATGGAAATCAGTTTCGTCGTGTTTGCACGAAAAAATCAGTCTGTATCCGTCGAGATACCCCCGTATCGACATTTTGCAAACTTGACCATAACTTCGTGCACGTTCGTCGGATCGACGCAAAACTTGCGCCAGCAGGAATATATCATTTTTCTGGTCATGTATGCCAAGTTTGTTCCGATTCTGAGAAGGTTGATTGGAACGCCAAATTGACGGGCCCACAACCCGACACAACGGGCAATTTTGTGCACAGCTCATCGGAATCCAAAATTGGACATACCGTTGGGTACATCTCCTCAAATCGGATCCGTAGACATGTAGTTTAACGACTTTAGATTACTGTAGACATTGGCACGTATTTTGGTGCAAGACGGATCCAACGACGGACGTCGTTTTGACCCAAAGTTACGATTTTGCCCATGTTCCAGAATTTAACTTTTGGACATGCGTTTCCTAGGCATATCTTTTATTCCAAACTCATTCGTGATGTTTGTTTCAACATCCGGAGCTTCTTGTGGATTTTGACTTTCGTGTTAACGATTCTGATTGTTGGATTTTACTGCTTCTCGCACCACCCTCAGGCAAGATACCTTGCCTTATTTACTGTTTATAATTATATGCATATTTATTTATTTATTTACTGTATATTTATTATCTGTTCCCAGTTGGATCCATTACCTGCTATTTTTAGTTCACTTTATCTTGCTTTCAGTTATTTTTCCTTTTGCTTTTTGTATGCATATGGACCTAGTATTAGCGAACTACCTTCTGTTAGTAACCTTGGGAGGGAGAAGACAGCTAAATGTATGGGCTACCCCAAATCCAAAAGCTGTAGTAACTGCATACTACGGTAGTCGAGTCACGAGGGTTACTAGCCTCGAGCTATGTGGACTGATGGGTCACGTGGGCCGCTAGCCTCGAGTTATGCCGGCTGATAGTATTGGTACTTGACGTGTGCGTGTTGTGAGTTATTACCTTATCCTGGGGGAGTCAGCCTTCACCTGCCCATACATCGATATGTCTTCTAAATTGCCTACTAGAAAGGTTAGGAGACCTTAGCAAATTTTATGTTCCAATCAAGGCATGGAAAAATGTCACAACGCGAAATAGTAAGTTACCCCTTGTCCATGTTTGGTTGTAGGGGTAGCCTACTGTTTCGATGATGGGATATTGAGCCGTGTTATAGTTTGGACACTTTTACTTTATCTTTATTTTATGGTGCATTTATAATTAGTTCATATGGCATGTTCTTCCTGTATCTTGTTATGTCCCTCTGAGGACCTGGTGATCTCTCCAGGTATAGACGATTTTTCGCAGGAGTATGGCTCGGACTGGATCCTTCCTACCTTGATGATGAGGCATCTCCCGCTGATATCTAGATACATGTTGTGCTTTGAGACTCTTAGTGGACATCTACTTTATTTGAGATTATTTTTATTAGCTGTTTGGTGTGGGCATGTCCACCCGGCTATCTTTTGACTCACTCATTTATTCTATTTGGACTCCTTTTATCTTCTGTATTTGCTGCGGATGAGATATAGTTTATTGATGTTCTGGCCTGTGATTATTTTATTACAGCTTATGTATATATACTAGGATTCCACATATTGGAGTATTCCTTGTATATATGTAGCTGGCATGTCTACATACTTGGTCCTAAGTATTTTGGGACTGGGGCGTTACATGTTTTGTGGTGGCCCATGCAGGTCAGAAAATATTGTTGGGTTACATGACTGTGCCCAACAAGCCTACATATAGGAATAGAAATAGTATCTCATCCATGATTATTGCCTCATTTGACCTCCAAACTTTTTTTACCTCTCTGATTACCTGTACTGCCTAATATCTGACCCTTCTTAATATCAGTCTAATTCATGCTTGGTAGAGGTTAGGACGACGACTCGTACTAGGTAGACATGTTCCATCGTTACTAGCTTAACTCTTATAAGTTGGGTAGAATGCCTCACGATCTAACCCTTCCTTGACCGTAACCATGGCCTCAGACAAGAAGACAGTAGGACGTCTATATGGGCACGAAACCCGAACAAAACTTCGATTCTTAAAAGATTAAAAAATTTATATTCTTTTATTATTATCACGCGTACTTATGTTTTACCATCTTGACCAATGCTGCTATCATAGCCTAGATTTGCAAGGCTATTTATTTTTTTGAGCTTGTTCATGACATATATGTTATTGGAGGTACCCCACTAACATATTGTTTATCAGAACCGGTGCATGATGGTCTGCTCAACCTAATGCACTTGGTTCGCTCTTCATAAAATTATTCAATGAGATGTAGTTAACTTTTTTCCCCAAAATCTCATCCGCAACTACGTGGACAACTCTCCCTCTACTGCTTGACCTGTAACTTGCTTGAATCTATTCTAACGTTATCCTATTTTCTTGTTAGCAGTATGGATCTATGAAGCGGACACAGCTCTACCTTGGCCCTCACCTCTGATGATGCGTCTACCCAGGAGGAGAAGAATCCTCCAATGACCCCGGTGACTCCGTATCAGCTAGGACAGCCGCAGACTACCATAAACCCATCAATGGTACAACAGGAAACCCAAGTGCCACCAGTAATACAGACTGGGCAGGCTACCGTAGTACCACCCGAGGAGAATGTACCATCATCTCCACCACTATGCAGACCACAAATGCCTCCCCCACCAGAGGATGGGAACCCTACTACACAGTTCATGTATGCCATGATACATACTCAGTGGCAACAAGCTGAACTGATGAGGCAGAGCATGATGGAAGCACTAACTAGGCCCCCACCTCCACCTTCGACACAGGTACCAGCTCCAGCTCTACATCCATATGAGGGTTCTATCAAGGACTTCATGGATATGGACCCCAAGCCCTTCAGAGGTACCGAGAAACCACTAGAGGTCACCGCGTGGCTTATCAGCACAAAGAAGCTACTGAGGGCGTCCCAGTTGCCAACAAATGATTGGATAACAGTAGTAGACTTGCTCTTAGAAGACAATGCTCATCATTGGTAGGAAGCCGAAGAAAGACGCTTGGGACCCAATCAGACTTGGAAAGAGTTCTATAAACTCTTCAATGAGAGATTTTTTCTGATCCATGTACGCGATGCCCTCTATGATCAGTTCCTACACCTTAAGCAAGGAAATATGACCGTAGATGAGTACGATGCAGAATTCAGTCGACTGAGCAGATTCGGTGAGACACTAATTTCTACTGAGCAGGAAAGGGCCAAAAGATTTCACCAAGGATTGACACCAGAGCTCAAGAAGCATAACACAGTACAGTTTAGAGTTTCTCATGCTGCAGTATTAGAAGAAGCTAGAAGCTAGAAGCCAGGAACTCCTTAACAAGGAAGTACAACAGGCTCAGAGATGCCATATTCCAGCAATTGGGCCAAGTAACCTTATCCATGGTGGACCAATCAGACATTCTATGACACCACAACCGTCAAGAGCATCACCCTATCCAATTGATGAGCTTTTTACATGTCATTTCTGTCATAGAAAAGGTCATGTCATGAAGGATTGTCGTTGCAGATTAGGACAATGCATGATTTGTGGCTCCAATCATCACAAAGCCCGAGACTGTACAGAACAACTAAAGGCAGCACGACAGCGGATGCAAGGACCCGTAGCACCAGGACCAATAGCAGAGCCCAGTCAACCATCACATGGAAGTTATCCTAGAGGATTACACTTAGCTGACCAATCGGCACAAGTTATCCAGGCTGGACAGGAGAAAAATGGACAAAGGCATGGGCAAGCATTTAGTATGACCGTGATAGGCACCCATCCGGAGGTTGAAGAATTGGCAGGTATTATTCCGGTTGCAATATTTATTTGTTTTAGACATGGCTTAGCGTTCGAACAACACATCCTTTAGCTTAGTCAACATGCATATCAAAATACTTGTCTTAGTATGAATCACTAGTTATCAGCAATACTGTATATGTTTCGATACCATTAGAAATATTACGACCATAGTCTAGCAAGCTACCAAATAGAACTCTTGACTTCTTCGTTAGAACTCCTGCATGACGCGCCTTAAAATTTGTGACCTCTTCAATAGCCCTCGTATGCTGTAGAATAGAGAATCATTATCTCTCTATGTATACCAATTCGAACATGGCACATTTCCTCCATTTGGACTAATAAATCAAGTCGTATATAACGCATATTCCCACCCGTATTATTTCGATACCTTACCGTGACTTTGATGTTTGAAGCACAACATTTGCCATTTTCTTCCAACAAATCACTTGCATGAACTAGACGAGTCTCCCTACACGCATGACATACCTGTTCCACAAAACACACCATTATGTGCTTCATTTCAATTACACCGCATATATAACCCGACTTCCTTAGAAAGAACATAGATATCTATTTCGTCCCATTTGATGTTTAACTATGCAATATCGAGCCATTCCATCAGACGAACTGAATATCCATGATTCATGCAAGACCAAGAACACCTCGTCATGTAGAATATGGTGTCAGTTTAAAATCCTCGTATTAAAAAAATATATCCTCTATATTTTCAAAAACCGAGTTACAAATTGACTACCTGCTCTCCCTTAGTATTCAGCCCACTATATTTTATTAAGATTTATTGTCATTTTTTTATGAGGTTATTTTTATTTCGAGGACAAAATTTTTTATAAGTTGGGTAGGATGTAAACCCCCAAAATTTTTACTTTTATTCATTATTATTAAATAGAAATAATTGGTATATTTTTTTTTAAGAAATAATGTATTCCCTATAAGTGGTAAAATTATATTTTAGCCTTATAAAGAGAGTAGAAATCTTATTTTATTTTATATGATATTATGTGTGAGTTATTTTATACAAAATAATTCTATATTATAGGTTACAAATACTCTAGAAATTATTTTTATTTTATTTTTTAAAATTTTGAAAAATACTTTTCTTAGGAGCTTATTAAGTATTTAAAGGTTTTGTTGTATTTTAGGAATAGTGGTAATATATATGTATCATGGACTTTTATTTTTATTACTTTTTATATATTTGAAAACTTTTTAAATTTGTATTATAAAGTTGTTTAGATTTTAGGAGCTTTAATAGGAATTTTATTGGGTTATTCTTAAAGTATATATGTGTGCGTATATGTGTATATCTGTATATACATACATACATATGAACATTATATATATATATATATATATATATATATATATATATATTATATATATATATATATATATATATATATATATATATAAATATATATATATGTATATTAAAATATATATATATATATATATATATATATATATTTTTTTTATATATATATATATATATATATATATATATATATATATATATATATATATATATATATATATATATAGATATGTATATATATATATATATAGATATGTTAAAAAAAAATATATATATATATATATAGATATGTATATTATATATACATAGTGGATTATTAGGATTTTATATATTAAGATTTATAAGTATTAAATATTATAGTAGTATAAGTAGGGAATATATATTAAAAAAAAAAGATGAGACCGCTGCTTACCGTTCCAGAAGGGAACAGTAAATCCATAAACCCTGACCCCAGTTTCCTTTTCACGAACCATAGAATTTGAGGAATGTTTCAAATTGATTTCTATCCAATCCAATCCTAAACCTAAATCTCTTGGATTAACCCAAATCTGAGTTAAATCCAATTCAGATTTTTACAAGAGACTCAATAAAATCGAAGGCTGCAAAGAAGAGAAAAAAAGAAAAAAAAAACAACAACTTCGTTTTCCTTCTCTGCCAAGAATCGCCTGCAAGGAAAAATCGAATTCGAGATTTTGTGAGCCCAGAGGATTCGCTGAACACCTCCAGCTTTTCGAGTCTCCTACACGAGACTGACGACTGCCCCTCCGCCGGTGATCACCGAAGAACACAGGAACCACCGAGGAAACAGAGCAGTGCTTTGCTTTGTACACCACCAGGTACCAAACTTGCTGGTGTTTTTTTGCAATTCGGCGTAACCAAACTTCGACCAAATTGACCCGATAGAAAGCCAACATAACCCTCTAGATATCCCACAAACTGGATTGGGAAATAGTGCATCGATCAGTTGGAAAAATCGACGCCAAGTCGATGAAAAACCCACTGTATATGGACAGAATTGTGACTTCAAGTACCCAAGTTTTGAGATAATTTTCGACCAACCTAGCAAAAGTTTTAGAAAATTTTCTGAACAACAATTTAGCCAACCTATAGAACTTTAATTCACTTCTTTTAGTTTAATTATTCATTTCCTGTATGCAAAGAATCTCGAATTCAAAGTTGAGAGAAAGTTGATTTTAAAACAATGAAAACTTAGAAAAACTTACCGATACGGCGTGCGTTCCGACAAACCGGGCGACGTGGTCGCGCACTATACACATCGAAAAGCGCGTATGGACATTGCCGGTGTGTGGAAACTGATGGAAATCAGTTTCGTCGTGTTTGCGCGACAAAATCAGTCCGTATCCATCGAGATACCCCCGTATCGACGTTTTGCAAACTTGACCATAACTTCGTGCACGTTCGTCGGATCGACGCAAAACTTGCGCCAGCAGGACTGTATCATTTTTCTGGTCCTGTATGCCAAGTTTGTTCCGATTCTGAGAAGGTTGATTGGAATGCCAAATTGGCGGGCCCACAACCCGACCCAACGGGCAATTTTGTGCACAGCTCATCGGGATCCAAAATTGGATATACCGTTGGGTAAGTCTCCTCAAACCGGATCCGTAGACATGTAGTTTGACGACTTTAGAGACTGTAGATATTGGCACGTATTTCGGTGGAAGACGGGTCCAACGGCGGACATCGTTTTGACCCAAAGTTACGATTTTGCCCATGTTCCAGAATTTAACTTTTGGACATGCGTTTCCTAGGCATATCTTTTATTCCAAACTCATTCGTGATGTTTTTTTCAGCATTCGAAGCTTCTTGTGGATTTTGACTTTCGTGTTAACGATTTTGATTGTTGGATTTTGCTGCTTCTCGCACCACCCTCAGGCAAGATACCTTGCCTTATTTACTATTTATAATTATATGCATATTTATTTATTTATTTACTGCATATTTATTATCTGTTCTCAGTTGGATCCATTACCTGCTATTTTTAGTTCACTTTATCTTGCTTTCAGTTATTTTTCCTTTTGCTTTTTGTATGCATATGGACCTAGTATTAGCGAACTACCTTCTGTTAGTAACCTTGGAAGGGAGAAGACAGTTAAATGTATGGGCTACCCTAAATTCAAAAGCTTTAGTAACTGCGTACTACGGTAGTCGAGTCACGAGGGTTACTAGCCTCGAGCTATGTGGACTGATGGGTCACGTAGGCCGCTAGCCTCGAGTTATGCCGGCTGATAGTATTGGTACTTGACGTGTGCGTGTTGTGAGTTATTACCTTATCCTGGGGGGAGTCAGCCTTCACCTGCCCATACATCGATATGTCTTCTAAATTGCCTACTAGAAAGGTTAGGAGACCTTAGCAAATTTTATGTTCCAATCATGGCATGGAAAAATGTCACAACGCGAAATAGTAAGTTACCCCTTGTCCATGTTTGGTTGTAGGGGTAGCCTACTGTTTCGATGATAGGATATTGAGCCGTGTTATGGTTTGGACACTTTTACTTTATCTTTATTTTATGGTGCATTTATATTTAGTTCATATGGCATGTTCTTCCTGTATCTTGTTATGTCCCTCTGAGGACCTGGTGATCTCTCCAGGTATAGACGATTTTCCGCAGGAGTATGGCTCGGACTGGATCCTTCCTACCTTGATGATGAGGCGTCTCCCGCTGATATCTTAATACATGTTGTGCTTTGAGACTCTTAGTGGACATCTACTTTATTTGAGATTATTTTTATTAGCTGTTTGGTGTGGGCATGTCCACCCGGCTATCTTTTGACTCACTCATTTATTCTATTTGGACTCCTTTTATCTTCTGTATTTGCTGTGGATGAGATATAGTTTATTGATGTTCTGGCCTGTGATTATTTTGTTACAGCTTATGTATATATACTAGGATTCCATATATTGGAGTATTCCTTGTATATATGCAGCTGGCATGTCTACGTACTTGGTCCTAAGTATTTTGGGACTGGGGCGTTACAAATACCACTACATAAACTCGACCTGCATGGGCCACCACTAAAAACGTGTCACGACCCGCACCCACTATGAGGGTACGAGAGCGTAACAAATCCCAGCCTATGCTGCAGTATCGACGGTAGAACACTGTCCTAGGTCACAACATCTATCAATATAAAGCTAAGCAGTTTATACTCTCCGAGTTGGGATGACATAGCAGATAGTAAACTCAATCACAACTAAGGAAGAAGAAGCACGATATGATAAAGAACTCAAGGAAAATACAGATGATCAAATAGTCTAAGATAACATCTCAGCAATATCCAAAAATACATGGTCTCAGCTACTGAAAATGAAAGAATATACACAACCCCAAATCTCAAAGACGGAAATAAAGTCTAACTACTAGTCTCAAGACAACATAAGTAAGATAAAGCCTAACTAAGCTAGTCTAGGCAGTAGGGTAAAGTCGTCAGCTAGAGCTGTCCTGCAAAAGATATCCGTACAGGCCTCCTCCTCGTCCTCTGTAATATTTTAACAGGTCCAGTCAGGACAGGAGCGAGCACAATACATCTCAACAGTTCATAGCGGGTTAGAAAATATAATCATACAGTAAAGTAAGATATAGATACTGAAGAAATACAGTATGTAAACAAATAGAGAACAGTAATAGAAGTATCCACTATAAGTAAAGAGCTACCAGTGGCTAGTGATTTAGAGTACAAAGTCGACATGTGAATGACTTGATTTGTAAATGGCTATACTAAAGAGGCGTACATGGCTATTCTACTTTGGAATTGTTCACATGGCTATTTATACTCCCCCGTACCCCCAATTAATACACAATGATCCAACCAGGTTATGTTATGATTCTATGTAACAGCCCCCGAAGGGCGGTAAGCTCCCAAAGGGTGATAAGCCCCCAAAGGGTGGTATATAGTAGTCCCATAAATAGGGATTCTGGGAAACCCAATAAATGGGATAAGGATTCAAAGAAGACTCTGTGATCATATGAGTATATGTCACAAGTGATCAAAGAACCAAAGAAGCATAGTGATACACCATATAAGTGAAACGCACAGAACATAGAGTACCTCGATGCTCCCTGAAGGGATAACATCTCAAGAAGGGATCCATATAGTACTAATCCGTGTGACCAACGTGACAGTATCAAGTAAAGTAATTTAATGCAGGAAATAATTCTAAGCAGGATATGAAATGATCAGAGAATGTACTCGCCTGCTATCTGAGTGTCCAACTGAAATATACTGTCCAAGGAGAGGTGTCTGGCTCCTAATCAGAACAGCACAAGTCACAACAAGTCTAAAATGATAACAAGATGCAATTTAATGCTTTCTAGATGAATCTAGGTCAATCTAGGCCAAAGTCAACTCTTGGTCAACTCTGGTCAACCCTAGGAGTCAAACTAGGTCCAACCTAAGTCAAACAAGTCTATACTAGTCTAACTAGTCTATTCTATGTCTAACAAGGCTACACAAGTCTAATCTAGACTCTAAACTGACACACAGATACACCCATAGGCTAAGAGCCTAGGCCATAGGCTATATCATGCCTAAAACCAACCTATAAATCATATCTACACATAACACATGACAATATTATATAGTAACACACATTGATATATTTACATAATCTAATATAGAATTACATATACCATATAGGCTACCTATATGTATACTACACATACATGTATATCTAATATATAATAGTACACCCACATATATATATATATAGGATACATGTATTTACATCTCAAAATATATATTTACATGTGTATAGAGAAAAGAAGAGACACAAGATAGTGTCCAAGTGTGTGTGTGTCAAGAGGGTACAAGAGTGTGTGTAAAGAGACACATGTGTGTGAACTAAGGCATGTGTGTGCATGAATGAAGTGTCAAGAGAGTTGTGTGTGAGGCATGATAGGTTAGTGTTACATGACAGTTGTGAGTGTTAAAGGGAATAGAAAATCAGTGTAACAGTGGCAACACATTGTGTTCATGTGTCAAGAGAGTTTAGGAGAAACCAGTGAACACATTGATAGGGTGTGAATGAGTGTTAATATCCTGGAAATCAATCTATCTACAACAGTGTACATATATCAGGGAAACAGGAAATCACATCAAGTTTTAGGAAATTAAGTGGAAAGAGAATTCAGTTCAGGTTTTTAGCATATCACAGATTTTAGAGAAAAGTAATCCAAACATTTCCTTCACATACCAAATCAAAAACCAACTGACAGCAACCATTCACATATACAGGAATTTGGTTAAAAACTGTGATTACAGTGAACAACTCAGTTAAAAAAAATGACAGTTGTGGTGTGTAACTAGGACTGCAACATATGAACCTGTGTGTGCTCAGGTGTGTGCTGAGTTGAACCATAGTGATAGGAATGTTACTGTGTACTTGTGTATATTCTGTTGGCCCAATGATTGTATCATATTTTTGAATATGGTTAATATGTTAAGTTTAGCATTTCATTATCACTAATCTTCATACTATCACTATAGCATTTCTACTTATACTTATATCTTTGGTGATATGTGCCCATTGGTTTACATCTTAGTGATATGAGCTTATCTATCTTAAATCTTAAATTTAATTGGATTGCCAAAATCAAAACTATGTTTTTGATTGTGGTCATTCAATTAAGTTTAATCATTCTGATATCACTAACATTTATGCCATCACCTTAGCACTTATACTTAAACTTTGCATAGTCCTAATATGCTTTAATTTATCATACTTGCTACTATGGATATTGCTTTGTTCGTCTAACATGTACATACAGAAAGCAATAAGCAAGATCAACGTGGACATATGCAATGAAGAAATCATGGTGGGCCAAAGACGACGGATTCCACAAGATTTCTCTGAACCACCCGACGACATCTCTGGAGCCACGCACCGGGGGTTCCGCTGCCCGGTATTCAGTTTTCGCAAACTGGATATCTTTGGACAGCTGCCGCCAAGGGAAAAAGCCAGCAACTATCAAAGGAAGAAGCCAAGCCATGCCATCATCATTTCAAGACTCTGAAGAAGCCTGCACCTGCTACAGTATATCTAGAGTCTGTAAAGAGTCTTAGGAACCTTTGTAAACACAAGAAATGGATGGCAAAATCGAAAGCTAGGGTAGATAATAACCCAGGACAATCTTCGGAATCCTGGCGGATAATCCGGCGGATCTTCGCGAAAATCTGGCGGAAGATCCGAATGGTCTCACAGAATACCTTCTGTGAGTGTTCGGATTATCCGGCAGAAAATCACGGAATTCCGGCGGATTTTCCGTCATATGACCGTTTGTATTCCAACGGTTGGATTTTACGAATGATTGATCCCAACGGCTCTTTTTATAGCCGTTGGACTATTCAGGCGGATGATCCGGCAGATTTTCGCAGAAATCCGGCGGATGATCCGTCAGCCTGTGAAAGTTGCATTATTGCACTTTCCTTTGCTTTGGTTATAAATAGCCTTGAACCCCTTCATTCAAGGTTGATGCTTTAAGCCTAAAAATTTCCAAACCACCAAAGCTTATCCACATATAACTCTACAAAGCCTTCATTTGCCATCTACAAATTGTGTTAGAGTTATTGAGTTGAAAAGTGAGATCTTCATCCTATTGTATAAGGAGATCAAAACCTATTGTGAAAGGTTGAAGTTGAAGAGTCTTCGTATCCAAACTCTCGGTTGAAGTTGGGGAGTCTTCGTATCCAAACTCTCGGTTGAAGTCGGAGAGCCCTTCGGATTAAAGCTCTTGTGTAAGAAGTTTGCGAGTTCTTCGGATCCAAACTCGTGTGTAACTATTTGCTCAAATAGTGGATTAAAGCCGGAGAGAGTTCCGGGACTGGACTGCCTCTTAGGAGGATACCAGGATACATCGGGTGTCGGTATTGTGTTTGCTTCTTCTCTTGCACTTATATTTTTTAATTGCCAATTAGATTGTGCTAAGTGCTTGACTAGTTAGCTTGACCCTATTCACCCCCCCTCTAGGGTTCCTACATATTCAATATTCCAATTCATTACATATGTGTGTCAATGGAATTCAGGAATGTGGCATGGTGTGCTATAGTAAAAACACGTGTGTGTGAACATGATTTATAACTGAACCTGTGTGTTACACATTTAACCTGTGTTCAATGTTCTCGGGAATGCAAGGATTCTCAGGATTTATTAACATTGAAGCATTAACTAGAACTCATATTTTAGAACCAAGGACAGTGATCATGGTATAGGAATCCTTGACCTACTAGTTGACAGTTCAATAATGGACTCGAATTCAGTAAAAGAAAGGACCAATACTCAAATAAGGAAGGGAAATCGATTCAGGTATTAAAGAGAAATGGAAATCTATACAGTTTTTAATTGGGAAGAAAATGACAGTTAACATGTATAAGAGTTTACATTAACATGATCATTCAAGTTTAGTTTAAGGGAAGGAAATCATTTGACAATGAACTTGTAATGAACTAACAGTTATGTAGGGACCTTTGACAGCTGATAACAATTATATGAAATCAAAATAAAATAGGATTAACAGTTTAGAAAAACTGTGTATTATGGTATCAGTCATATTTCGAAATCAACTTAATGTCTAAATTCTCATTCTATGACATAGAGCCAAATCAAAATGCAAAAATCGAACTAACAGGTGCTAAATAACATGTAGGCTCAAACGTGATACTTAAATATTAATTAGAAATCAGATTAAACAGGGATTAAACTCAAGATATTAAGAACAGAACATTCGTATCAGTCGAGAATGGGAACTCCCCAAATTCAATTCAAAACTCATTAATATTATAGGCAAAGGGTTGGTAATTATGCTAGGGCATTTATACATGCCATATAGTGCAAATATGTCCCACCACGAGGACACAGATGTGTCCAAACCAATGAAAACCTAAATTGAGCACAACACAGACACAACTAAACAGTACAGTATCGTGCACGTATTCCAGAGAGTCTAGGACACGACACGATACGAATCAAGTCTCGTGATCATACATGTGGGTTCGCCTAGTATAGCTCCAGGTCTGACACAGCCTGACACGGGTCCACGTGTCGTCGTGTCCGACTTACAAGGTCGTATCCGAACCAAAAATAAAGAATAAACGATCAGTGTAAAACTCACGCAGAGCGAAACTCATATCCGACATGACACCACTGGACTCCAGACTCAAGGGGTAACCTAACAGTCGTTGCCCCTTGGTCTGTGCAAAGTGGCACGAGTCTAATCGCTGTGTCCGCGAAGCACTGGACCCCTAGCAGCAGGGCAGTGCAGCTTGCACGCACACGGGCGTGTCCACGGGTACAGTACGACCCCGACACGACACAAAATGTGTCCAAACCATCAAAAACCTATAAGCGACCTAAAAACTTAATTTCCTATTCAATTACTTCCTGAAAAATCGATAAAATTGTCCACTGTGGCATTTCGTCGAACACCTGCGACTGTCCACTGATACGTGTCCGATTCGAACACGTAAAGGACACGAAAGGGTGCAAAACCTATCCCTACAGAGAGAGGACACCTAGGGCTTCCTAACCATGCAAAGAAATCAAAATTTCATGGAGGGAAACAGGATTTACCTATGTGTGTTCCTTCACAAAAAAAGCTCCCAAAGGTGAGATCTCCTCAAGCTAGCCAATGGCTCCAAATTGTATCAAACCTGAGAATGGTCTCCACTAACAGTAGGGGGACTCTAATTAGATCACAAAGGAAGAAGTTGCAATGAAAATGAACTACTATTGAATAAACTATGAAGAAGTTTCAATGGAGAACAAACCTTTCCTTAGAAAAATGAAGGGATGGATAAAAAGGAGGCACAAACTTTGAGAGAGATTTTATAGTGTTGGGGCGGATCCCTAGGCTGATCATAAATGCTAAGGTTTGGTTTTTGGGATGAATCTAATGGCTCTCATTCCATCTAGCCTATTCAATGGCCTAGAATCTAGGTTTCCCTTAGTCAAGTTGCAACCTTTACATTCTAACTATTCATGACTTAAACCCATCTAATAGATAATAACTAATACTTTTTATGACTAAATAGACTAGCCATGACTAATCTAGGTTAGGGCTAAACACAACACAAGACAATTGATTAAATAATATTTAAATCACAACATTCTAAATAATCATTCTAAATTCCAAATAATATATATTAAATTTAAATATTTCAAAAATGACAAAAATACCCTTAAACAAAAAATGGTAAATAAAATACCCTAATCACATGGCTAGGCTCTAGGGTAGACAGTCTCTACGGTTTCACTAGCAAAACACCAAAATCATAAGTCATAATTTTAAATAGTTTAAAAATAATTAAAAATCACCAAAAATCATAACATGAAATAAATATCCATAAATAATAATTATAATTACAAAATTTCAAAATTACCCTCATTTGGAAAACTGGGTGTTATATCGACGCCATGGATTTTCTCTGGAGGAGGGAGCTTCTTCCTGTGGAAAAAGAAAGTGGGGAGAGAGAAAAAGAGTGGGGGGAGGGTTGGAGGGGATGGGGCCCGCTGCAAACTTTGGAATTTTTTGGCAACTTATAAAGGCACTTTACTTTTTGATCAGGACTAGCCCAATTTTTTTTTGGGTTTTACTCAGGACAGTCCATTTTTTTGATCTGGCGCGGTCCCAAAGTAAACCCCCCCCAAAACACAAATTTTATCTCATTTGGCAACATATATACTTCTCTCTCATCCTAAACCCTAACTTCTCTCTTCTTCTTCCTCCTAAACCCTAAACTCTAACTCCATTCTCCATCACTAGCCGAGCATCTTCATCATCTTCCTCTTCTTCTCTCTGTCCTCTTCTCTCTTTCAAGGAGAATGATGGCCCCCAAACCTGCCTCGCAAACAAGGTACAAAATCTTTGTTAATCTTTCTCTCCATTTCTTTCAAAAATCGTAGAAATTTACTGAAAAAATTGAAGGATCAATTACATTCTTTCTTTCAATTGTAATTATTGTAATATGAATGAAACTATATTCGGAGGAGGAAAGTAAACCGTAGCATATGTGATTGCCAAAATTTGGCGTCGTACAGGACTGTCCATTCTTCTAGCAGTCCTGACTGTATGTTGGACTGCCAAAAAAATGAGCAGTCCATTGGCATAACATGTGTAGCAAAGGACTGTCCATTCTTCTGGCAGTCCTGACTGTATGTTGGACTGCCAGAAAAATGAGCAGTCCATTGGCATAACATGTGTAACAATGGACTGCCCATTTTTTTGGCAGTCCTGACTCTATGTTGGACTGCCAGAAAAATGAGCAGTCCATTGGCATAACATGTGTAACAATGGAATGCCCAAATTTCTGGCAGTCCAACATACAGTTAGGACTGCCAGAAAAGTGGGCAGTCCTTTCTTACACATGATGTGAGTTAGGACTGCCCTCTTTTCTGGCAGTCCTAACTGTATGTTGGACTGCCAAAAATTTGGACAGTCTTTAGTTACGCATGTCCTGAGCCAGGGCTGCCCATTCATACTGGCAGTCCATTATACAGTCAGGACTACTAGAATATTGGGCAGTCCAATGTCTGCACTAGTTGAACAACAATATTTGTGGGCATGCCATACATTTTAATATGTAATTAATATTCAATAATAGTTATGAAAAGAAGAGAAAGGAGAAGGATGTTGAGGCCAGGCCCGAAAGAAAACGTTATACCGCATCGGATCGTAAGGCGCGTGAAGCTGGTATAGTTCTCGAGAAAGGGCTAACAATCAGAGAACCCGAACCAGCCTCACAAATAAGAACACGTAGAACGAAACATGTTGTAAGGCGTTCGAAGAAAGCGGTGACTCGTCATGATGATTCCTCTGATGATGATGATGTACCTACTGCTCGAATGAGAGATGATGCTGGATCGGGTCCTTCTCAAGTAGCCGAGGAAGAGGAAGAGGAAGATACGGGCCCAATTAGTTGCTCTATTTTGACGTCAATCGAGAACCACATTTCTTATGAAATATGAAAGGATCCGGTTAGTTACTTACCTTGAATATAGATTAACTATTCGAAATAATAGTTATATGTAATATTGAATCTTTGTTTTTTTTATTTGTAGAAAAGCTCGTGCCTTTTGAGGGTAATAAACCATGCGAAGATGTGTAGTACATGGGGATTTGATGAGTTGAAGGAGAGTGAGAAGGAAAAAATCACCCCCACCGGATTACAGTATTTGGCAAAATACTCGTATCAGATATTGGACCACGTAATGATTTCTGCATTTGTAGAGCGCCGGCATCCAGAAACTAACAGCTTCCATCTCGCAGACAGAGAGTTGATAATCACCCTTGATGATGTCTACCATATTTTGGGGCTTAGAGTTGATGGTCGTCAAATGTCGATGGATTATTCCGAGGGCGACTTCGACCTGTATGATGAGATGGTGGATTTGGTTGCCAATTGTCTCCGTATTGAGGCGGAGACTTTTGTCACAATCCCCGAATTTAAGAAGTCTTATGGAGTTCCTTTAAGTTTTTTGAGGAATACATTCAATGACGAAGACGCCGACGACAACAATGTTAATAACGACCTCGTGGCCCGGGGATACATGCAGTTCATCCTAGGGGCCATCGGCATTACAGACAAGTCCGGGACCGCGATACATGCAAAATATCTAAACAATTTTAGGGACTTGAACGCTGTGGATCAAATATCATTCAGAAGTTTTATACTAGCACACCTCTACCGCGAACTTGGTACTGCATCTCGAGTCGAGTCGAGTCGAAGACAATAGCTGGTTGTCAAACTCTGCTCTATGTAAGCAAACCCTAGCATACTGTGTCTATAGAATTATATAAAATTATGTCGATAACGATAACAATATTATATTTACATTTTTAGGCGTGGATATATGAGCATTTTTTGACACTCAATAGGGCTACTCTTAATCAAAATTATGATCAGCAGATGCCCAGGATGTGTAGGTGGAGGCCGGCTAAGATAGATACCAGATATCTATATACGTTGGCTACTCTACATGTTTCTCTAAAAGATCTGAGGGCAAAGGAGGTGAAACAATAGTAACTTGAACTAGCATTTACTTACCACTCTAGTATTCCACATTAATTAGTAACTCCTTAAGTAATGAATGCATGTTGTAGATTATTTGGCATCCATATCAGGATCTGCGAAATAGCACTCGTCCTGTGCAACCAGTTACACTATTTAGAGGTCCGATACTTTGTCATAAAACTGAGGAGCCTCACATCCCAGATAGAGTGCTTCGTCAGTTTGGTTACGTACAGACTATCACGAGCATGTTGAAATTGAGGACCGCTGCAAAAAGGGAAGAAACCGTCGACCTATGTCCCGCTGTACTATCCTTGGGGGTCGTATTTATTCACTGAGTGGCAACAACATGTTGTCGGTGAAACCATACGAACTCCAGCGGTGGAGATGTAGGATTGTAGTGAGGAATACATGGAATACTATGTGAATGTCGGACATGGTATGATGTTGAATCCAGATAAAAGAAGTGTGAAAGTACCGGTAGCAGCACCCTTACCATCCAAGTCAGTACTATATAATGCATTACAGAAGATAGTTAGTATAGTTTGTTTAATTAACCCATGTAGTGGTAAAGTGTTGGTTCCTAAATTTATGATATGTATTCATGCAGGCTTCGAAAGTGAAGAAATTGGAAAAAAAAAGTCTAATCATGTGCAAGAGGGAGAATTATAAAGATGTTGGTACCCAGTACAGAACATCGCAGCTGATTACCCATTTATCGAATATGAGCGACGCACGAAGATGCGTCATGAAAATGAATGACTATGTAGTTTGTATATGGTTGAACCATTTGGTAGTTGGGTGAACGACGCAGGAAGTGTCATGTAAAACTTTTCTAATTGGTTGAACAATCCCCATGTCAACAGTATTAAATTAGTTTGTATATTATATGAATGTCGTCTTGAGTATCTTGATGTGAATTAGTATTATATTGATTGCAAGTTTGTGTATTATATGAGTGTCATCTTGAGTATTATATTGATTACAAGTCTTCCAGGAACTGCCCAGTCCTTACTCACAGCAAGTCTTCCTTGTATGTGGACTGTCCAGTCCTCGCCCAGTTCTAAAGTCTTTTTTGTATGTGGACTGCCCAGGAACTGGGCAGTCCATGCTCACAGCAAGTTCTGAGATAGATTGTCCAGTTTCCTGGCAGCCCACATACATATGTGGACTGCAAAGAAACTGGGCAGTCCTTCACAGAACTTGCTGTGAGCATGGACTGTCCAGTTTCTAGGCAGTCCACATATAAATAGCAAGTTCTAAGATGGACTGCCCAGTTTCTTGGCAGTCTACATATGTATGTGGACTGTCAGGAAACTGGACAGTCCATCTCAGAACTTGTTGTGAGCATGGACTGCCCAGTTCCTGGGCAGTCCACATATAAACAGCAAGTTCTAAGATGGACTGCCCAGTTTCCTGGCAGTCCATATATGTATGTGGACTGCCAGAAAATTGGAAAGTCCATCTCAGAACTTGCTGTGAGCATGGACTTCCCAGTTCCTGGGCAGTCCGCATATAAATAGCAAGTTCTAAGATGGACTGCCCAGTTTCTTGGCAGTCCACATATATATGTGGACTGCCAGGAAACTGGGCAGTCTATCTTAGAACTTGTTGTTTTAATTAGGACTGCCCAGTTTTCTGGCAGTCCACATGCTCACAACAAGTTCTAAGATGGACTGCCCAGGAACTGGCAGTCCACATATTTATGTGGACTGCCAGGAAACTGGGCAGTCCATCTCAGAACTTGCTGTGAGCATGGACTGCCCAGTTTTCTGGCAGTCCACATATAAACAGCAAGTTCTAAGATGGACTGTCCAGTTTTCTGGCAGTCCACATACATATGTGGACTGCCAGAAAACTGGGCAGTCCATCTTAGAACTTGCTGTGAGCATGGACTGCCAGGAAATTGGGCAGTCCTAATTAATCCTCATTAGGATACTAAGTAGGATACTCAGGACGATATAAAATCTCATAGATACTCAGGATGATACAAAATACTCGTAGATACTCAATACGATAGAAAACTTGCTGTTAATCAGTAAGATACAAAATACTCATAGATACTTAGTAAGATACAAAATGTCAACTATACATCTGTCTATACAAAATGCTATGCTTTGTCAACTATACATGAGTCTATGCAAAATGTAATGCTTCGTCAACTATACATCAGTCTATGCAAAATGTTACGCTTCGTCAACTATACATCAGTCAATTGATACATCATAGTGTCCCTCTGGCCTTGGTATAGGTTCCACTGAGTTCGTAATTTTCTTGTAAATATTTATTGCATCTGTGTAGGGTGTTACCCAAGCAAGGGATTCTTCCGGTGCATGTTTCCACCAAACTGACGCAGGGGAAGGAGTAGAAGAGTGCCCAATCAACCGCGGGATAACAAAGTAATTTTCGACGAGTCCAATTGTATTTAGATTGGATATACTGTAGTCCTTCGGAGGAGCGCACATTGGAAAAAATGTGTTGTTGTTGTGCTCGAAAAGAATGATAATTGGGATCTTGTACTTGTTAGCGAATAGATATGCAACAGAAGATATATCCATGTAATGTTCTGGTCCAGTAGTCTGGGTGTCGCATGGAATGCTTGTCAACAGTTCTCCAACATCTTCTTGCCCAAGTGTTTTGCTGTAGAATGGAAGACGAGACTCCAACTCAAAATATAGCTCAGCTCTAACTTGTCTCCATCCGTCTTTAGCGGGGTAGCCTAGATGTCGCGCAAGCATATGATATCAACAATGTCCGTCTTTGGGCATATCATCAATAGACCAAATATATTTTTGCATGTCGGGCACAAAAGCACCAATGTACGCATCGAGTGTGTTTGCAACACTCGTATTCTATTTCTTTCTACGAGTAGGGAGCTTGTTCTTCCTCTTTGGAACGACTAGCATTTCCACGCTTCTTCTTTTGTGTTCTTGTAAGTCTTATTGGCGGTCTACCTTCCGGAGCAATGATACCAGATGGCTCTTATAGACGACTACTTACCGGATTGGCAAGTTCTTGGATCGCAAGCTCAATGGACTTCCTTTCAGGTCCTAGTGCGGCACACCATCTGGCATGAAGAAGTTTCATCTGTGGCATAGAAAAGAAATCATCTGGACTGTCCACCGTAGGCATGATCGACAGCTGTCTCCAACGCTGATCAACGACCACTATTGGAATAGGTCTACATTGACGTCGATATTCGTTGATCTCGTGTGCACAAGGGAGCCCGAGAGAATGTCGATGTGTACAACCACATACTTCGATATCTAAATCGACAGAATTCGCATGAGCAATCTCATGAAGTAGTAATGTCAATGCGTCGTGGGTGTAACACCCAGTTTTCCAGATGAGAGTATTTTTGAAATTTTGTAATTATAATTATTATTCATTTATATTTATTTCACATTATAATTTTTGGTAAATTTTAATAATTTTTAAACTATTTAAAACTATTTTAAGTCATGACTTGTGATTTTGATGTACTGCTAGTGAAACCTGAGAGACTGCATGACCTAGAGCCTAACCATGTTATTAGGATGATTTAATTATTATTTTTTTAGCCTAGGAGTATTTGGTTATTTTGACTTATTTGAATTATTTGGTAAATTGTTGAATTCTAGGTTGACTTGACTTGTTGAGACCTAGTGAGCTAGCCTAGAAGCTAACCCTAGCCATGGTGACCCTACTCTAACTTAGGGTAACCTATATTTAGTCATTAGAAACTAATTTAAGAATGAGGGGATTTGGTTTAGTGCATTTAAGTCATGGTTCATGGTTTCATGAAATGACTTATGGCTAAATGATTTATTTTGATCATGACTTGGCCCATGGCCCATAACTAGAGGCCCTAACCCTAACCAAACCCTAAATAACCAGCCATAGGGATCCCCACCCTATATAAACACTTATTTTCTAGGGCTTGCCTCCTTCTTTCATTCATTTCAACATTGAAAAAAAAGAAAGGTATTTTCCCTCTTCCAAAAATCCCCATAAATCCATTTTAGGTCTTTTTTAATCCTAGTTTCTTGCATTAGAAACTAACACTCTCCTATTTCCTGATTTTGGAGTTTAATCCCAGCTTTGGGACAATTTGGAGCTTTTGGCACCAAGAGGAAGAATCCCCCATTTGAAGCTTTTCTAAGCTTTTTGCACACATAGGTAAAATCCTCTAAATTGTTTTATATTTCAGTTTTCTTTGCATATAGGGCTAGATCTAGGAGTCTCCTAGGTGTCCCCGAAATTTGGGTGGAATTCGTGTCCGTTTGGTGTCCGTATCGGACACGTGTCGTATTGTTTGGTAGGTGTTTGATTAAATGCCACTAAGGAATTTATTTTTGATTTTTGCAAATGTAATTAAATGAATTTATAGATCTAAATGTGTATATTAATCTTTATGAAGACTGATTTAATTTTCGTGTTGATTTCGTGTCGAAATGGGGTGCGGACACGCTGCACGACACGCGTGTGCGCTGTCCTGCTAACCCGTGTCCTGTTTCTCGCTGGACACAGCGTTTCGACACGCAAAACTTGGTGTGGAGAGTGGGGCAGTGACTGACAAGTCACTCCCCAAGTTTTATGATACCTCGTTTCGTGTCGGACACGAAAACGAGGCCACACGGGTTTTGCACTGGCCGTGCGAGCGCGATCAGAGACCACTGATACGTGTCTCGTGCTCAGGACACGCGTGTCGTGGACATGTTGTAGACACCCTAGCATGTTCTCCTAGTCCTGGCGAACACATATGCATGGCCACGTGTCTCCACGTGGCCTGTGTCACGCACGGGACATGCGTGCATACGTGCACGACGCTGCGTGCAGTCCAGTGCACGTGTGCGTGTACTGTTGTTCTCTGTTTTGAATTAAGTTTGAATGTTTTAATTGGTGAATTTAATAGTTAATTTGATCCTAATTATGTTGTATTATCTATGTTAGATTATATTTGCACATTAGTTGGGTTGTTTGTAATTGATTGAGGAAATCCCTTAATTCCTGATACACATTCATGTTTTTGCATTTCTGAAAACTATCATATCTAAACTGATTTTTGATTCAAATGCATGTTAGATTCATACAATGTATTAAATACTGCTGTTTAGGATTGGCATGATAGATTAGGTTGTGATCTAGAAATGGAATTTCGAGTGTGGGATTGACTGTTGATGTGTAAACTGATATTCCCTAATCTTTGCACTATTAGCTAACTGTTTTGAATACCCTTTAAACCTAAGACTGAAACCTGTCATTTACACACAACTTGTTTTCTTGCCATTTCCTGTTCACTTTACACTCAATGTATTCACACACCCTCCACACATGTGTTCACACACAGATTTTTTCCTTCCTGCACCTTGACACACACCTTGTAATGAACTGAAACTCCTATATATATATCACACTGATATCTGTCACACACATAGGTACCCAATTGCACTTTGTTTTGATTCCTGAAATCTAAAATTGGTTTGATTCATCTTCATATGTTAGTTCACTGTTTTGGATTGGTTTTAGAGTTAGGAATTGTGGTTGGGTTTTGTAATCGAGTTTTCATAATGTTTGGATGTGTACACAGTTTATCACATGCACACAACCACACTAAATTTCTCCTGTTAGACACAACTACATTTCCTGATATTTATTGCCTCCATGACCAAGTCCATATCCCCGTTGCACTGTTTAAATCTGATATGCTATTTCCTACACTCTTTCATTCCAGAAAATTGAACTGAGATGAGATTGATTTAGGTTCCAGTCTTCCTTTTTCCTCATTGCATAATACTGTATTGCATACCCTGGTTCACTGCATAGACACATCCCCTTGACACTTGGGCTCACACTTGCTATGACACTCGACCACCCCCTTTTTCTCCAAGCCTGTGATGTTAGATGAATATATTCAGGATGCTTGTACAGGTCCCTATACATTCAGGTTGCAGGTATTATAGGTATGTAGGTGGGTTCATTGGGTGTTTGTGGGTTAGAGGTTAGCTCATGATGTGGTTGCATTTGTATCAGCCTTGACATGTGTATAAGTCATAGACACTCTTCTTTAGACACCATTGTTCTCAGTTTAACCCACTGTTTAGATTAACACATAGACACAATGCTCAGTCCAGTCCTACTGGCATTTGACACAACCTTCATCCCAATTCCTTCTAATGTTCATATCATGATTGAGGTAGGTATTAGCTAGGTGTAGGCTAGAGGGTTCAGCCCTATACTAGATATTCAGTCCCCTTGTTATGTTTCAGTCCAATTTTTCCCCATTGGACAGCCCTTTCCTCTTCTCTATAGTCTTATGTGTATACATATATGTTAGTTATGTTGTGTAAATATTGTGTGTGGGTATCACTAGTGTCTAAATGTCCATATATCTATATATATATGTATATATATGATATATAGCTTGTGTGATATATAATATAGATATTTTACTTTGAACATATAATTAGAATGTATGTATCCATGTATATCTAAGTAAGGCTGAAAAGAGTATGTAGAATGATATGTATGTGTCTTCGACTGATGTGTATGTGCACAGGTTCATATCACACTGCCATGATTCTTAATACTCTACCTTCCCTCATGCTCATCCCCACACACACATGTATTTTTATGTCATATAATACTCTCATGACACTTGTTACACATAACCCTCTTGTACACACACACACACACATGAACACAAATGTACTTGTGGCCCTTTCCTACCCTTCAATGTATAATGTGTATATACATATGTGAATATATATATATATATATATATATATATATATATATATATATATGACACACATATATATATATATATATGTTAAAATGTGTATATGCAAAAAAAAAAATATATATATATATATATATATATATGACACATATATTATCATGTATCCTATATATTATATTGTGTGTACTATTTTATATTAGATACATATATGTTAAAATGTGTATATGCAGATATGTGTTTGCTATAGGTAATATAGCCTATGGGCCTATAGCCTAGGGCTCATTACCTATGAGTGTGGCTTGAATGCCAATATAGAGTATAGTTGACTTGTATAACCTAGATGTGGTGTGTGCTTGCTAGTCTAGGTTTGGTTAGGCCTAGTGAGACTTGACTTGACTAAGTTTTACCTTGTTGACTTAGTTTGACTAGTCCAGGTTGACTAGAGTTGACCAAAAGTCAACATTAGTCTAGATGTGACCAATTGACCTAGTTTGACTAGAGTATTGACTTGGGTTGACCCAGAGTTGACCAAGTTTGACTTGGACCTAGTTTGACCTAGACAGTTGACTTAGAGTTGGCTTTGACCTAGATTGGCCTAGAAATCATGTAGATTGCATCATAGACATCATTTGTCTTATTTTAAACATATTATAACCTGTACTGCTTTATCTAGGACATTGTGACTCTGGTGCAGGCATCTGACATTATACTACTCTTTTCAAAGTATCAGGCGAGTACATTTTCTGATTGTTCTCTCATTTATTTGTCAATTACTGTATTTCAGTTCTAGTTAGCTGTATGTGATTCTCTGTTACAAACACGTATTTTTATTTCTGGATTCATGTATACGACACACATTTATTTTCTGGCCTTTATTACTGGTATCATCATTTCCGGCTTCTATTACTGGAATCATTTACTGGAATCATCCCGGAATCATTTACTGGTATCATTGTACTTGGCTGGACTCATCTTGAATTATTGTGTCAAAATTCTGGATTCACTTGCTGGGAGGGAAAATACTAGAGTAAGACATGTAGACATACCCCATTTCTGGAATAACTCTTTGCTGGAATCATACTGGAATGATAGCCATCCCACACCCGGCCAGGTGTGTGATGTGCCGGATTACCCATAGCCGTTTACATGTCGATCTCGGTATTTTAAAACACACTGCTAGAGTATAGGCTGGACTCACCCTGGAATCATTGATCACTATGACTGGAATCGTCCCTTGCTGGATTCATCTTGTATGAGATTCATCCTGTACTGGACTTACATTGGAGTTACACTGGTCTACATTGTTGCCTGGACTTTATATCATATTACCCTGGTTCAGCTAGTTCTATTTTTACAGTCTTCATTGCTATGATTCTTCTCTTGTTTAGTATTTACTTTCCTTGTACTTTATCTGTCTTTCTTACCATCACCTGAATATAAACTGCCATTTTTCATCAATACAACTGTCTATAACTGCTTTATAGTTCTCTGTCATTTACTTGGGTTTACTAGATGAGATGTGCTCGTTCCTGTCCTGACTGGACCTGTTGAAAATTTTACAGATGATTGCCCTGAGGACACATGCCCTACATGTTACTGTCCAGGAGATGGTTTGGCTACCTTTGGCCCCGACACTCAGGAGTGATCGGGATTTAGTTTAGTAGATTTGCATTTATTTTCATTTAGAGCTTGTTGTATAGAATTGAGACTTGAGATGTATTTGAGATTTCAGATGTTGTTATTATTTCAGTATTTACTTTTGTCTTCAAATTCTTAGTTACAATTCTGTGTTTCTTATCGTGCTTAGACTGTGATTGAGTTATACCGTATCTTATACTTGTCCTCCGTTCGGAGTTGATCATGATGAGTACATTATATACTGTATGAGTTGATGGTTAGTTAGAGACTTAGAACAGCGTTCTACCGCCGACACTGCGGCGTAGGCTGGGCGCTGTTACGTACTAGTACCCTCACAGTGGGTGCGGGTCGTGACACATTTTTAGTGGTGGCCCATGCAGGTCGAGAGTCACATTAGTGCGATACCGTGGTAGTACGGTGACTTAGTTGTACTGCTGCGAGCCTGCGATCGGACTGAGAGATAGGCTTTACTGGAGAGGCACTCAATCACAGTTAGGAAAAATTCTGCTTTAAATCATGCCATCTACATATCGTACTGATTTGCCTTCTTTGAAATAATTGTCCTCCTTTGATTATATCGATTCATGTTCAGTATTGACTTCCTTGTTCGATCTGTCTTCAGGATGGTGGAGACACGATCACATCGCTCTGATACAGCAGTTATTGTAGAGGGGACTGCCACCTCTCAGCCAGATCAGCAGGGTCAGGAGGCTGCAGCTCCTGCCACCTCTATTCATATTGGGACTTCAGCAGCAGCAGCAAGGGGTATGCCTTCACCAGCTCGGGGGCAGGACCCAGTCATCCCAGAAATGGAGTTCCAGCAGCCGCTGCCTACAGGACACGTGGATACGGCACAGATGTTCGCTTACTTTCAGTAGTTTATAGACCGGCAGCAGGCCCGACAGGACAGGAGCATGGAGTTGGCCCATACGACGGTCGCAGCTCGACCAGTGATCCAGCAGCCAAGGACACCGGGGATCGAGCAGTTTCAGAAGATGAGCCCCAGAGACTTTTTGGGGACAGAGGGGATCCTATATGCCGATGAGTGGATCGAGCATATAGAGGAGATCTTTCGCCTGGCCAGGATACCAGCAGATCTTCAGATCGAGGCCGCAGCTAGCCGGATGCGAGATCTTGCTCGCACCTGGTATCAGTCAGACCCCAGGGTGGGGGTAGCTGGACAGACTTGGGAGGAGTTCAGGGGCTTCTTCAAGAAGAAGTTCTTTCCAGATTCAGCACTCAGAGCCTTGGAGTCGCAGTTCGAGAGCTTAGTCCAGGGGAGCCTGTCAGTGGAGGAGTACGCTGGGGAGTTTAGCCGCCTCAGCAGATTCGTAAAGGGCTTGAGCGAGGCGGCGAAGGCCCAGAGGTTCCAAAAGGGTCTGGTCAAGGAAGTCAAGTCCTTGACCAAGGGCAACAGGGATGCCACTTTCGAGAAGATTTTGACGGGAGCTTTACTGGCTGAGGATGACCTTGAGCTGAGGCTCAAGAGGGGACGGGACGCTAACGGTACCAGTAGCAGCGGAGGCCAGGCCAAGAGGCCTCATGTGCAAACTCAGCAGACACAGGCACTAGTGGGAGTTCAGCAGGTGCAGTATCAGTTTCGGGGTCAGGACCCAAAGGCGATCAGTTGTTCCTATTGCAAGAAGCCGGGACACATCTGGGAGCAGTGCAGAAAGAGGTTGAAGGTTTGCTATTTCTGTGGGTCAGCTGCCCACCAGAAGATAGATTGTCCTATAACATCTCCTTTTGAGGGGGCTAGGCCACCTGTAGCTCAGCACCAGAGGGGTAGAGCTTTTGCGATGGCAGCCGAGGAGACTAACATCGCAGGTGATGGATTAGCAGGTTTGACCTTCTTGTTCTTCCTCCCCACTTCCATGTGTGATCGCCCTTAGTACCTGCCAGGATATTGCTTGTGATTGCTAGATAGTGTAGCTACCCTGTTCGAGACTGTGGAATCACGACCAGTAGGATTGTATTGCTTCGACTTTGAATGCTTGGGGTTTGACCTAGGCAAGGTGCGATCATCTTAATTTCGAGGACGAAATTTTTATAAGGTGGGTAGGATTGTAACACCCAGTTTTTCAGATGATGGTATTTTTGAAATTTTGTAATTATAATTATTATTCATTGATATTTATTTCACATTATGATTTTTGGTAAATTTTAATAATTTTTAAACTATTTAAAACTGTTTTAAGTCATGACTTGTGATTTTGATGTGCTGCTAGTGAAACCTGAGAGACTGCATGACCTAGAGCCTAACCATGTCATTAGGATGATTTAATTATTATTTTTTAGCCTAGGATTATTTGGTTATTTTGACTTATTTGAATTATTTGGTGAATTGTTGAATTGGTGAATTCTAGGTTGACTTGACTTGTTGAGACCTAGTGAGCTAGCCTAGAAGCTAACCCTAGCCATGGTGACCCTAGTCTAACTTAGGGTAACCTACATTTAGTCATTAGAAACTAATTTTAGAATGAGGGGATTTGGTTTAGTGCATTTAAGTCATGGTTCATGGTTTCATGAAATGACTTATGGCTAAATGATTTATTTTGATCATGACTTGGCCCATGGCCCATAACTAGAGGCCCTAACCCTAACCAAACCCTAAATGACCAGCCATAGGGATCCCCACCCTATATAAACACTTATTCTCTAGGGCTTGTCTCCTTCTTTCATTCATTTCAACATTGGAAAAAAGAAAGGTATTGTCCCTCTTCCAAAAATCCCCATAAATCAATTTTAAGTCCTTTTTAATCCTAGTTTCTTGCATTAGAACCTAACACTCTCCTATTTCCTAATTTTTGAGTTAAATCCCAGCTTTGGGACAATTTGGAACTTTTGGCACCAAGAGGAAGAATCCCCCATTTGAAGCTTTTCCAAGCTTCTTGCACACATAGGTAAAACCCTCTAAATTGTTTTATATTTCAGTTTTCTTTACATATAGGGCTAGATCTAGGAGTCCCCTAGGTGTCCCCGAAATATGGGTGGAATCCGTGTCCGTTTGGTGTCCGTATCGGGCACGTGTCGTATTGTTTGGTAGGTATTTGATTAAATGCCACTAAGGAATTTATTTTCAATTTTTGCAAATGTAATTAAATGAATTTATAGATCTAAATGTGTATATTAATCTTTGTGAAGATTGATTTAATTTTCATGTCGATTTCGTGTCGAAATGGGGTACGGACACGCTGCACGACACGCGTGTGCGCTGTCCTGCTACCCGTGTCCTGTTTCTCGCTGGACACAGCGTTTCGACATGCAAAACTTGGTGTGGAGAGTGGGGCAGTGACTGACAAGTCACTCCCCAAGTTTCATAACACCTCATTTCGTGTCGGACACAAAAACGAGGCCACACGGGTTTTGCACTGGCCGTGCGAGCGCGATCAGAGACCACTGATACGTGTCTCGTGCTCAGGACACGCATGTCGTGGACATGTTGCAGACACCCTAGCGTGTTCTCCTAGTCCTGGCGAACACATATGCATGGCCACGTGTCTCCACGTGGCCTGTGTCACGCACGGGACACACGTGCATACGTGCACGACGCTGCGTGCAGTCCAGGGCACGTGTGCGTGTACTGTTGTTCTCTGTTTTGAATTAAGTTTGAATGTTTTAATTGGTGAATTTAATGGTTAATTTGATCCTAATTATGTTGTATTATCTATGTTAGATTATATTTGCACATTAGTTGGGTTGTTTGTAATTGATTGAGGAAATCCCTTAATTCCTGATACACATTCCTGTTTTTGCATTTCTGAAAACTAAATCCTATCTAAACTGATTTTTGATTCAAATGCATGTTAGATTCATACAATGTATTAAATACTGCTGTTTAGGATTGGCATGATAGATTAGGTTGTGATCTAGAAATGGAATTTCTAGTGTGGGATGGACTGTTGATGTGTAAACTGATATTCCCTAATCTTTGCACTATTAGCTAACTGTTTTGAATACCCTTTAAACCTAAGACTGAAACCTGTCATTTATACACAACTTGTTTTCTTGCCATTTCCTGTTCACTGTACACTCAATGTATTCACACACCCTCCACACATGTGTACACACACAGATTTTTTCCTTCCTGCACCTTGACACACACCTTGTAATGAACTGAAACTCCTATATATATATATCACACTGATATCTTTCACACACACAGGTAACCAATTGCACTTTATTTTGATTCCTGAAATCTGAAATTGGTTTGATTCATCTTCATATGTTAGTTCACTGTTTTGGATTGGTTTTAGAGTTAGGAATTGTGGTTGGGTTTTGTAATCGAGTTTTCATAATGTTTGGATGTGTACACAGTTTATCACATGCACACAACCACACCAAATTTCTCCTGTTAGACACAACTACATTTCCTGATATTCATTGCCTTCATGACCAAGTCCATATCCCCATTGTACTGTTTAAATCTGATATGCTATTTCCTACACTCTTTCATTCCAGAAAATTGAACTGAGATGAGATTGATTTAGGTTCCAGTCTTCCTTTTTCCTCATTGCATAACACTGTATTGCATACCCTGGTTCACTGCATAGACACATCCCCTTGACACTTGGGCTCATACTTGCTATGACACTCGACCACCCCCTTTTTCTCCAAGCCTGTGATGTTAGATGAATATATTCAGGATGCTTGTACAGGTCCCTGTACATTCAGGTTGCAGGTATTATAGGTATGTAGGTGGGTTCATTGGGTGTTTGTGGGTTAGAGGTTAGCTCATGATGTGGTTGTATTTGTATCAGCCTTGACATGTGTATAAGTCATAGACACTCTTCTTTAGACACCATTGTTCTCAGTTTAACCCACTGTTTAGATTAACACATGGACACAATGCTCAGTCCAGTCCTACTGGCATTTGACACAACCTTCATCCCAATTCCTTCTAATGTTCATATCATGATTGAGGCAGGTATTAGCTAGGTGTAGGCTAGAGGGTTCAGCCCTATACTAGATATTCAGTCCCCTTATTATGTTTCAGTCCAATTTTCCCCATTGGACAGCCCTTTCCTCTTCTCTATACTCTTATGTGTATACATATATGTTAGTTATGTTGTGTAAATATTGTGTGTGGGTATCACTAGTGTCTAAATGTCCATATATCTATATATATGTATATATATGATATATAGCTTGTGTGATATATAATATAGATATTTTACTTTGACCATATAATTAGAATGTATGTATCCATGTATATCTATGTAAGGCTGAAAAGAGTATGTAGAATGATATGTATGTGTCTTCGACTGATGTGTATGTGCACAGGTTCATATCACACTGCCGTGATTCTTAATACTCTACCTTCCCTCATGCTCATCCCCACACACACATGTATTTTTATGTCATATAACACTCTCATGACACTTGTTACACATAACCCTCTTGTACACACACACACACACATGAACACAAATGCACTTGTGGCCCTTTCCTACACTTCAATGTATATGTGTATATACATATGTGTATATATATATATATGACACATATATTATCATGTATCCTATATATTATATTGTGTGTACTATTTTATATTAGATACATATATGTTAAAATGTGTATATGCAGATATGTGTTTGCTATAGGTAATATAGCCTATGGGCCTATAGCCTATGGCTCATTACCTATGAGTGTGGCTTGAATGCCGGTATAGAGTATAGTTGACTTGTATAACCTAGATGTGGTGTGTGCTTGCTAGTCTAGGTTTGGTTAGGCCTAGTGAGACTTAACTAGACTAAGTTTTACCTAGTTGACTTAGTTTGACTAGTCCAGGTTGACTAGAGTTGACCAAAAGTCAACATTAGTCTAGATGTGACCAATTGACCTAGTTTGACTAGAGTATTGACTTGGGTTGACCCAGAGTTGACCAAGTTTGACTTGGACCTAGTTTGACCTAGACAGTTGACTTAGAGTTGACTTTGACCTAGATTGGCCTAGAAATCATTTAGATTGCATCATAGACATCATTTGTCTTATTTTAAACATATTATAACCTGTACTGCTTTATCTAGGACATTGTGACTCTGGTGCAGGCATCTGACATTATACTACTCTTTTCAGAGTATCAGGCGAGTACATTCTCTGATAGTTCTCTCATTTATTTGTCAATTACTGTATTTTAGTTCTAGTTAGCTGTATGTGATTCTCTGTTACAAACACGTACTGTTATTTCTGGATTCATGTATACGACACACATTTATTTTCTGGCCTCTATTACTGGTATCATCATTTTCGGCTTCTATTACTGGAATCATTTACTGGAATCACCCCGGAATCAGTTACTGGTATTATTGTACTTGGCTGGACTCATCTTGAATCATTGTGTCAAAATTCTGGATTCATATGCTGGGAGGGAAAATACTAGAGTAAGACATGTAGACATACCCCATTTCTGGAATCACCCTTTGCTGGAATCATACTGGAATGATAGCCATCCCACACCCGGCCAGGTGTGTGATGTGCCGGATTACCCATAGCCGTTTACATGTCGATCTCGGTATTTTAAAACACACTGCTAGAGTATAGGCTGGACTCACCCTGGAATCATTGATCACTATGACTGGAATCGTCCCTTGTTGGATTCATCTTGTATGAGATTCATCCTGTACTGGACTTACATTGGAGTTACACTGGTCTACATTGTTGCCTGGACTTTATATCATATTACCCTGGTTCAGCTAGTTCTATTTTTACAGTCTTCATTGCTATGATTCTTCTCTTGTTTAGTATTTACTTTTCTTGCACTTTATCTGTCTTTCTTACCATCACCTGAATATAAACTGCCATTTTTCATCAATACAACTGTCTATAACTGCTTTATAGTTCTCTGTCATTTACTTGGGTTTACTAGATGAGATGTGCTCGTTCCTGTCCTGACTGGACCTGTTGAAAATTTTACAGATGATTGCCCTGAGGACACATACCCTACATGTTACCGTCCAGGAGATGGTTTGGCTACCTTTGGCCCCGACACTCAGGAGTGATCAGGATTTAGTTTAGTAGACTTGCATTTATTTTCATTTAGAGCTTGTTGTATAGAATTGAGACTTGAGATGTATTTGAGATTTCAGATGTTGTTATTATTTCAGTATTTACTTTTGTCTTCAAATTCTTAGTTGCAATTCTGTGTTTCTTATCGTGCTTAGACTGTGATTGAGTTACACCGTATCTTATACTTGTCCTCCGTTCGGAGTTGATCATGATGAGTACATTATATACTGCATGAGTTGATGGTTAGTTAGAGACTTAGAACAGCGTTCTACCGCCGACACTGCGGCGTAGGCTGGGCGCTGTTAAGTACTTGTACCCTCACAGTGGGTGCGGGTCGTGACAGTGGGATACCACATGGATTAAATCGGATAAGAGATGTTCTTTCTTATGTTGGTGCTTTACAATATTCAGGCTCATCTGAAATGTAGCCTTTATCTCGTTCACGATCGAATTGGTCATTAGATTGATTGCTTCCCAAACGGATACAAAACCATCGACCGATGTGCGCAGATATTTTTTTAGTCTTGAATGTGAGCCTTCGGCACGGTTGCTAGTGGTCGTGCCATAATGTTTCACCATATTCGTCCATGCCAAGACAAAATTTTCTTTATGTTCATCAAGCCAGGTGTCTTTGATATAAGATATACACGCCTGGTTGCTCTTGTCCCATTGCTCTTTGAATATGTACCATGTTGCGTCAAAAGTTTTCTCAGTACTTTCTCGCCATACAACGGTCCAACCGTTGTAGAAATCTTGGAAGCGGTCCATGTCGACTTTGCCGTCTACTTTCTCAAACTTCAGCTTGCATTGTGCTTGAATATTTCTGTTTATATGCCAAGTACATAGTAATCTACGAGCATGAGGAAATACGATATGAATAGCATTCATCAATGCATATTCCCGATCAGTGACAAAAACAGACGGTTCTTTATGTCCACTATAAAGTGTCTTCAGCTTTTCCAAAGCCCATGTATAGTCCTCTAATGTTTCGTTCTTCAAAAAACAAAAGGCAACTAAAAATGTCCTTCCGGTTGAAGTGAACCTAACAATGTGAAGAAGAGGTATCTTGAATTTATTAGTCTTGTACGTGCAATCAATAACCAAAACATCGACGAAGGACCGTGCCAATTGTGTACAATCCGAATGGGACCAAAACAGATAAATGACTTCATTGCTCACCGGAAGTCTTCTATGGTATTCCACATAATGATTTTCGGCGAGTAACTTCATCACTTGTTGCATCGCCATTCTTCCTTTTAGAGTACTCGTTCTAGACCTCGCTAGTGCATTGTAAATTGTCCTCATAGTGGACTTGTTCCTATCATTCTTCTGACGCAGCACAGAATAAATTTCTTTTAGACCAACTCTGGAAGCTGACAATTCTGTAACTAACTTTTTTTCATCATCTTTTAATCTTTCGGCTGTCACGACCTGCACCCACTGTGAGGGTACGAGAACGTAACAACGCCCAGCCTACGCCGCAGTGTCGGTGGTAGAATGCTGTTCTAGGTCATGAACTATAACTACATAACATGAATATACTCTCCAAAAGGAGGCCAACACAGAGGACAGTCTAGGCTACCTACACTATACAAGGTATCATCCTGAGCAGCTGCCTGAACCTCCCCAGGGGTCTAGGTCGCGAGTGTCAACTAGGCAAACTCCAAGTAAGGGTGCAGGGTTCCTCATCATCCTCTGTAAAATTTTCAACAGGTCCAGTCAGGACGGAAGCGAGTATAAAATATCTCACGCAGTTCATATCATGTTAGGAAATATAAAGCATGCAATAGAGTAAGGTACATGAAACGCTGAAGGAAAGAAGTGTATGAAAAACAGTAGAGATTTGATAACAGGAAATATCTAAATATGATAAGTAAGAACTGTAAGCCTACTGTGATTTAGAGTACAATATGGTTATGTAAACGGTCTAGGAAAATGCAATGGTAACTCCATTGTACGTGCGTGTACAATAGATATATACAATAGTTATACAATCTTGTACAATAGGATTTGATTACATAACCAATTCTACTCCCCCTCCCCAATTAATACACAAGGATCCACTCTAGTAACGTTATCTTGCACAATGGTGTACAATGTTATAGAATGGATGTACAATATTATATAATAGATGTACAATGTTATATAAAAGTTGTACAATATTATACAATAGTGTACAATGGTCTATCCCTGGGACTCATGTGATACTGAGAGTACAATATGTACAAGGAGTATACAAGGATATAGGTATTCAATTAATACAATATGGAAGTGAAACGCACATCACAATATGTATCTAGTGAATACAAGGGGATAACATCCCAAAAAGAAGATCCATATAGTACCAATCCGTGATAACAACGTGTCAGCATCAAGTACAGTAATCTAGAGCAAGAATGTAAATCCAGATAAGTATGAAACGGTCAGAGAATGTAGTCGCCTGATCTCTCGAGTGTCTGAAAAGAATATACTGTCCGAGGAGTGGTGTCTGTCTCCTATAGAACAGTACAAGTCACAACAAGCCTAAAATGGTAAAATGAAGTTCTACTATGCACTCTACATGAGTCTAGGTCAATCTAGGCCAAAGTCAACTCTTGGTCAACTTTAGTCAACTACACTAGTCAAACTAGGTCAACTAGGTCAAGACTGACCCAAACAAGTCTAATAAGTCTCACTAGGCCTAACCAAGCCTAGTCTAGCAACCACACACTAATCACAAGGCAATACATGCCAACACAAGTCACATATCAAGATACATCATATTCATGCATATTCAACATTATATATATATATATATATATATATATATATAAGAGAAAAGAACTAACATGTAAAGCTATGTGTGTGTGTGTGTGAACATGGAGGTGTACATGAAAAGAGAAATCAACACTAGTTATGAGTTTACACTACACATGGCACAAAGCTAACCCATCTACATTACACATGTATTATACTTAACATGCATGGCTACAAGTATACATCTATATACATTAGAGTAGAGACTATTTAAGTTATAACTAACATGCATCTATACTTTACATAAATCTATATATATTATAGCAATCATTTAGAGAAGGGTTACATGGCATGGTGGTTGATATAGAGTGGGGTGCCCTTGTGCAGAGGGCGAAGTTCATTCTCAGTTTAGTTCCATATTTACATATAAACTAAAGTGAGCTATCCCATAAACTGGTGTAACTAACCACATAAAATGAACTATGTTATCTGAAATCTGCCATTAAGCCAACATCCCATATGCATACAGCTCATGCATTGTCTAATACTCAAATTAACTAACATTTTGAATTAAGGGGTTGAAGGTTAACATTACATTCATAGACATTCCACTATATTGAAAACTAAAATTGGCTTGGCAATAGGAAAAGGAAGGTATATATGCTTACATGGACATTTCAGTGTTCGAACAACCTAAAATGAACTAACATTCAATCTAAATATCAGCTATGCATTGGTTCTATGTCTACATATGAAATCTGATATTGCATTTACAATATTTATACATTATGCATTCATATTTATCATTACATATATACCTTGCATTTATATCTAGCATTCATTATATACTTTCATGCATGCATTGTATATCATTCTTTCATTCATGCATTTATGCATTGCTTACATATATTACATTAATTTCATTCCTACATGCTTGCATTCAACCATATATATACATTACTATAAATAGGATATATATCATATATATATCATTTCATTCATCTAACATATCATGCATTACATACTCTATATTCATTTAATATCCATACTACATAGGCTCATAGGTTACACAAAATGCATATATCGTGTAGTCACTCTTTTACTTAAAACCAATACTATACCAATTGGGCATTCACTAAATTCTAGGATTAAAGTATGTTTTAGTACTTCATGTTAGCTTTCCGAAACTTCAAACGGATCGCATTTTCGTGTCCGGAAGCTCCCGAAATCGCGAAAATACCGAAACGCGTTCGTCTTTCGTACAGCTGACACTCAAATAATTTTACAGAAGGTTACAGAAAGAATTTGGCTTATTAAAATATATATTTTGAAATCTAACTTTGATACGGTTCTTTTAAAAAAAACAAAAGATAAATCGGAGCTTTAAGCTAAAAGATATGACATTTCTAAGTTGCTATTACTACTAAAAACGTGGATAAAAATTATGACGAATTTGGGTAGTTTGAGACAAAAGAACACAAGTATATAACATAATATATCAAGAACTCACTCTCTACACTAATATATATATATATATATATATATATATATATATATATATATATATATATATATATGAGACACTATAGAACACATCTCCAATACAAAATATGAGATTAAACATGTAATAATTAATTCAAACATCACATAGTGTGTCCAAATTTGGGGTTTTCCCACATGGACACAACCATAACACAAAGGACACTCCTATGACCTCCAAATGGACACGAAATGGACACAAATGGAGATACAACCATGGGAGTCATTCCTATGGGTTCAAAATAGACCTATATGCATGAGGAAATGAAAAGGAGAAGGAATTTATACCTCCCGGTAGATCGAATCGAAGAAAAGCCTTCCCGGAGCGACACCGACACGTAGAGATTCCAAAAGGACACGAACGAGCTCCGAATCCTCCCAAACTTGGGTAGCATCCTCCTTGGCTAGAATGGAGAAGAAAAGAAGAAGATCTGGAGACGAAATAGAAGGATTTTGTGGAGAAATTGCTAGGGATTGCTCTCTAGAAATTTGGGGAAGAACAAGAGAGAGTGTGTGGATGAGAATAATGAAATGAACTTGAGCCTATCCTCTCCCAAAGTGGCTGGCCATATGGGGCTATTTGTCCTATTATGGTAAGGTCCAAAATGCCCCACTAACCTATTCTATTAGTATTAGGAAAGGGCTAATTGGTTGGGGCTAAATTAGTCATTCTAAAGTCTCTAATCACACTAACCTTATCCATAATAATTAGTCTAACCTCTAACTAAAATATTTTTATCATGTGGGCCATGGCTAACTAATGTGTGGGTCCACTAAAGTCAACACTACCCCCGGGTCCCCGTTTCAAGTCGGATTGAGCTGAAATTCGAACCCGACTCAAATAACCCCAAAACAATATCATAAATAATAAAATAAATTTCAAAAGTATTTCAAAAATACAAAATTACAAAAATACTCTTGTTCCTGAAAACTGGGGGTGACAAATTCCTCGAAATTAAAATCAAACAATAGTAAAATGTCAAAATCACAAGTCATAATTTTAAATAGTTTAAAAATGACTAAAAATCACCAAAAATCATAATATGAAATAATTATCAATAAATAATAATTATAATTACAAAATTTCAATATTACCCTCATCTGGAAAACTGGGTGTTACAATCCTACCCATCTTATAAAAATTTCGTCCTCGAAATTAAGATGATCGTACCTCCTTCTAGGTCAAACATAGTCAAGGGTCAATCACTAGTCAATTTATCAACATCCAAGTACTTGGTCATCAACTGGTCAACTTCTTAGGGTTTTACCTAGGCTAGCTATTTAGGTGTTGGCAACTAGAATTTAGCAAAAGAGAAACTCTATAATAGACTAGCTCTTAACTTCCCAATCCTATCAAGTCACCTATAACTAAATACCTACAAGCTAAGCACATGAATACCAAATACAATATATATATATATATATATATATATATATATATATATATATATATATATATATATATATATATATATGCTCAAGAAATATATATGCTAAAATATATATATATATATATATATATATATATATATATATATATATATATATATATATATATATATATAAAATATATATATATATATATATATATATATATATATATATATATATAAAATAAAATAAATAAAAAAAAAAATATATATATATATATATATATATATATATAAATATATAAATATATATATATATATATAAAAATATATATATATATATATATATATATATATATATATATAAAATATATATATATATATATATATATATATGCTCAAGAACAACAACCCATCACATATATCCTAAGTATATCATCTATATATATACATGACTGATCAACCAAGGGTTAAGGCAGACTAAACTTATAAGGGTCTAAAACAATGCTTAGAACTAGGCTAAGGATGAATGGTCTGAATCAAGGGGAACATGGTATCTAGTGAAGGGTCTGCACACTGCCTATAAAGGTGATCAACACAAAGGAACTCAACACGAAGAGAACTTAACTAAAATGAAAAACTGAACCAAGTATAGGCTAAACAACATGTTTATAACCCTATACAACAATGGCCTATAGATACCAACTAACATATATCCCATATGCCAATATCATCTGCAATCTATCTATGCAAATAGACCTCTCGGTCTTAGGTGAAACTACAACTATACTCAAAGGCAGGCTCTGGTCATGGGTGCCTCACTGGAAAAGGTAAGGGTGTCACGACCCGCACCCTAGAGTAAGGGCACGAAAAGTGGGTACGTCCAGCCTACGCCGCAGTGTCGGCGGTAGAACGCTGTCCTAGGTCACAACATCTAACAATATATAATGCCAGGCAGTTTATACTTCCCGAATGGGGGTGACATAGCAGAATGTAAACTCAATCACAACTAAGGAAGAAAAGTATGATATGATATAGAACTCAAAATGAAGTACAGATAATCAGAAGAGTCTAGTGTCTAAGATAACATCTCAGCAAACATTTCGAGTACAAGTCTCAACTACAGAATATGAAAGAATATATACATCTCAAAACAACAACTGAAAGCCAAAAACAATGCTGAAAAGAAAGATAAAGCCTAGCTGACTAGCCTAGACTATGGGAGTAGTATCCTGAACTGCAGCTGGGTCCTCCAGAGGAGCCAGGTCGCAGGTGTCGTCTAAGCCTGCTCCATAATAGGTGGTACAAAGGGCCTCATCCTCATCCTCTGTAATATTTTCAACAGGTCCAGTCAGGACATGAGCGAGCACAGTACATCTCATGCAGTTCATATCAAGGCAGGAAATATAAAGCAAGCAATAGAGTAAGATACATGAAACGCTGTAAGAAGATGTACATGAAACAGGAGAGATATTTGATAACTGGAAATATATACATGATAAGTAAGAACTGTAAGTGACTAGTGATTTAGAGTACGAGATGGCATGTAATTGGCTTAGGTTGTACATGATGAACATGAAAAGTAACAGAGTGTACATGATGGTAAATCACATGACCATTTATACTCACCCCTACCCACAATCAATACACAAGGATCCAATCCAGTTACGTTACGTACATGATATTTTGGTTACACAGGAAACACATGAGGAAACATGAGTGTACATGAAAGAACATGAAAGTACATGAACGTACATGAAAGAACATGAGAGAACATGAGTGTACATGAATAACGCAGAAACAAGGAATACATGATGTACATGAAACACATGTCATAAAGTATCCGATGCGCCCGCTAAGGGGGATAACATCCCAAGAAGAGATCCATATAGTACCAATCCATGATGATAACGTGACAGCATCAAGTAAAAGTAATCTAGAGCGAGAATATAAATCGTGACAAGTATGAAACGATCAGAGAATGTACTCGCCTGATAACTGAATGTCCGAAGAGGATGTACTGCCTGAGGAGAGGTGTCTGTCTCCTAATCAGAGCAACACAAGTCATGATGTATACAAGGGTTAAGATTGAATTGTACAATGCATCTATATGATTTTCTAGGTCAATCTAGGTCAAGTCAACTCTGGGTCAACTCTGGGTCAAACTAAGTCAACATCTAGTCACACTAGGTCAACTTAAGTCATATTAGGTCATAAGGAGTCAACTAAGTCAAACTAGGTCAAGGGCTAGTCTAACAAGTCTAACTAGTCTAAACAAGTTAGCCTAAGCAATCGAGGCTAGACATAAGCAAGGTAAATCAATGTGAACCACACCAAGGCATCTATACACACACTATATGCATGTCACATCACAACTTTATATACTTTATCATATACCTATATATAACTTACTATATATAATCTAACATATATACAATATATAGGGGGAAGGGAAAAATGAGAGTGTGAGGGTGTGAAGGGTCATGGGAAGGGTAGTGGTGTGTGTGTAGTGCACAGATGTGTGTGTATGGTGTGTTGATCTCATGTGTGTCAAGTGCAAGTAGAGGGAAGTGAGTATCAATTGTTTGTGAGTGTAGTGTGAATGTAACAGTGCTAGGAAGCCATGTGTGTGTATACAGGTGTATAGAAGTATGTGAGTGTATGCATAACATTGTGTCTCAGTTTTAACTTCTATTTCAATTCAGTTTGTATTTATAACAGTTAGCATTTAAACCTATTACCTAACATTCCAGTCCACTAAAATTTCATGTTCAACAAAGCAATCAAACTCAGGTTTTTGCAACATAGGAACTACTCAGATTTGCCTGAGTTCTCAGGTTACATGTTTACAACAGTAAAATAAATTGGAAATCAAGTATCAGTTTCTATCATTCAAAACAGGACTTAAATTCAGTTAGAAGTTAAACAATTCTCAGTTTTCATTACACAAGTTTTCATAACAAAAACTCAGTTTTTACATATCAAAACTCAGGAAAAAACCTGTCAACTATTCATTCTCAGGTTTTTAGTCCTGTGAAATTTTAGGGAATTTAGTGAACTATCACAGTTAATAACATGTCTCTATTCAACATCCAAAATCAAATTCGAAAACCAAACCTAACACTAATCATAAACCATACATTAATCTCAATTTTTTTCCATTTGAAAATCTCAGTTTACATTTGAAAATCTCAGTTTACATTTCATTCGAAAATCTCAGAAATTTACATGTGAACTCAGGTTTTACCAAATTTTAGTTTTCTAAACACCCAAAAAACTCAGTGATATTCCATAGAACATAATATAACAAATCAAACTCAGATTCCCATCCATTCTCAGGTTTTTGCCAAGCCCCAACCCATAGGAAATTCTCTGGTTTTTGATGTGAATGAATTCTCAGGAATTCAAAATGTCAGTTCAAATTAAGAGTCCCAATGCAATTTGGAAACCCAAACACATGTTAACATCAAACCCAAACAAGCATATAATCACTCAGACATGTTAATCATGTATTAACATCAAAATTAACATTGAATTAACAATTTGAATATCAATTGAACTCTGAAAAAGAGGAATTAAATAGAGTATCAGTGAACAAAACCTCTTTGAAACCAAAACCAATTCGAATTAAATTAAACATCTAATTTACAACTAATAGGTTGGTAAACAATGTGTCATGCATACACGTGTTAAACATGATGTTTGTGTCCAAACAAGTGGACACAAACGTGTCCAAAACACAATTTACACTGAATGTGATAACACTGCACAGGCAGCCTCGTGCACGTGTTCACCTAGGTCTAGGACACGACACAGGCATCCACGTGTCTCGTGGTCACATGTGTAGGTTCACCTAGGGTCAGGCAACGTGTTCCATACCCTGATACGTGTCCACGTGTCGTGTATAAAGGACACGAGACGCGTATCAGAGACGATTTCTCAGCTGAACGTGTGCATGTGTGGCCAGTGCGGCCCTAATTTCGTGTCCGATACAAAACAACACCTCGTGAAACTTTGGGGACATGTTCGCAGACATTGCCCCCGTGTCTATGCCAAATTTGGCGTGTCGACGTGCACTGTGCAGTATGCACGAACAGGGTGGTAGCAGGGCACTGCCATACTGTGCAGTACAGTGTGTGCAGCGTGTTCGTGTCTGATTTTGACACGGACATGACACAATATCGTGCTCAGAGATAGGGTTCTGTGATCTACACCTCTAAGGCTAGAAAATCATTCAAATAGTTTTCGAAATCATTAACATTTTGTTCACAGAGGCAATACATCAAACACTTTAATATTAACCTAGATACGTGTCCGATACGAACACCAACCCAATCTAATTCCTACCAAACTTAGCCTATAGGTCCCTGGTACCTAGATGCATCCATTCATGAAGAGAAATCACAATATTACTAGGTTTTAGGGCATGTTACCTATTGAGTAAAAACTCAATGAAAACCAAGGTAGGGGGGTTCCTCTTCAAATGATGATGCCAAATGCTTGAGCAACCTTGCTAGCTAGCTCCCCTTAGCATCCTCAATGGTAGGGGATCCCAATGCAAGAAGTTTGGCTCAATTTGGAGTTGTTTTGGATATTTGGAGAGAAGTTTAGGGAAGAACACAAAAGAGGCAAATAAAATGAATTAAAATTGGTGCAAATGATTAATGGGATGTATTTATAGGGGGTGGGGATGTGTGTTGGCTGCCATTAAGTTAGGGTTAGGGTTTAGGATGAGTGGCTAAGGTTTCTCCAACAATTTCTAGCTAATCTTAGGGCTCACAATTAAAGTAACATCCTTTAACCTTTAGCCTAAAATATCTTTTAACAAATATCTAGATATTTCACTAATGTAATTACTTAATGAAACCCTCTAACTTAGTCTCTAGGGTCATGATTAACAATCTAGATTTGGCTAACTTCTAGGTCAAGTCTCAACAATTTAACTAACACATATTTAATTAATATAATTTACAATTTCACAAAAGTGTCAAAATGACTAAAATGCCCCTAGTCTTAAAAGTAGAAATTTGAAATCCTAAACACATGATTAGGTCTCATTGGTCATGATTAGTCTTCTAGGTCATGTATGACTAAGGTTACACTAGCAAAACACCAATTTCACATTTCACTCAATTAAATAGTTTTAAAATAACTAAAAATTACCAAAAATCATATCATGACTAAAATCAAATATTTTAATGATTTAAAATACAAAAGTTCAAATTTACCCTTATTTTGGAAAAGTGGGTCTTACAAAGGGAAAGTAGTAATAATCATCAAGGCTGTAAGGCATACTAACATCCTATGTGTAACTGGTTGGTATTATAGATAACAGAAGAATTATCTGCAATGGGTTACTATTCTAACACCAATGCTAACTATCACCTCTAGGGTACAGACACTCTACAAGTCATCATACCATTATATTATGAAGGAACTACCTATGAATAAGCTCTACAAAACTAAATATCCCTTCTCCTAAGTCATTTATAACAATCAAAAGGGTATGATGTTTAAACATTCTCAAGATACAATCTGTTAATCATATGCGTCTGTCCAAAATCATGTTGTCCAGAATCTTCATCATGCTAGTAAGCAAGGCTACGATAATCACAGTCCTTGACTAAGGTACGAACCTCTAGGTTCATGGAATTTAAAAATTTCGCACTGCCGCATGCGACGGCGAAAACCTTAAATTTCCATATCCGAGAATACATCCAAAATCTGACTACATGTCCTCACTATGCTAACTAACACGACTATCGAGGATTCTAGATCCCATGATTTAGGCGACCTAGCCTATATAATTTTCTCAGAAGAAAAACAAACACAACAAAAGAGTTACATGACAAAATTAATCAATCAACAAGTAACAGATGGAATCGAATTTTAAGGTAATTATAAAAGACAATTACGGGAATGGAATTGAGAAGAACGAAACTTGCAGCATGATCTCCAACGGTCTGTGCATCCTCGACTGTCCTGACGATAGCTCGCCCTGCTAGTTTTCTCCAGTTTGATGCTGATACTGCACAAATCTCTGCTGCTAATGCTGCATGAATCGCTGCTGCTGAGAGAAACCAGAAATGAAGGGAAAAGTCTATGTACAGACGGAGGTGCACCTCCAATATAGCAGAAACGCCAACCTGAGTCGGCACAACAGAAGCTGCGGTCTCGAGGCCCTGATGAACAGGACGAGAGGTGGCCAGCCTCTCGATAGTATCCTCCGAACCGAAGCGATGAGATCGTGTCTTCATAATCATCATGAAAACTGATCAAACAGGAAGCAATTTCTGAGAATGAAGCAAAAAATTCAAAGGAGGACAGTTTATATTCAAGGGAAGTCAAAAAGCAACAATTTTTGACAAAAAGGAATCTGATTAAGACTTTTTCCTAATGTGATTGAGTACCTCCAAAATATCCTAATCCTACTGCAGGCTGTAGTGATACTCTAGTTCGAATACCACTACATAAACTCGACCTGCATGTGCCACCACTAAAAACGTGTCACGACCCGCACCCACCATGAGGGTACGAGAACGTAACAACGCCCAGCCTACGCCGCAGTGTCGGCGGTAGAACGTTGTTCTAGGTCATGAACTATAACTACATAACATGAATATACTCTCCAAAAGGAGGCCAACACAGAGGTACTCAATCACAATCTAAGATAGAATATAGCACGATGCAAATAGATAAGAAATCCTCAACTGAGGGACAACAGAAATAAATAACAAGTCTCAACATCTATAAAATAAACAACTCTGAAAATAAAGACAACAGTTAAACATGAAAAGAGAGGACAGTCTAGGCTATCTACACTATACAAGATATCATCCTGAGCAGCTGCCTGAACCTTCCCAGGGGTCCAGGTCGCGAGTGTCAACTAGGCAAACTCCAAGTAAGGGTGCAGGGTTCCTCATCATCCTCTGTAAAATTTTCAACAGGTCCAGTCAGGACGGGAGCGAGCACAAAACATCTCACGCAGTTCATATCATGTTAGGAAATATAAAGCATGCAATAGAGTAAGGTACATGAAATGCTGAAGAAAAGAAGTGTATGAAAAATAGTAGAGATTTGATAATAGGAAATATCTAAATATGATAAGTAAGAACTGTAAGCCTACTATGATTTAGAGTACAATATGGTTATGTAAACGGTCTAGGAAAATGCAATGGTAACTCCATTGTACGTGGGTGTACAATAGACATATACAATAGTTATACAATCTTGTACAATAGGATTTGATTACATAACCAATTCTACGCCCCTCCCCAATCAATACACAAGGATCCACTCTAGTTATATTATCTTGCACAATGGTGTACAATGTTATACAATGGATGTACAATATTATACAATAGATGTACAATATTATATAATAGTTGTACAATGTTATACAATAGTGTACAATGGTCTATCCCTGGGACTCATGTGATACTGAGAGTACAATATGCATAAGGAGTATACAAGGATATAGGTATTCAATAAATACAATATGAAAGTGAAACGCACATCACAATATGTATCTAGTGAATACAGGGGGATAACATCCCAAAAAGAAGATCCATATAGTACCAATCCGTGATAACAACGTGTCAGCATCAAGTACAGTAATCTAGAGCAAGAATATAAATCCAGACAAGTATGAAACGGTCAGAGAATGTACTCGCCTGATCTCCCGAGTGTCTGAAGAGAATATACTGTCCGAGGAGTGGTGTCTGTCTCCTATAGAACAGTACAAGTCACAAAAAGTCTAAAATGGTAAAATAAAGTTCTACTATGCACTCTACATGAGTCTAGGTCAATCTAGGCCAAAGTCAACTCTTGGTCAACTTTAGTCAACTACACTAGTCAAACTAGGTCAACTAGGTCAAGACTGACCCAAACAAGTCTAATAAGTCTCACTAGGCCTAACCAAGCCTAGTCTAGCAATCACACACTAATCACAAGGCTATACATGCCAACACAAGTCACATATCAAGATACATCATAGTCATGCATATTCAACATTATATATATACATATATATATATATATATATATATATATATAAGAGAAAAGAACTAACATGTAAAGCTATGTGTGTGTGTGAACATGGAGGTGTACATGAAAAGAGAAATCAACACTAGTTATGAGTTTACACTACACATGGCACAAAGCTAACCCATCTACATTACACATGTATTATACTTAACATGCATGGCTACAAGTATACATCTATATACATTAGAGTATATACTATTTAAGTTATAACTAACATGCATCTATACTTTACATAAATCTATATATATTATAGCAATCATTTAGAGAAGGGTTACATGGCATGGTGGTTGATATAGAGTGGGGTGTCCTTGTGCAGAGGGTGAAGTTCATTCTCAGTTTAGTTCCACATTTACATATAAACTAAAGTGAGCTATCCCATAAACTGGTGTAACTAACCACATAAAATGAACCATGTTATCTGAAATCTGCCATTAAGCCAACATCCCATATGCATACAGCTCATGCATTGTCTAATACTGAAATTAACTAACATTTCGAATTAAGGGGTTGAAGGTTAACATTACATTCATAGACATTCCACTATATTGAAAACTAAAATTGGCTTGGCAATAGAAAAAGGAAGGTATATATATGCTTACATGGACAGTTCAGTGTTCGAACAACCTAAAATGAACTAATATTCAATCTAAATATCAGCTATGCATTGGTTCTATGTCTACATATGAAATCTGATATTGCATTTACAATATTTATACATTATGCATTCATATTTATCATTACATATATACCTTGCATTTATATCTAGCATTCATTATATACTTTCATGCATGCATTGTATATCATTCTTTCATTCATGCATTTATGCATTGCTTACATATATTACATTAATTGCATTCCTACATGCTTGCATTCAACCATATATACATTAATAAAAATAGGATATATATCATATATATATCATTTCATTCATCTAACATATCTCATGCATTATATACTCTATATTCATTTAATATCCATACTACATAGGCTCATAGGTTACACAAAATGCATATATCGTATAGTCACTCTTTTACTTAAAACCAATACAGTACCAATTGGGCATTCACTAAATTCTAGGATTAAAGTATATTGTAGTACTTCATGTTAGCTTTTTGAAACTTCAAACGGATCGTATTTTCGTGTCCGGAAGCTCCCGGAATCGCAAAAATACCGAAACGCGTTCGTCTTTCGTACAGCTGACACTCAAATAATTTTACAGAAATTTATAGAAAGAATTTGGCTTATTAAAATATATATTTGGAAAGCTAACTTCGATACGGTTCTTTTAAAAAAACGGAAGATAAATCGGAGTTTTAAGCTAAAAGTTATAACATTTCTAAGTTGCTATTACTACTAAAAACGTGGATAAAAATTATGACGAATTTGGGTAGTTTGAGACAAAAGAACACAAGTATATAACATAATATATCAAGAACTCACTCTCTACACTAATATATATATATGAGACACTATAGAACACATCTCCAATACAAAATATGAGATTAAACATGTAATAATTAATTCAAACATAACAACAACACATAGTGTGTCCAAATTTGAGGTTTTCCCACATGGACACAACCACAACACAAATGACACTCCTATGACCTCCAAATGGACACGAAATAGACAAAAATGGAGATACAACCATGGGGGTCATTCCTATGGGTTTAAAATAGACCTATATGCATGAGGAAATGAAAAGGAGAAGGAATTTATACCTCCCAGTAGATCGAATCGAAGAAAAGCCTTCCCGGAGCGACACCGACACGTAGAGATTCCAAAAGGACACGAACGAGCTCCGAATCCTCCCAAACTTGGGTAGCTTCCTCCTTGGCTAGAATGGAGAAGGAAAGAAGAAGATCTGGTGGCGAAATGGAAGGATTTGGTGGAGAAATTGCTAGGGATTGCTCTCTAGAAATTTGGGAAAGAACAAGAGAGAGAGTGTGGATGAGAATAATGAAATGAACTTGAGCCTATCCTCTCCCAAAGTGGCTGGCCATATGGGGCTATTTGTCTTATTATGGTAAGGTCCAAAATGCCCCCACTAACCTATTCTATTAGTATTAGGAAAGGGCTAATTGGTTGGGGCTAAATTAGTCATTCTAAAGTCTCTAATCACACTAACCTTATCCATAATAATTAGTCTAACCTCTAACTATAATATTTTTATCATGTGGGCCATGGCTAACTAATGTGTGGGTCCACTAAAGTCAACACTACCTCCGGGTCCCCGTTTCAAGTCGGATTGAGCTGAAATTCGAACCCGACTCAAATAACCCCAAAACAATATCATAAATAATAAAATAAATTTCAAAAATATTTCAAAAATACAAAATGATAAAAAAAAACTCTTGTTCCTGAAAACTGGGGGTGACAAATTTCTCGAAATTAAAATCAAACAATTGTAAAATGTCAAAATCACAAGTCATAAATTTAAATAGTTTAAAAATGATTAAAAATTACCAAAAATCATAATATGAAATAATTATCAATAAATAATAATTATAATTATAAAATTTCAAAATTACCCTCATCTGGAAAACTGGGTGTTACACCGGCGTAGGCATTACCAGTTAGCATCTCCGGAAGAGTATGATTGTGCATCCCATTACGTACCCCAACTGTCCACTTCTCGCCAGTCTTGCACCCCAACACTAACTTGAATGGACAACCACATTTTCTTGAGCCTGACTCTTTCTTCCCAGATATTATTGGGAGAAGTTTACATTTTTACGATGCACCCTAAACGTCCCACCTCTTTCACAGCCAATCACTGCAATTTGACGCTTCGGCCGACACCGTATCTACCTTGAAATTACAAGGGTTGTGTTGGTTTGTCTTCCAACTTCTCTGCACCATTCTAATGCTTCAACGTAAGTTTCAAAGACAATATCCGTCGAGAATTTATTACTCAAATTTGTGCACATAGGAGATGGGGTGCCCTACAATAAATTTATAATTTTTTAAAAACCTAAATCAACGAGAAAACCAAATACAATATCCAATTCATGCTGTTAAACTAGACTGTCATAATATCTGGTAGTCCTGAGTACTTCATGGACTGCCAGAAAGTGTGGCAGTCCAGTTGAAACGACTATCAACTTTAGGACTGCCACATTTCTGGGTAGTCCTCGAAGTATCTAGGACTGCCAGAAAGTGAGGCGGTCCATAAGTTCATACGCACTTTACTCGACTGCCATACTTTCTGGCAGTCCTAAGTACTTTTTGGACTGCCGTGCGATGCGGCAGTCCAGTTGAAGAGTATATGAATTTGTAGACTGCCTTACTATAGGGCAGTCCATCAAGTACTTTGGACTGTCTGAGTGTGTTGCAGTCCAATTGTCGACTACGAAAAAATGAAAGTACGTCGGGGACCAACCACGGATTCTTCGGAGAGAATGTTGTGTTCTTCGGAAGGACCGGACTGATCGATTGCTACATTTGATGTCCCAATTTCTTCCATATTTTCTACATTATGACAAAACATTCAAAAATTAGGAATGAACCGATTATTTAACAAACTTTGCAATATAGTAGTCGAAAACATACCGAGTACTACGAATATTCGTTGATAATTACTCTAGGGTTACAAAACAAGAAGATTTTCTTAGGTGTAGAGTGGGGGGACAAGAGGAAACTCAATCTAGGGTTTGGACAAAAAGTGGAGAGAAAGAAGACAATGGAAAAAAAGAACAAGTGACTTTTATACCACCTATTGGGATAGCCCTAATAAATTTTTTCAATGGCAAACTTATAAATAATACAAAGTTTAAAATGGGCTAGCCCTGATCAAAAAGTGAAGTGCCTTTATAAGTTGCCAATTTTTTTGAGAAAACAAGTTTCATTTGCTTTCTAAAAACAGGTTTTAAACGTTGAGTTTGAAAGAAAAAAAAAATTGGAAAGCAATTTTTTTAGTGTACCAAACCAAACACATTTTCTGTCGTATGTACCGTTTAAACTCAAAAAACTGAGTTTAAACAAAGAACCAAACAGGCTAGCGCTTGTTTGGATAAAATTCGAAAGCATATTCATAACCTTACTTTATCATCTACTAGGAAGATGAAACATGCACATGGAACTTCATCAAAATAAGTTTTTTATTTGAGATGTCCGACAATACGTACGAAATTTTGTATATGTTGTATTGCATGTCTGTTGGACTCACTGTCTCCAAAGTCCACCAAATAAATGGAAGGAATAATACGTCCTCGTGGTTCGATCCACTGATGTTCCACCACCTAGCTGAAATCTTATACATCTGTTCGGTAACCACAAAAGTCATTCGAGTTCGGTCTCCAAAACAAAATTGATGGAATAAAATCGCCTAGAGGCGGATCCAGAAATGTATACTATTATGAACTATAGTGAGTTAGGATGGGCTAGGCATAGACTAACTCCCACAAAAATCTAAAAAAAAATATATGAGAAAAAAGGAAAAGATTTTTGAGGTCCTGGATACACCGATTAAAAAAACATATAATAATTATTAAATGACGAGTCTATTTTTGTTCACCTATTAAAACTAGGTGGGATGTTCACCTCCTAATAAAAATTTGACATGTGACATTTTTATTCAACACAAACCACTTTGTAAGTGGTTTTGTTCATCCATCAAAATAATTTTGTATCTCGTGTCATATTCTTATTGGGAGATGAACATTCCTCCTAGTTTTGGTGGGTGAATAAAAATAGACTGATTAAATGACGGTCTCAGAACTAGTAGTAGGAGTAAACAAACATGAATTTAAAATTATTAGAAAGAAGTAATTTTTGTTAGTGTTATATAGAACACGACCCTCAACAAACAAATGTGAATAGACGGGTACGTATCCATTTTTTATGTTTTTTTTTTTTTTCATATGCAACATCCCACTCCTAGGGTACTCTAGTCCACCGCAACAACAAAAATTGGTTCAGTCTTGAAAGATATGGCTACATCAGTCAGTGCCAGTGTCTACAAATAGCAAAGTTAGCTCCAAATGGCTACGGCAGTCTGTGATGGATCCATCGGGACCCAACGGAGAAAACTGCAAAAGAACAACAAATAAGAAATTCCAGAATTTTCCTTGCAAAAAAAGAAAATCTAGAAATTTGCACATGATCAGAGACACCAAATAGGTCATTAGTATTCAAGTAATTCGTTCACCTACATATTTTTTTGCTTTAAATTAATAAGTGGCTATTTGCTTCGACGAAGTTTTTTTTTTTTTAAATTGTCATTTGCATACTCATTGCAACGAAGTAGAAAAAAATATATAAGAAAAAAGGATTAGCTAGTAATAAAGTCTTATATAATATTTAATATTATGATTTGAGTCTCCATAATATCTAATATTATGGTTTGGATCTCATATTCATTGTTAACATCTAAATCTATTAGCAATTTGGGATCTATGGAGACCAAAATTCTAATGTTAGATATTATGGAGAATCAAACTCTAATATCAAATTTATAGGAGACCCTATTTCTAAATAACCCAAAAATATTTAGTTTGGATACTTTAAAGAAGTGGAGGTCAGAAGTAAAAATTTCTAAAGTTTGGTATTTGATTAGTTGTCGAAGTGAGTGAAAAAATGTAACTTTTTGTTAAAGTGATATGAATAAATTTTTTTCTTGTTAAAGTAGAGAGGAAATGATTCTCCAACCAACCACTCAAAGTGAAAATAAAGATTTTTCATGGCCGCGCTCCCCTTCGGAATAAAAAATTTCAATGCCAAAATTTTGATTTTGTGAAAAATAAGATTTATTGTTCATTTAGTAAATCTTGTCTACAAATCCTCCAACGAAACATGTAAAGTGGTTAAAATTTAAATTTTGAACATTTTGTGCTCCAAATCTGTGAATCAAACAGTTCCATACTGGGTCTGCTTGGATTGAGGGTTAAAAGAGTTAAGTAAAAAAAAGTTAAGTGAGAGAGAAATAAAATCATGCTTGGTTTGAGGGTAGGGATTTAGGAGGGAGGGTTATAGAGGGTTAAGTAAGGATTTATTTCACCCTTTTTTGTCCATTTCTTTAATCTTCCAAATCGAAGGGTTAACGAGAGGGATTGAAAAATTTTGTTTAAAAATTCGTAAATATCCCTTATTTATTTTATAAAATATTATGATTTTTTTTTTCATTTTTACTTGTTTTCAACATGTTGCTCCGTATCTTCCTAATTAAGATATTTTGCCAAATTCAAATTAAAATTTCAATCAAATTTAATTTTGTGACATATATAATAAAGTTATTTTGGTAACTATCATATTTTTATTAATTATTCTATCACTCAAAATCTCCAATCCGTTATTAAATATCCCCACTTAACTTTTCCTCCAATCCAAACAAGATTTTATATATTGACTCTACTCCTCTCACTTAAATCCCCCTCATTTAATTCCACCTAACTCTGTTTTTTTTTTTCCCGCAATCCAAGCAGAACCTTTGGAACTCGAACTGAGAGTGGAAATGGATCTCTTTTAAGTCGAGAAGGACCCAAAAATATCTTATTTAACTACAATAAACAAATAAATAACAATTATATGAAGTGCAACAACAAAATTTGTTTGATATAACTGAATATATATATATATATATATATATATATATATATATATATATATATATATATATATATATATATATATGGGTTTGAAGATTTTTTTTTAGGTTGATTTCTCATCCATAAATAAAATTATCTCTTCGTATACAAACTTATCTCTAAATATATGTTTTTTCAAATCTTAAATCCATTTCAATCTAATATTAGAAAAATAGCTTAGAGATAAGGTTAAAAAAATAATTTTAAATTTTAAATATTTTTCTCAAATCCATGGAAATAATTCTTTAAGGAAAATAATGACAATCAAAAATCTAAATTAATTCTATAAAAATAAATTAATTTTACAAAATTAATTTAGTAGGAAAAACAATTTTCATTTAAAATTTTTATCTACGATTTCAAACACCTAAGATGCTTTTTTTTTTCTTTCTAATATTAGATTTAAAAAATATTTAAGAACTTATCTCTAAAGATATTTTAAATTTATCTGATTTTTATATATGTACAATCAACCTGATTTGAGAAAAAAAATATTTAAGATTTTAAATTATTTTTTAACTTTATCTCTAAGCTATTTTTTCTAATATTAGATTTAAATGAATCTAAGATTTGAAAAAAAAAAGAGAGATAAATTTATATATGAAGGGTTATTTATTTATGGATGAGAAATCAACTTCTTACGTCAAAAATAGAAAAAACTGAAAAAAAAAAAAAAAAACTTTGACGACATTTAAGATGGTGCCAAGCTAAAAAATTATATTAGACGCGTCACATCTTTTTCTATAAATATCTCAAGCTCATCATCTTTTATATAAATACACCAAAATTTATAACTCTATATAAAATTGTGATCACTATGACTTGGCATAAAATTGTGGGTTTGACTTTCTTCTATAGATTCTTTGGATCACGAAGACTTGGCATTGCTTGCTTCCATTTTTTTTTTTCCTAATCTGCCATGAGGTTGATTGATCTTGATTGTCGGTATTTATATTGATTCCACATGTCAGTATAGATTGTGTAACATGAATTTGACTTTGATGTTTCAAAATACTTAGAGCATCTCCAACCCTATTATCTTGTTTTGTGTTGTGAATCCTATGTGGCATGAGGGACAAGACAATGTCTTGTATAGGTGGCAAGGTTATATTCACAAATGACAATGGGTTTAAAAAGTCTTCTCCAATGCAAAAGTATTGAGAAGACAATACAAATAATTTTTTACAACTTCCAAGACAACTTTTACTCTTCTACTTCTTTTTTATAAATATTTTTATTCACAAATGATGATGTGGACATAAAGACATTGTGAAGTGCATTGTCTAGATCTAGACATCCAACTTCACATTGTCTTTGCCATGTCATTGCTATGTCAACTCCACACTTTATTTCACATTTGCATTGGAGAAGTACTTTTGGAAAAAATGATTGTCATTCCTATATGGCAACCATTTTTTTCAAACTCACAATAGGGTTGGAGATGCTCTTAACGCTGGTCATTCAAAGCACGGAACCTCTAAACTACAACAAATAAATGGTAGGCATACCTCCTAATTATATCACAGATCACCATACTTATCTCGATTTTAAGAATATAGCCCGAGAAATTAGTATGACATAAAAAATAAAATGTATCTATATTATTCGAAGTAAAATTTGTAATTGAAGTTTCTTTCGTGCCAAAGCAGCATTGTTCCTGTGGAAGCGTATTAGGCATCTTACCTAGTCGGGAGGATTCGAACTTCGGAACCGTTTACAATGTAAATGCGGCATTGCTCTAGTGGAAGCGCAATAGACATCCTGGTCGAGATGATTCAAACCTCGGAATTGTTTAGAGTGTAGACGGATGTGTGAGTAATAAAAAAAAAATTCTCTTACGTATCTCTAGTCCAAGTGGTTGAGATTGGAGGTATCGGTCCTCCGGTTCGAATCGGGTGGGAACATATTAAGTTGGGACAGTGGATTTGAGAGGCATGCAACACAACATGTATAGTACAAATTTCGAACGTCTACATCGACCATATTAAAAAAAATCTCCTTCGTCCTTTTTCATATATCAAAATTTATTTTTCTTTTTTAGTTGTTTTTTTAAGAATCAAAAATTAGAGTCCCACTCGAACACACGAATGGATGGGCGAACCATTATCCGATGTGACAGATGCACTGCAAAATAGACTTGCATCTCTTCAAAAGTCAGATTTGAGCTGCTAAGTAAATAAATTATTTTGGATTGTGAAATAAATAATTAAATAGCCACAGCCCCTTATTAACAAAAATATGATTTTATGAGAATTTGGATCACAAGTTGATCTTTAAAATAAATATTTTGATATAACCCCTCAAACCTTTGTATATTTGGCCTATGCCCTCCAGATGTTATTATTTGGAAGAATATTTTCCGAATTATTAAATTTATTGATCATAAGTTCATACGATTAACGATCGTAACTAAATAGTGTTAAAATTAATGGTTGGAGTAATATTGACCATTTTACCATTCTACATTCTTAAGCTCAAATCTATTAAACCATAATCTATTTTATTCTTCGTAATTCTTAAGCTAAGTAAATCACCATTCTTTCCTCTCTATAACGGTTGCAAAAATATCTTTCTTGGTCATCCACCTCCGTCGATCGATTGGCTAATCCTTCTCCTTTTCTCAATTTCCAAACCTAGCAATTCAAATGCAAAACTTTACTCATATCCTTCCATCAACACAACACTCTCTCATTCCTTAGCCTTTCAGAAAATTTACTGTAGGATAATATATTTTAACGAAATTACGTGTAGGATAACATATTTGGAAAAATTACAAGAACAAAAACGATCCGACAGAGCGTCTGGCGGAAATTGAGCGGGGGGGGGGGGGGCCTATGCCTACTTGTTTGCAGAAGGGGGGGGGGGGGGGGGGGGGGGGGGGGGGTTAGGTTCGCAAACGTTATCCTAGCTGTTGGATGAAAAAAAATAAAATAAAACCAAAAAACGAATCCGAACCGAGCTTGCGTAGTGCGCCACGCGTCTAGGCGCTGGATTTCCGCCAGACACTCTGTCGGATTGGTTTCCTATTTGTAATTTGTCCAAACATGTTATCCTGTACGCAATTTCGTTAAAATATATTACCCTACAGTAAATTTTCTGTTAGCCTTTCGAAGACCTATTCATCCCTCCCTCTTTTGGCCACCCTCTTACTTTCTTGGTAATTCTCTCTATTGTTTTTCAAACTTTAATCCAATAAAACTCAAATACATTCTACTAAATCCTAGAAACAAAATAGTAATACTTTATCTAATGTGGTTAAGTTTAACCATATGTTAGAGCACTTTAATTTGGATGTAATCTGACAAAGACTTATGTTGAAATGATCAAATATTTGTGGAGTTATTTTTCCTTCTAAATAACAACCATTTGTGTAGAAATAAGTAAGATTGAGGATATTATATCAAAAACTATTAAAATAATCAACCCTTTCTACATCAGTTGCTTTGCAATCCTTAGGAGAAGCATATACCTATCAGACATATAATATATACATTATGTACATGCCATTATAGAGTAGACATATGGTAGAAAAAAATGATCAGATAAATATCTAGTCTTGTTTCCAATAAAACAAATAAATAACAAATACGTGAATTAAGTGATAGCCTCAACTTTATCATGCGATAAAATGTGCCATGTCGCATGTTATTTTTTAGGTGGAAATCGTGTGCTATGTGGCAACGTTCATGTGGCACATCTCAAATAACTGAAACCATTTGACGGTCTGAACGTGACATGTGTGCACGTTTACCCCCACGCACTCAAAATACGTATGCGTCAACCTTAGCTTATGAGCCTAAAAAGGTTAGCTACAAAATGGTGAAATCATTTTTTTTATGTACACGCAAGACTAGAATTCAATACTAAGTATCTCCAACCATGTTTTTAAAATAGCAATTTGAGAATATTTTCTCTCCAAACTATCCTTAAATTGAAAAAAAAAAAAAAAAAAAAAAAAAAATCTGACGGAGGAGAGTTCCGGGCCTCAAATTTGAGAATCTATTCTTTATACCTATTTCGTTTTATATTTTTTAATTTATAAATATAATTAATATAATAATTATATCATTAAAAAATTTGTTGAGATTTTTCAATAGAGTATAATATTAAATATGTTTGTTATTAGTATTAATTTTTTTGTAGAATTTCACTGAATCTTGTTTCTATAAATAATTTTACGTATAAATAATGTATAATAATATAGTTATAATTATAGTTAAATAATTCCACAAAATGAATATGTATAAATAAATATTATTTGGATAGATGGGTCCAAGTTGTAAAATGTTAAGAATAGAATAATATGAGAATATTTGGTTTTTAGTTCTAAAATTGAGAGAAAATTTGAGTATTAGTTGAAAATGGCCTGAGTGGATTAAAACCCTAAATTTGTTAGTTGCCAAAGGGTTTTTCATAAACTAATCTAATTAGGACAAATAATCCTTTTCGTTTAATTAATATAGTGTATATTTTAGATGGCTAAATGGTGATGTAAGTGTATATACGTTTTGAGTTGCTACATATTTTATGATTCATATTGATATGAAATACGTTGCTACATATTTTATGATTCATATTGATATGAAATAAATACAATGATCCCTCTATGTTTCATGAGTACATGGAGTACTCTTGTTCCGAAAATAATTACACTGATCACCCATCTCTTTTATAAATTTTATAAAGCATAGGGGTGGTCAGCATTATAAGTTTCTATAAAAAATATAGACTATAGGGGCGGTCCATGTAATTAGTTTCAAAGTATGAATAGTTTATGTAATAAGTGTAAAACATAGAGTTTAAAACTACAATCTCTTGTCAAGGAGTTCACATGAAGATTATGTTAATAAAGGAACCTAAAAGGAAATTTTCCAAGTTTTCAACGATAGGAAATCGGTGTAAATGTGAAAATTTTGATTCAAATATCTTATTAAAATTGGGGACATTTAAAAATTATTTTAGTCAGAATGCTTTGTGTTAGTCCCGGGGCTTGATCAAAGATGGTAGAACTAGATGTCGAGATCAGAGGTTCAAACAAACGTTCTCCTTCTGATTATTCTCGAGATCCACGATGAACACTATAATATAAATCTGATTACAAAAGCAACAATAATCAGAAAAATCTCACGTTCTTCCTCGCAATCACAGTTGCTGACGGACAGAACTGAGTTACAACTCAGAGAAAAGAGAAGAAAGAAGAAGAGGAAAGGTTCTTACGGGGGTGATTAAGATCATCGTTGCTCAAAGCAAGATTCGGCCCACTACGATCTGCTTTCAGGAACCAGCATGTTCACGAAGAACTTCTGGAACGCTCGTAAGTCAATATTTGAGACTTGAACGGGCTTCCTGGACCATACGGACTCCCTTAACTCTCTTCTTGGTACATCTTCTAAAGGAGGCCAAGGGGCTCTATTTATATAGTGGAGTGAGACTTCACCTTTTCTCCTATCCGATGTGGGACTAAAATACCAATACTCAAAAATAGAGTTTGATATTTTAGATCATCCCACAATCAACATAGTAGTGTGCCAGTCCACGCCTACCCCCCGAACACTCCCGTGCATGCACGAGACAACCTGGAGTCCGTGTCCGAGTCCGAGTCCGCACAACAAAAATTAACTTGCATCCTTGTTGGAATTAATCCTTTTTCCTTCTAGGAAAATACTCCCATATAGCACACACTTGTGTCCCACCACATCTCATGTGCACACCTCAACACAAGCAATACATTACATTGAGATACTCACCATTTGGTGTAGCCGATGTGGGACTATCTTTCCTAGTCTAAAGGCAAAAATGTCAACAATCTTCCACATATCTCAATATATGGGTTGAGCGTTCCTCACAGTGACTGTCCATCATGCATTAGGAGAGATATCGCTGACGAATTGAATCTTCCCGTATAGGTCAAATAACAGTATGGTACAAGAATGGACTAAGCCTTGAATTCTGTACCATGACTGCAATTTTTTTTCACTCATATAATGACATCAGCTGTGCTTCCGGTTGCATATTAAAGGCCATGTGCATGCCTGGTTTCGGTGTATGTAATTTGGGCGTCTACAAGTTTACCCTCAAAAGACGGCCTGAATCTCTTTCCACACATTCTAGGTGAGTTCTTTTAAAGAGTCCTTTGGCATAAAGCCTTACGCTTCCTTGCGGTGCTAGCCCGCTATGACATGGCCCAAAGCTGAGGCTACACCTCATCGTGGTATCACGCCACTGTAGCATGAGGTTCCAACCTCTTTGTAGTACCAAACTACCCAGCATGAAGTCTTGTGCTTCCTTGCGGTGTTATGCCGCTGTGACATGGCTCACGTAGTCGAGACTTTACCCACTCTAGGTACCTGTTGGTGGTGTCACACTACTGTAACATGAGGTCACTGGCCTCTTTGTAGTGCTGAATACCACTCTTCATTCTACAACATTAGCCTACCTGCCTATATGCGGTGCTACGCCGCTGTGACATGGCTCGAACAGCCGAGGCATTACTCTTACCGAGGAACCTCTTGGTGGTGTCATCCCACTGTAGCATGGAGACCTTACGCTCCTTTGTAGTGTTGTGCTACCGTGCTTCATGTAGAGCACACCAAATATTTAAAATGCCTGAGAACTTATTAAGGCGTCTAAGCCATCCTCCCATAGGACTTGTTCTTGTAAGAGAACAAATAGTAGACAACAGTGGTTATGGGTTCGTAACCCCTCAGTGTCTCAAAGGACTATTCACTGTTCCAGATATTCTCTCCGTCAGTGGTCCTTCTTTGAACCAATAGTTAGATGCCTAGTAGATTTCTCTTTGAACTAATAGCATAAAACTTTATGGTAGAATTACAAAGAGAGAATATCACATCGTCTTTGTCACGACCCGCTACCCAAATTGTTGGGCCGGGCCGAGTCATGTCCAGCCTACGCTTGAGATAAAGCGCAGTAAGCTGATAAGAATAAAATGTGCTAACAGTTTTATATGTAAAGAAGTGTCATAAATGCTCCAAACACAAAAGTCATCTCATATAATACTAAGTCCAAGTACAAGTCCGAAATGTAAAACTGGATACAGATCCAGTTACAAAATACGTAGTCTAATACATGACTACACTAAATATCTCGAACAACTACACAAACTAGACGAGTTTTCCCGCAGGTACATCCTCGTAAGACAAAGCCTGGTCCTCGATAGTAACTCCATAATATGAGTCACAGAGCAACTCCTCCTCAGTAAGAATACCTACAATGTTATCATATCAGTACGGGAGCAAGTACTGATTCTAGCAAACTAAATATACGAAATATGAAATGAACATAAGAGGAATAAACTGGAATCATGGCATCTCATAATCTATCATGGCAAGGACACATATGTCATAGAGACAGATGTATATGTAATGTTTAAAACTGTAGCAGGTACGTGATCTGTCAATAGGTGTACAATGTACTGAGGCACATGTAAATAAAATGTACATACGTATAAGTGCACAAGCATAGGTATACATCCGTACAAAAATGCGGGATAATGGCCTACGGCGCAGTAACATGTAAAATAAAACTTTGCTCGAAACGATAAAGGGGGCATGATCACGTACTCAACTATCAGTTTTCCCATAACCCAGATTCCAATCATGTGAGAGATATAAAACTGTTCTAAACATGGTAGTGACTGAAGGTAAACACAACATGTGAAGATTTAACTTGCTATCCCAAGGATCAGCATTTAACATGGTTGGATTCGCAGTTCATTGATGTAACAGTATGTAAAGTTTGTAGAAGTACTTACCTTTAGCAAAGCAAAGCAGCAATAAAAATGCTATAGATGCCTGGTGACTCGTCACTGTAGAAATAAATACATAAACTTAGTTTTTACACTAAGTTAAACACTAAAACACTAGTGGTGCAACACGACTTTCTAACTGGACACCTAGCCAAATGGTGACTTTAGGATAGGAGACCAATGTGAGGTGACACAATACTCTAACTAACTTTCTAGGGCCTTTACACTAGTGCGGGGTGAGGTTCAACACGACTATAAACCAAAACAACACAAAAAATTGCAAGTCGTAATTATTCAATAAATAAATCAAACTGTACACTATGTTTCAACAATTTTTGAGATAAACGAAAAGCTCAATTTTACATAAAATAAAGAACCAAAATGATCCTTGTTAATTATAGAAAATTTATACTAATTTTTCTAGAATTTATAAACCTTCATAAATAATTATTAGAAATCAGCAAACATAAATATACTGAAAATAAGTTATATTTTTCTATTTTTATAAAATACCAAAAGTACTTAATAAATGCTGGGAAAATTATAATAAATTGTCTAAATTAACATAGTATTTAGATATAATTTTTTCCAGATTTATACAGCATTTAAAAATATATATATAAATTTAAAAACAGCAAGCAACAGTTTCTGGAAATTAATTAATTATTTATTTACTATTTTTGTCCATGTATTTGAAATTGAACCGAAGTCCAGATACAGGACCCAGAGCCATGAATCAAGTCCAATATGACTTATACAGACTCTGAATGTATTAGACCCAATCGGGCCCAAAAACCCATGCTAGGTTTGGACATCAATTGGCCATAATCAAATAAAATGCAGAAATTTAAATATAAAAGAAATATATTTTCAGAGTGGTAAAAAATATACAATTCACAAAATATATAATAAAATAACTTGTAAAATTTTACATAATAATATTTTATACAAGGTAGAATTGAAATACATATATAATTATACAACAACAAGATTTATATTTATACATAAAAATATTTTATATATATATATATATATATATATATATATATATATATATATATATATATATATATATATATATATATAATGATATATATAATAAAAGTATATATACATATATATAATGATATATATATACATATAATAAATATACATATATATATAATAGAAATACTAAATATAAATTATATATATATACATATACAAATACTGTATATATATATATATATATATATATATATATATATATATATATATATATATATATATATATATATATATATATATATATATATATATATATATACATACAAAATACATATACATATATACATATATACATATATACATATAATAATAACTAATAAAATAAAAACAAAAATAAATCAAAGCAACAAAAACCAAAGGGGGGCTCGAACTTGGGTCTGGCAAGGGGGGGTATTAGGCGCGGTCGGGCTGGCTAGGGGGTCAGCCCGAGACACTTTTTAGGAAATGGTTTGGGTTAGTGTTAGGTTAGTTTAATGGGTCTAAACCCAATAACAGTTCGGCTCGTATCCAGACTGTTCAGGAAACGAGTAAATGCAATCTGACCCAGTGTCGTGTGTCCGCGCCTAGTACGACATGCACGACACTGTAAAGGCGTGTCCAATCCTATGGTTAGGCTCCGCGTATCCAGGTGAACTCCATGCGTGAGTTTGAGACACGTACGACACAAACTCGGGGTTGTTAGCTTCGTGTCCGACGTCGGGAGGGGGGAGGGTGTGTCGAGGGCACTGGACGGCGGCTGGGGCATCGTGGACGCGGCGCTCGGGTGGTGCTGCTTTCGTCTCGATGAGACGCGTCGAGTGGTGGCGGTTGTGGGCGGTGATGGTTGCTGTGGGGGTGGCGCTGGGGTAGTCGCCGGAGTTAGGGTTAGGGTTAGTGAAATGAGGCGGTTGATGGTGGCTGGGTGGTCGAAAATGAACTAGGGTTAGGGTTTAGGTCTGGAGGATTATTTATAAGAGAAAGGAGGTCGATTTGGGGCTGTGGCTGGCCGAAAATGACGGGGGATAGGTCGGTGGTCGGGGCAGCTGGCCGGTCGTCGGGGGTGGTTGGGTGAGAGGAGAGAGAGAACGTGGGGGGGGGGGGTGTCTGTGGGTTTTGCAGTCGGGTCCCTAGACTTTAGGAAATTGCAATTAGGTCCAAACCAAACAGTTTGCAAATAATATTTGCAAACTGTAATTAAAATAATTAACATAGTTGCAAACCGATATAAAAAGAATTTTAAATATTACAAATTGATATTAAAACATTTCAAATAATTACAAAAGGATATATTTTGACTTAAAAACTATTTAAAAATTATCTAAAAATTCTAGAAAAATTCCTAAAAATCATAATAAATTATTTTAAAGCTAAATAGGTCATTAGCAACTAATTTATACTAATTAAACCAAATTTGAAAAACAGGGGCTGACAGTCTTCAAGTCTATCATAATTGCTGTGTCCTCGTCCAGCGGACGCTTGAGACCTTTGGTGAACGGATCAGCCATATTTTCCTGCCTCCGAACATCAATCACGACAATGACTCCAGTCTTTATCAGATCATTCACCGCCCTATGCCTCAATCGCACAGTCCTCTTCTTACCATTGAAGAAATCATTTGATACCACCACTGCAGCTGCATGGTTGTCGCAGTATATCGGTACCGCCGGAATCTGCACATCAACCATTGAAAGATCATACATAAGCTCTCGAAGCCATTTTGCTTCTTCTGCTGCAGCAACCAGTACAAAGAACTCAGATTCCATTGATAAATGAGAGAGCATTGTCTGCTTCTCCGACTTCCACTATATAGCAGCTCCACCCATGGAGATGATGTATCCTCCTGTGGACATTTCTCTATCTGCCTCTGAATACTAGCTTATATTACTGAAGCCTTCCACTACTGTCGGATATCCGTTGTAGTGCAGTGCATACTTCTGAGTCCTCTTGAGATATCTCATAACTTTCTTTACGGACTTCCAGTGCTCCACACCTGGTTTGCTCGTGAATCGACTCAGCATCCCCATGGCGAAAGCTATGTTAGGCCTTGTGGCAGTAGTTGCATACATCAAACTCCCGATGGTGCTTGAGTACTCCAGCTGCCTGACGCTGTCCCTAGGATTTGGCTTGAGCTTCTTGTCACACCTGTATGGAGTATCGATCCCTGGAAGATCCTGATATCCATAGCGTGTGAGCATCTTCTCAATGTAATGAGACTGTGACAGCGCCACTCTAGTGTCTGTCCGGATGATCTTTATCCCTAGGATAACATCAGCTTCCCCTAAGTCCTTCATACTGAACTTAGATGAGAGAAACTTCTTTATCTCAGGGACACGTACTAGATCTGTACCCAGGATCAGCATGTCATCCACGTATAGACAAACGATGACCCCTCTCTCGTCAGCAAACTTTGTGTAAACATATTTGTCCGTCTCATCGACCATGTAGCCGTTTGATCTAATTACTTTGTCAAAATTCTCGTGCCACATCTTGGGAGCTTGCTTAAGACCTTATAGAGATCTCACCAACCTGCAGACTTTGTCTTCAAGGCCCTTGATGATGAATCCTTCTGGCTGTTGCATGTAGATCTCTTCAGTCAACTCTCCATTCAGGAATGTTGTCTTCACATCCATCTGATGTATGACAAGCTTGTGAATTGCACTCAGAGCAATCAATATCCTGATGGTTGTCATCCGCGCTACTGGAGCATATGTGTCGAACTAGTCGATCCCCTGCTTCTGAGAAAATTCTTTGGCTACCAGCCTTGCATTGAACTTGTCAATAGTTCCATCGGTCTTCATCTTCTTTTTGAAGATCCACTTATATCCGATTGATTTAGCTCCTTCAGGCAGATCGACCAATACCCATATATTGTTGGAGGTTATTGAGTCATACTTGTAAGTCCTAAAAATCAAGTTGCACCCATCAAATAGTGCACAGAAGTCCAAACTGCGCACCCATCAAATGAACAACGCTAACATGAACAGCGCCAAAAATCAACCGCGCTAGATTGAACCGCGCCACTGCCTAAGCGCATCAATGCTGACGTGGCAAAGCCATCATTACCTAACAAGAAAATCAAATCCACTGACAGCCTGACAGCCCGAGAAGCAAGGAGTCTGCTCGTTTTCCGTACCGCGCCGCACTCTAGGACAGCTGTCCAAATCCTAGCGCGGTCCAGCTGTCCAAATTCCAGCGCGGTCCAGCTGTCCAAATCCCAGCGCGATTCATTGACCAGAGCTGAGCGCAGTCTGAAGCTAGCACTATTTAACCCCAACACAGTTGTGGCACGATCCATCAAGCTTTTTGAAGATAACTGACACTTATTACGTGGCTTACATGCCATCAATTGCTCGCTACGTGGCAACCGTCTGTACACGACCAAGCGCATTTTAATCAAACAATGCCATGCGTCTAAATACAGTTAGCCCACGATCGAGCAACTATCCAAAGGCCAGTGCAGTTTATAGCCTGCGCAGTCTGTCACTGGCGCAGTTCATTGTACGTAATCCAGAATAACTACAAAACAGTTATTTCTAGAACTCTATAAATAGAGTTTCAAGTTCTTCATTAAAGGGGATCAAGTTATTTTCAAGACCATCAGAGATCAGGAGTTCTTGTCCAAGTGCTGCTGCATTCTTCAGAGGCTATTGTCTTCAAAGTTCACATAGTCCAAGGGATAAAGCGATCGTATTCTGATCGGATTCCTAAAGTTGTACTTTCCCAGAATTTATTGTACTCTTGTACTATTCTTTAAAGTTTATGAAATAAATAATTTTGTTTTTGCAAACAAAATGGCGACTCTGCTGGGGACGACTTTCTCCTCCGACGAGGAAGTGACAACTCAATGTGACATTGCGTCTATCGGAAAGACACAGAAGACGCTGGTTGTGAAGGTCAACCAGACTGCCTACGAAGCAATGATCAACTCTGGGGCTACTCGTCGCACTGTGACCTCTGCCAAGAGCAAAGTCCATTCAGTGTGGACCCCGAAGTCCTCTACACAGCCTGCTATCGCTTATGACAGGGGACCAATGGCCACTTCTGCTCTTGCGCAATTCACCACCCTCACTGCCAAAACACAATCCAAAGCCCCTGTGGTCCAGGCGCAGCATGCTACTTCTCTTGCCACAGCTCAATCTATGACTTATGCTGCTATGGCAAAGTCTAGGACTCCTCTCCCTCTGGCACAGTTGGCGGCTTCTTTTCCTCCTGCACAACCCACTACCTCTTCAACCAGAGTGCAACTTAAGCCCTCTGTAGCCAAGGCTTCACTTGCTGCTTCTTCCAGAGCACAGGTTGCACCCCCTGCTGGTTCTATGGCCAAGGAGCCATTTGTCATCTCCTCCAGAGGGCAAGTTGTTGCCTCTTCTGTTCCGGCGCAACCCAAAGGGGATAGTCCTTCGACTATTCTCCCCTCTTCTAATAACAAAGGAAAAGGCTTTGCCCCCTCCCAAAGCCTCATGTTGCACTGATGCAACCCACAGGGGGTAGTCTTTTGACTATTCCTTCTCCGTCTCAGAACAAACGGAAAGACCCTTTGGTCTTTTCTCAATCTTCCGTAGTCCAAAACCTGGAAAACAACAGAGGGAAACACTCTTTGGCCAACCCTTCTTCGCAAAATAAAGGAAAAGGCCCTTTGGTCTTTTCCCAGTATTCTCCGGTTTTTACCTCGGAAGATCCTTCTCTTCCTGCTAAAGAGAAAAATATTGATCAGAGAGGCATCTTGCCTACTCTAGTAGCACACTTCCAAGATCTCCCAACTCTTCGGATATCCCGCTCAATGCAGGGAAAATTGCTGGTGTCTCAGACGGAGGCCCCGGGGGTGAATTTGCCGATTTACGGCCTTATCTCAATAAATGCAAGAAACCAATGCCGAAGGCGAACTTGCATCAGAAGCAAACTTCCAGGAGGAAAAATCCTGACACCTATGCCAACGAGTTGAGTACTTCTCTGTATACTCATGGGACAAAGCATCTGAAGAATCGGAATCATGTTCCAAATGTCGTCAAAGAATATATTCCTGATCTTCGGGAACACCTCAAGCAGAAGCGGGACAACACTTCAACACCTCCAATCCAACTACTGGAACGCCATTGTAATCACAAGGTGGTTATCAAGTGTTGTTTCCAGACAACAAAACGATCTGTCTTCGATCGTTTAACTTCTGAACCAATGTCAGAAGACGAAGACAAGGTGATCTATGCCTCTGTAAATATGGCTTCTCGAGATACTGCGGGTAAGAAGTGTTCAAAGCACGACAAGCCCCACAAGCCCAGTCAACGATATCTAGATTTACTCCATGAATCTTCTGAAGGAGTATTCTGACACACCCGATCCCGGAGTCGAGACACAGTCGGTCATAGAAATCTTCTCCCAGATCCCTCTGGTCATTTCTACATTTCTCACTCAGGGGATGATTCTTTCTCTGATTATGATGCATATAGCGAAAGCTCTGAGCAGATAGTGTCTTCTAATGTACCCAGAGAAGTGTCAGCCTATGTCGTTACTGAAGATCCAGACGCTTCTAGTTCGGCAAGTCAAGAGCAACGAATAGCCATACTGGAAGACAAATTGAAGACCATGGCTGAAATAATCACAAATATGCATGTAGTTATTGTAGCTCAACATACAGTATCGCTGACTGTACCTACTATAAATCTTGAGATTATAGCATCATCGGTGCCTATCAATACGGGTCTGGGGCACCGTCTCATCAAGTAGCCTCAATACCTATTTAAATTACACCCAGTCATTCAGGGGCTAGGGATAGTGCTTACCATGCTGTTCCTCCTCCTAACACGGTAAGCCAGTTCATTACTTCTCCATCCTCAGGAGATGCCAATGAGGATATAAAACTTTTGCGTACTCAGTTCGAGGCCTTCAAAGAGAAAGATGGTCTACAGAGGCTGGAGATCAAACAACCTTATCCGGTTGAATAGAAGGAAGTCTCATTCCCGCCAAAGTACAAGATTCCCACGATCACGCTGTTTGACGGTAGCACTTCTCCGAGTCAGTTCATTAACCATTTCAAGGTAATGACTATCCAGCTCCAGCCAAGCGATGCTCTTCTTACTAGAGGCTTCGTCGGCTGTTTAGCCGGCACAGCATACGATTGGTACCGCAGCCTGCCTGACGGCTCTATCACTTCATTTGCCGGGCTCAAGCAGATGTTCCTGGAACGATTCTACGAGGGTATCAACGATATGACTATATCTGCCCTCAACAAGATCAAGCAAAGATATAATGAAAATGTTGAGAGTTTCATTGAACGATTCCGTCGAGAAGCACTCAAAATACCTCCTGGAACCCCATCTGTTGTAACGATAGACACTTGTAAATCAAACTTGTTGCCTATCATTAGTATGTAGACGGGGTCAACACAGATCCAGGATTGGACATCATTCATCTTTAATGCTAAAGTAGCTGAAGTTAGCGCCGAGAAGTTCAAATAGTTGGGGGTACACATGTCTAACCCTGATCGAGATGAGCCTTCTGCATCCGGTAGCGGTAATCGCCAGAATAACCGCAAGGGCACAGAACCTTGAACATCAACCTTAAGAGCAAGGAATCTTTGGTCATTAACGTGGCTCAACCCACGTCTACCTCTGCTCCTTCTGCCCCTCCACCAAAGGAACCTTGCCCAAAAGTAGAGTATTCCTTTGATAAAAATAATACAGCGAGCATCTTCGACTGTTTGCTTAAAAGTAATAAATTGTAACTCCCTGACCCAAAGAAGCCTGATGAAGTCGGTAAAACTGACCACCCTAAGTATTGTGTTTATTACAGGTTCATAGGGCATCCTACTCGGGCATGCTACGTGCTCAAAGGCAAGATTCAAGAGTTGGTCAACGCCGGTGTCGTCACTCTCCAGCAGGATGAAAAGATTGTTACAGCCAATATGATTTCTGTACAGTTCGGTGACTTCCCGCCACAAGTGGTGCAGAGTGACATTATCCCCATTCCCAGGGCCACTCTGGAGATTGAGAATCTTCCTTCTCCACGAAGTGAAGGTCTTGTCCCCTTATCCCTTGATAACGGCAAGATCATGTGGATCCATCCTGATCTTGTTTCAGATTTTGAAGTTCCTTCTTCCTCCAAGCAAAAAGAACGCTCTAAGGGCAAGACAAAGAGCTGTAATATGGTGTCTTTTGACCCCATAGTTGAAAAAGAGATCCTATTGGGCACCAGGTCAGGGAAAACCTATCTACGGGAGCATCCCGAAACTCAGGAGAATCCTGCTTCATCTTCTGAGGCTGTTCTAATGCAGCCTGTCTCTACAGAGGACATCCCTTCTACATCATTACCGGTTGTGGAACCAACTCCTCCTAAACCGACAGCAGCCGACAAAGGCAAACAACAAGTCCTCTTTGACAAAGTTTTGAAGAAGTCTTCCCCCTTAGACTTGAGAAGCCGTACAACTTTGATATATTGGCTCAATTGGCTAACACACCGGCAAGGCTATCCATCTTCGAACTCTTACGCCTCTCTAAAGAGACTCGAGAAACACTGAGTGAGGCTTTGATGCAGGCATAAACTTGTCTAACTCTTCTCAAGAAACCTGAATCAGAACCTGTCTCTTGTCTCCACTGTTATAGTGTGCTGGAATTAGTTCCAAACATTACCTTCACACAAGATGACATGCTGATAGAAGACAATCGACATGACCGTCCTCTCTACTTTACAGGTTATGTCGACACCATAAAGGTCGACCGTATTCTGATAGATCCAGGGTCAGCACTCAGCATCATGCCGAAGACGATGTTGGATGCTCTAAAGATTCCAGTGCATAGCCTCTCTGGCACTATCACCACCATCCTGGGATTCAACCAGGGAATGAGTGAACCTTTAGGCAAGATATGCCTAAAACTCCAAATTGGCAATCTTCGTACGAAGGTGACCTTCTACATTATAGACAACCATTGCTCTTACAATGCTCTTCTGGAGAGACCATTCCTTCATGAACACAACATTGTTCCCTCTACTATCCATCAATGCTTCAAGTACGTTGATGACAAAGGAGAGGTCCAAAAAGAAGTTGCGAATCTCTACCCTTTTAAAGGCGTTGAAGCATATTGCAACGACGCTCGCATGTACAAAAAAGAGTTTATGAAGGTAGTACTGGCCATGGATGTTGAGGAAGAACAAAAAGCAGTGCCCAATAACACTCTCATCATACATGTCAAAGTGCGTGTCTCTCATCCTCAATCCTCCAAACCAATGGCTATTCACCTGTCGCCCCGGAAGCAATCAATTGGTGGTAACCAAAATCAACGGGAGCTCACCTCTTCTGAGCTACTGGTTATCGACTTACATCGTAACAAGGATAAAAGGGAGCTCACCTCTTCTGAGCCACTTGTCATCGACCTCTGTCGTAACAAGGATAAAAGGGAGCTCACCTCCTCTGAGCCACTTGTTATCGACCTTCGTCGCGACAAGTCTAATCCTCCTTGCTCTTCTTTTCCTCCCCTTGTAATCAATCTGACAAAGCCTGCTAAGGCTAAAGGTCTTGTTGTAAATACGGATGTACAAATCAATAAAAAAGTATCTACTTTCCAGTATACTGATGTCATTTATCATACTAAATGCTATTTGGATATGCTAGACAGCTTTCAGTCATTTATAATAGGGGTTGTACAATCCCTTCAGATAGAGGTCTTATTTGAACATCCAGATGACTCATATTTTGTTGTCCCTTCTCGAAAGAGAGACGAGAGTCCAATACTTTTTAGTAAAGGGCCAGAACAAAAATTCGGCTATACGGATGATAGCAAAAGTAATGATATGGGACGTCTCCAACTTCGTCGTTATAGTCAACAATCAAAAGACATCATCCGAAAGATGGATTATGACTTCAAGAATGGCCTCAATTATGGTAAGGGTAGACGAATTCCTATCCGTACAGTTGTTCCGAAAGGAAAATAAAAAATGTACTACAACAGGATGAAAAGTGGTCTCGGATATACTTCACCTCCAGTATTATCCCCCGAAGTCTCCGAATCCGATAATGAGGAGCGCTCTAACTCTTTTGATTCTAGATCGTGGAATTCTGACACAAGCATTGGTCAAGTTCATCGATTGATCGTATCTTCTAACATAGTCTCCGCTGAACTCCCAGAAGGCTATGACGAGGATATCGAAGAAAATCCCGAAACAGATCCTTGGGTTCAACGAATGGATACCCAATGGGAACTCCGATTCGAACAACGGGAACCTCCTACCGAAGATCAATTGGTTCAAATTGATGTAGGAGAAAATGGGTTACCTCGTCCAATATTCATCAACAAGAATCTCCCAGAGACGGATAGGCAAGAATTAATTCTTCTTATTCGAGAATACATTGATGTCTTTGCTTAGAGTTATGAAGACATGCCAGGTTTAGATCCCAAAGTTGCTACTCATAAACTGAATATTTTGCCTAATGCATTGCCAGTCAAACAGCAGCAAAGGCGATTCAAGCCAGAAATGATGGATGCAAATGATGATGAAGTCAAAAAGCTCATAGCTTGTGGCTTTATTCGAGAAGAACAATATCCTGATTGGGTAGCCAACGTTGTTCCAGTCTTGAAGAAAACTGACAAAGTTCGAGTTTGCATCGACTTTCGGGATCTTAATGAAGCTTGTCCAAAGGACGAGTTTCCTCTTCCTATTATAGACGTCATGATCGACAACACTTGTGGGTTCGAAAGGATATCCTTCATGGATGGATTCTCTTGATACAATCAGATTCGGATAAATCCTGAAGATGAAAAACATACCTCTTTTCGCACTCCTCGAGGAGTCTACTGCTACATTGTGATGCCATTTGGTCTCAAGAACACTGGTACAACTTACCAACGAGCTATGAGTACCATCTTTCGAGATCATCTGTGCAAGACTATCAAATGCTATGTCGACGATATTGCTGTCAAGAGTCATCTATAGGAAGATCATATCCAAGATCTAAGAACTATATTCAATCTAATACGCCAACATCAATTAAAAATGAATCCCACCAAGTCATTCTTGGGTGTCTCTAGTGGTAAATTTCTCGGCTTCGTCATTACCTCTAAAGGTATACACGTGGATCCTGAGAAGATCAAAGCCATTTAAGAGATGCGTCCTCCACGTAACTTAAAAGAGCTACGAGGATTCCAAGGTCGACTTGCATATATCAGGAGGTTCATTTCTAATCTGTCTGGACGCTGCAGACCATTTACTCAGTTAATGAAGAAGGGTGTATCTTTCGTTTGGACCGAAGAATATCAACGAGCATTTGATGATATAAAGCGGTATCTGATGAACCCACCAGTCTTGGTGCCACCAATCTCAGGCATACCATTCTTAATGTATGTCCGTGCTATGGATCATTCATTGGGTGCTTTACTTGCCCAGAAGAACAAAGAAGGCCATGAACAAGCCATCTACTATCTTAGTCGTACTATGATTGGTGTTGAACACCTTTATAGTCCGGTTGAGAAAGAATGCCTAGCTCTTATGTTCGTTGTTCAAAAGACTCGACATTATATCATTGGCCAAACCATTCACGTCATTTCCCGAGTTAATCCTCTTCGGGTTCTGATGAAGAAGCCCAGCACACTCAATTCTCGACTGGCTACATGGGCCATTCTGCTAGCCCAATATGACATGGTTTATGTTTCGTAAAAGTCTGTTAAGGGTCAAGCACTGGCTGACTTTTTAGCAGCTCATCCTGTTTCGGAGACAGCTAAGCTTTATGACAAAATTCCAGACGAAACATTGGAATCAAACATGATCTCTGAAGAATTTCCTACCTGGCGTCTGTTCTTCGACGGAGCATCCCAGATCGGACCAAATGGGACCATTGTCGCAGGAGTTGGAATTGTTCTAGTCTCTCCAGAAGGATTAGCTATCCAAATAGCTTATTCCTTAGACCAGCCGTGCTCTAACAATGTGGATGAATACAATGCCTTGCTTATTGGACTCTAGTTAGCTAAACAATTGGAAGTCAAATATCTTGAAGTCTATGGTGATTCTAAACTGGTTGTCAATCAGGTTAGAGGAACATACGAAGTGCGCCATCAAGATCTAGTGCCCTATCATGAAGCAGTAATTTACATGGCTACATTATTCAAGGCTTTCTTTATTGAATATGTCCGACGAGTTTGCAACACTGAGGCAGATGCTTTAGCTAATCTTGCGGCAGTCTTAGCAATTCCCATCAAAAGACAACAAGTGGTTGTTGTTTCCAACAGAGAGTTATTCTGTATTGAAAACAATCACAACATTGGGTTCAGTAACTTCACCGAAGTCAATGTTATCAATGAAGATTGGAGAGCTCCTTTCATTGACTTCGTAGTTCATGACATACTTCCTGAAGATCCTAAGGAGGCTACGAGTATTCGTCGACGATCTCTTCGATTATACTACAATCAGACCACCAAGACTCTCTATCGACGGACTTATGACGGCCTACTCTTGTGTTGTCTTACTGGTGATGAAGCGAAGCAGGTATTACGTGAAGCTTATGACGGTGTCTGCGGAGCACATCAACCCGGCCCTAAGTTACAGGATCGTATCCGACGAATGGGTTACTACTGGCCCTCTATGGTATCTGATGCCATCGAATAAATGTCGAGCCAGTCAAATCCATGCAGATTTTATCCATCAACCGTCAGAATTCCTTCATCCGACTGTTGCTTCCTGGTCTTTTGAAGCTTGGGGAATAGATATTATAGGTCCCATCAATCCTCCTTCTTCTAAGGGATATCGGTTTATACTAGCAATAACGGATTATTTCTCCAAGTGGGCCGAAGCTATACCTTTGGCTGAAGTCAAAACCAGCAGCAACATCAACTTCGTCAAACACCATATTATTTACAGATTTGGTGTACCCCGACGAATCATTCACGACAATGGACCTCGGTTCATCAGTCAAAAGTTTACCAAGTTCTGTGACGATCATCGGATTGACAATGTCGCCTCTACAGCTTACAACCCTGCTGCTAATGGCTTGGCTGAAGCCTTCAACAAGACTATCATCAAACTCCTTAAGAAGTTTGTGTCTAATAACAAACGAAACTGGAGTAAAAAGCTCGGAGAATGTCTATGGGCCTACCGTCCTACGGTCCGCAACCCTACAGGCTGTACACCCTTCTCTCTGGTGTACGGTTGTGAAGCAGTTCTACCCCTGGAACTTCAAATTTCATCTTTGAGAATTGCTATCGCTAACGAACTTACTACAGAGAATAATGATCTTCTTCGACTTCAAGAATTAGAGGCGCTCGACGAGAAGCGGCTATTGTCTCAATAACATATTGAATTGTATCAAGCTCGCATCTCGAAGGCTTTTGACCGCAAAGTTAAAGTCAGAGCCTTTCAGAAAGGAGAACTTGTTCTAACAGTCAGACGTCCTATGACTATGACTCATATGAGCAAAGGTAAGTTTGATGTGAAATGGAAAGGGCCTTATATCGTGAGCAAAGTTTTCTCTAATGGAGCCTATCAACTCACAGAGTTGGACGGTCGATTTGCGATGATGCCTATCAATGGCAAATTCCTTAAAAAGTACTATGTATAAATACAAAAGAGATTTCTTATAAATGTGACAAGACAATTCATAAATTTTATTTTATTTCATCATAAACGATATTACATGATATCAAGGACGAGGATCACTATCGTCCTTTTTATAGACAGGACGAGGACCACCGTCGTCCTTTTCAAAAATATAGTCAGCAAAGGAGCTGAGGACATCCTTGCTCGATTTCAATTGAAATGCGCAAGCGGCCATCCTCATAGCCTCCTCTTCTTCAGTCTTCCCTGGCTTAACTATGAAGGCTAAGATATCATGTGGCGGCTTGGGTGCAGACGAACCTTCGCCCGCCTCCGTCTGCTTTGGTTGGGTTGGCTAGGCTGGACGTTCCTCAGCGGCTTCTTCGACCTTTGGGACGATCTCAGCCTTCTTGGATGCGTCTTCAGATGACATTTTGTGTTAAAAAAATTGAAACTGATCATTCCATCTGAATTTTTGTTCTATTTATAGACAAAGATTCTTGAGATAGTCTATTACGAGAACCGAAGTGACGTGTTCTTCACAACATTCACTCATTTATTACGACGGTTCATCCGTTCATTTCATTCATCCGACGGTTCACCCGTTCATCCTATTTTAGTTCATCCGTTCACTCCATCCATTTGACGGTTCATCCGTTCATCCTGATGATTCATTTTGTTCATTCATTCTGACGACTCATCCGTTTATCTATATCAGCAACTTGTTACATATTGATTACCTCTGATTAAGTTGTCTACCGAAATAATGATATTCAAAAAAATTATATTCTACCATGTCTACATTACCTCTGAGCAGATATAAGGAATATAATTATTTTCTAAATCAAAAAATATATCATGTCCTGAACCTCTGAATATATTTTCTGTCGCTATTATTTATATCCGTAACAGGATATGCAACAAATAATAGAGCCACAAAATAATGTCTTTTTATTGATTCATTGATAAAGGTGAGAGATATTACCAAAAGACATACTGCAAAGAAGAAAATACAGAAAGTTTTCTTTCATTCAGCCGGAGGGATCATAAGATCAGCAATCTGCTGCTTCATAGTTTGGAGCCGTTCATCACGAGAATCCAACACTCGTTTCCTAGCCTCTGCCATTCCAGATTCAGCATCGAATGTTGGCAAGGTGACTAATCGGCGAGCAATTTTATCCTGATGAAACTTGACGAATTCATTTTTTTCATGGATCAGAACATCTAGTTGCTGAACTGCGGCCTGGTGCTGTGTGGTCTCTACATCAATAGCAAGTTAAATGACTCTCAACTCCTCTTGAAGCCGAGCGAACTCTGTTTTCAAATCAGCAACCTTTTTCTCCTTTTCCCCAGCAGTAGACGCTACTATATTGGGCTGAGAATCAAACTCTGAGGATTTCATAGCAAAAGTGTCCAAGAAATTCTTAAAATCAGCCTTTGAAACCTCAGCTTCTTAAGCCATTCTCTCGAATTCAGCAGTCACGAGCGGCTCTACTTCCCTTCGATTAAGGTCTTTGTAAACCTTGATCGATTCTTCCAACTCATCCAACACATGTTCAAGATAAGCGGCCTGAGCCTCATCACCCTGATCTCGGATGCCTCCGATCAGGTAAGAAGTTGGACCTCTGACAGTATTGAAACCAACAGTTTCTTTTTCCATTATCCTTTTTACTAAAGGTCCTAATGAAGTGAAGAAGAAAGTGGTGAAGGAACCAACTACAAATTTGTTGGTAGCTACTGCACTAGGTGTGGCAACTACTCCTATAGAAGCTTCAGCAGCGGATGTCTGCAAAGGTGAAAGTTCAGCATCTCGAACGTTGGCTGTAGCCTCTTTTGACATGGGAACCATGGTGGAGCTGGTCGTCCCTCCCTGATGTTCTTCTGCAAAATCAAATGAACATCATTAGTTTGTCGTCACTAAGGACTATCAAAAAGATCAAAACGAAGGCAACTTACCAACGCTTGGTTTGGTGACAAGATTGTCATTTATTGAAATAGACTGAAACCTCACGGAAGTAGTTTCAGACATCACTGCCTGACTATTTATCGCTTCGGAGCCACCTGATAGATGACGGCCGCCAATGGCTATCGCCTCTGTCTGGTCCATGTTAGTGTATGCCAGAAGAACTACATGAGTTTGGATTTCTACATGGATGAAGGTTAAAACATCAGTCATTTAATCTATAAATAAAGATTATCAAAATCAGTCAATACCTCTTTGATCTTTTGGGTCGGTGGCAGTAGCCTCTCCCGGTGCTACTTCATCAGCTGCATTCGTCTCCTGTGATGCTTGGTCAGCAACATCCTCTTCCGAAACTATGTTGTCATTAACATCCTCGGCCGGTGTTTCCTTATCACATGCGGCCTCTTCTGGCGCTTCTTCATCATCAGTTGCATCGATCGGATCTGTGTCATAGAAGTCAAAGTCACATCCATCCAGAGCTTCTATAATTAGTCGATCTTCCTCAGCGCAATACAAACTCAGTGTAACTAGAGGATCACCTGCTCCCATTGCAAGTATAGGAGGCAGCATTACTTCAAGAGATGATTCTGACTCAATGATCATAATCAGAGTTGCAGTCCCTTCTCTTGCTTCTGTAGCCTTATCTTTTGTCTCTGCAGTCTCTCCTCTTATTTCTGTGGCCTTATTCCTTATTTCTGCGTTTGCAGTTCCTTCTCGTGTATCTATCACCTGCCCAGGCTCAGGAGGAGGTGTAGGAGAAGATATCATAACCCCAGTGGCAGCATTGACCAGGGCCGATGTATGGATAGGTTTTAGGGAAGTGTTTTCTTTCTTTTTGAAGGCAATTTTCTTCCTACATGGAGGTTCTTCAGGACTCTCTACGTCTACAGCTTGTGTCTGTCTTTGGATTGAGGTGGGGGTCATCGCTTCCTCCCTATGAGCTGACTCAGCCTGTTGTCGAGACTGTGATCGGGTAGTGACCCTTTTTGAAGAGTCTATGGTGGTTTTCTTCTTGGAGATAGGAGAATATGGTTCTCATGCCTTTCTTTTTTTCTCCTTGATCGGAGATTTTGCAATCTTTAAAGAAACCCGTAGCGGTTCATAGACTTCTTCAGGGAAATTGGCCTCCCTCGAAGCTTCCAAAGGCACATCAGCAGGTTCGTGTTCTTCATCATTTCTGGGGGGTAGCAGAACGGGTGCCCCTTTCCTAAAATGTGTCACCGTCGTAAAGCTGTCCGTCAAATTAAAATTCTCAGCAAAAGTATTTGCTGACGTATAGAAGATTGAGTAAGTGTATAATATGCGCGGGCCTCGGTCGTTCTTTGTAGGCATAGAGAATGTTGTCTTGGTATCCCGGGCGTTGTAATTGGCCCAAGCCCGGGCTCTATCAATCAGGTAACCTTTTTTCTGTAAGCATGTTACGACATTGCCCACATGGAATTGCTCGTAGCCGAATTGACGTGCAAAACAACTTGGAAGATAAGGTTCAAGATAACACTCGTCTTCGAACCGATACACCAGATGCGATGGCCGAATCATTCTCAGCCAGTCAAAGGTTGTACGGCCCAAGGGCGGCACTCTCACCTAGTCGATGAGGTTCGTCGGTACATATTCATAACCAGCTGGAGGAAGAATACAGTAAAAGTTCCATCCTTTGCCAAGATTGAAAACTCGCCGGCAGTCATTCAAAGTGGTATAAACCCACTTACATCCGGAATATCTTCTTAAGAAACTGCCGCTTACCGCCCCCATGGCAGGATTCATTAGAGAAGGATGGTGTAGAAGCAGCCATCCAAATAAATACGTGTACAGCAGTTCCAATCGGGGGAAATGTCCTTTTTCGTCTTTTCTTTGAATCATTGAGTCAACAAAGAGACGGAGTCCGGCGTTCATCTTATACGTCATCGCTGATAACAAATCCATTCGATAGCCAAAAACCAGACGTACGGCAGCAAATAATACACCGTGATGGAAGCGGTCAACTGCACTGGCCCCGGGAACAATATATCGTCGAAGCCAGAGAGTAAGAAAACCTGCTAGCTGGACTTCTTTCGACATGGGCCTGTAACCCATCCTCATATAGCTCTCGATGATGTCTCCTTGCTTGAAAGGAGGGTACTGAAGATCATCTTCGATCTTGATGTCCATCTCATCGTGCATTTCCATCAACTCTATCACCTCGCTGTTGCTAAGCGGTTTGAAGAAGTTGGGGTTGCAGTTCTCGTGCTCCTTAGCTTTCTTCTCAATAATGTGGTTAAGAAAAAGATACGACAACCACTTGGTTGAATAACAAGTGCCGGCTGTGCTACTCTTGTAATACAGAGAACAAATCTTATAATGGCATAGTAGCTCTTCGAAGCCATCTACCATGTCAGTATTTTCCTTGCGTAGATTATCCAATTCATTATTCGTCGGGACGAACTCTTCATATGGGATATTCCCTATCGGCAGATTAGAGATATGTTTCATCTCATGCAAGGCTAAGCAGATTTCCTCGCGCGGCATCATGAAGGTCCCGATTCTGTAATTATATCATTCCGCCAATGCAAGGAATAAATGTGGATTAAGGGGAACCCATAGACATTGGCGTACAATGCATGATACAGATCAATGTCTCTGAGCTGACTCTCAAACTGGACTAATATCCAATTGGCCACGCAACTCCATCTTTTATTCTCTGGGTTAACAAGACCTATCAACCGCAGGTCATTGTCTAGATATCTCCCGTCCACTTTTGCAAAATCATTTACGAATATTGGGGTCCTCACTGGCAACAATAGAGAAGAATCCTCCGGTGGGATACAATCGGGTTTTAGTCCTCGGAGCAAAGAACAATGTCGTTCAGAAGAGCTGTAGAATACATCTTTATTTTCTGGCCCTTTCTTGACATAGATGTTGCCCACTCTGGCTTGTTGCAGTGGAATTATGTCCCACTCCATCTTTCTGGGATAATTCGTAAAAGCGTATTTGGACAGAGGAAGATATCTTGAGATCTCTGTCAGATATATTGTTTTCTCGCCCCTTCGGAAGATTCTCTCCTCCATACGAGGCCTCGGCTGTGAGTTCTTATCAAAAGCTTCACCGAACAAAAACATGGGTTTCTTGTGTGTGACAGTATCAGCAGTCTGTAGAGGTTGCCCGTTCATCAGACATAATAGAGTCTCATTATCTTGTGCAATCAAGACAGCCTGCCGAGATGATGGAAAAGCGTACTGAGGAAAGAAGACATGTGAAAGATCTTCCTTGAACTCTGACTCGGACAGAGTTCCGGCAAGAACTTCATAGTTTGGGTCTTCTCTGAGGTTAACTGTATTGATGAAGAGACAAACATTAGTATGTGCAAAAGAAATTAAAGTTTTCGAATGAATTACATACACAATTCATCCGATTGTGCTGCGTGCACAATCTATCCAATTGTGCATGAGCAGCACAGCCTAGTTGCACAAAACATCAGATTGCGCCAGCGACGTCTTGGTGCACAAATCGACAGATTGTACTAAACACGCTGTCAGCACTCTCCAACCGATTGCACAATTAGAGCCAAGACATAATTTTTATAAAAATGAAAACTGTTGTACATGCAGCCAAAACCATAAACAGGGTGGCACAAGTGGTTGAAAATACTATCAATCTCTAAAAAGATAGAGGCATACAAGTTCGATATCATCAAAAAAACCCTAAAAAGGGTTTCGATCATTGTCCATCTTCACCTTGAAGAGCGGGGTGGCCTGTCTCATGGTGAGACACTCGTGGTGCAGTACGAGTTGAAGGTTCGGCAGGGCCTTTACCCTTCTCAGCGGCCGATCATTTAGGCGCCATGGGTGTCGACGACGAGAGGAGGAAGAAGAAGTTGAAGTAGGAGAATAAAAAAATGCTCAAATGCTTGAAGGAGTTTTTCTCTCTGAGATTCAAAAGCAAGTAAAGCTTAAAAGAACGAAGGAGGAAACTATTTATAGTTTCTCACAGGAACCCAACAGACACCTCCGATTGTGTAGAGAAAATCGGAACTAATTCCTCAAAACGTACAGGTCTAAGCGCAACTTGATTTTAAATTTGAAATTCAAAGTATTTCGAAACTAAATATTTTCAAATTTTGAAAACTTTGAAGGGGGTCTTGTAAGTCCTAAAAATCAAGTTACACCCATCAAATATTGCACAGAAGTCCAAACTGTGCACCCATCAAATGAACAGCGCTAAAAATCAACCGCGCTAGATTGAACTGTGCCACTACCTGAGCACGTCAATACTGACGTGGCAAAGCCATCATTACCTGACAAGAAAATCAAATCCACTGACAGCCTGACAGCCCAAGAAGCGAGGAGTCTGCTCGTTTCTCGTGCCGTACCGTACCGCACTCTAGGACAGCTGTCCAAATCCCAGCGCGGTCCAGCTGTCAAAATCCCAGCGCGATCCATTGACCAGAGCTGAGCGCAGTTTGAAGCTAGCGCTATTCAATCCCAACACAGTTGTGGCGTGATCCATCAAGCTTTTTGAAGATAACTGATACTTATTACGTAGCTTACATGCCATCAATTGCTCGCCACATGGCAACTGTCTGTACACGACCAAGCACATTTTAATCAAACAATGCCACACGTCTAAATACAGTTAGCCCACAATCGAGCAACTACCCAAAGGCCAGCGCAGTTTATAGCCTGTGCAGTCTATCATTGGCGCAGTTTATTATGCGCAATCTAGAATAACTACAAAACAGTTATTTCTAGAACTCTATAAATAGAGTTTCAAGTTCTTCATTAAAGGGGATCAAGTCATTTTCGAGACCATCAGAGATCAGGAGTTCTTGTCCAAGTGCTGCTGCATTCTTCAGAGGCTATTGTCTTCAAAGTTCACATAGTCCAAGGGATAAAGCGATCATCTTCTGATCAAATTCCTAAAGTTGTACTTTTCTAGAATTTATTGTACTCTTGTACTATTCTTTAAAGTTTATGAAATAAAGAATTTTGTTTTTGCAAACAATACTCATCATTGATAGCCTCCCTCCAGAAGACAGCGTCTCTGGTCTTCATCACCTCATCATAGGTAAGCAGACCAGCTTCCACATGATAGGTGATGAACTCATCTCCGAAGTCCTTATGTCTCCTCACCCGCTTAGATTTGGGTTCTGCGAGTTCTGGTTCAACAATTGTCTCTGGTATGACAATTTCTTTTTCTTGGACTACATCTTCTTTAGAAGTGATAGCCGCCTGTGCACTCGCATTATTCTCTAGAATGTCTGTGATAACAATTTTCTTGCGCCTCACAAATTTATCTTCAAAGAATTTGGCGTCGTGAGATTCAATGATTTGATTGGTTTCAACATCAAGAAACCTCCGAGTATTACTTTTCTCAGCATACCCCAAGAAGTTCATCTTTGTAGTCCTTGTCCGAAGCTTCTGAATCTGTAAGTCCGGAAGCTTCACATATGCCATGGACCCCCACACTCGAATGATGTTCAAGTTGGGTCTGACTTTGAACCAGAGTTTATGAGGAGTGACTTCGGAACCTGCGTACGACACTCTGTTCAGAATGAACGTAGCCGTTAATACAGCTTCTCCCCAGAAGCAGTTTGAAAGACCTACAGTCAACAATATTGAGTTCATCATCTCTGTCAATATTATATACTTCCTTTCAGCTACTCCATTTGATTGAAGAGAATACGGAGCAGTTATCTCATTGACAATTCCATATTCTTTACAGAAAGATGCGAATTCAATAGACCTGTACTCTCCGCCTCGATCACTCCTGAGTCTCTTAAGTTGTTACCCAGTTTGACGTTTAGCCTCAGCCCTGAACTCCTTTAAATTCTTGAATGCTTCATCTTTAGACTTGAGCAGATAGACAAACGCATACTTCGAGTAGTCATCGATGAATGTAATAAAATACTTTATCTTGGCCTTTGTGGAGAACTATCTGAAGTCACAGATATCTGAGTGTACTAACTCCAGAAGATTTGTACTTCGATTCACCCGTTTGAACGATTTTCTTGTGATCGTTTTTGTGCACAAACCTCACACTTCTCCACCTACTTACCCCCATATTTGGAGATGAGCCCTAGACTAGACATTTTGTTTATTCTTTTACAATGAACATGTCCTAGTCTATTGTGCCATAACTCAAGAGAATAACCAGAAGAAGAAACTGCATTAATTATTTTTATAGGAGTTACAAGTTGAAGTTTGAACATCCCTTTGGTAAATAAGCTTTTTCGAAGTATGTTCCTTTGTACGACATCACTATCTGCCCAGCATTGACGTCCATCCTAAAGCCTGTACTGCATAGCAGACTTCTAGAGACCAGGTTCTTGGCTATCACCGGTACATGCTTCACATCTTGAAGTGTCAGCAACTTTTCTGAAGTCAGGTTCAGTACCACCGTTCCTGTCTCCAGTACTTCAGCATGTGTCTGGTCTGCCACCATAACCTTCTCAGATGTAGGCTTGTATGTGGTGAACAACTCCTTATTAGAGCAAACATGGCAGGATGCACCCATGTCTACCCACCAGTCGTTGTCAACACTAGTCATGGCAACCTGCACAATCATAGCAGCCTTATTAGGCTCACCTTGCTCTATCTATTTAGACTTTGATTTGCAGTCTCTATGATAGTGGCCCTTCTTTCTACAGTTGAAGCAAGTCACATCTGACTTGGGCTTTGGCTTTGACTTGAACGAAGCCGACTTTACCTTCAGATGGTTGAAGTCCTTCTTCTTCTGGTTGTGAGAAACCTTATGCTTAGCCTTGGAGTCCCCCGCATGCACCAAGTTGGCCTCTGCCAACTGTTTGGACAACGTGTCTAATTTGTTTTTAGCCATCAACTCATCTTTAACATTGATGTTGTGAAGTAGTTGATCTAGGCTGATTTGCATCTTCTTTATATGCATGTCCAAGATAAAACTGCTCCATCCTGACAGAAGCTTGGAAACTATACCCCCTACGACAAAAGCGTCGACAAGTGGCATGCTATCATCCTCAAGTTTTTGACATAACATGAGGAATTCCTTGACTTGAGGCGATATCTCTTGTCGTCCTCAAATCGCATGTTCCAGACCTTCTCAGTCACATAAATCTTGTTGCGATTCTCATCCGCCTGATAATGCTTCTCTAGAGACTCCCAAACGACCTTATTATGGTCTGTCTTGCTGTATGACTCTGCCAGAGTATCCTCTATGGAGTTCAAAATCATCAGCTTGCAGAGATTGTTGTATTTCCTCCATTTGTTCTGCTTTGCAGTTGCAATCACAACTGCCCAAACAGTAGCATCATCCTCGTCTGGAATCTTCGGTTTTGGTTCTGTAAGAATGTAGTCCACCTCTGCCAGTTGTAGATTCATGCATACCTTTCTCTTCTAAGAGTTGTAATGATCCCCGTCGAACTTCTCAAGTTTGTTGAAACTTGTATCGAGAAGTTTTGCACGGCTGTTCTCCATCTACAAGGATCTTGCTTTGAGATTGTTAGTCCCGGAGCTTGATCAAAGATGGTAGAACTAGATGTCGAGATCAAAGGTTCAAACAAACGTTTCCCTTCTGATTATTCTCGAGATCCACGAGGAACACTATAATATAAATCTGATTACAAAAGCAACAATAATCAAAAAATAAATCTCATGTTCTTCCTCGTAATTGCAGTTGCTGACAGACAGAACTGAGTTACAACTCAGAGAAAAGAGAAGAAAGAAGAAGAGGAAAGGTTCTTGCTGGGGTGATTAAGATCACCGTTGCTCAAAGCAAGATTCGCCCCACCACGATCTGCTTCCAGGAACCAGCAAGTTCACGAAGAACTTCTGGAACGCTCGTAAGTCAATATTTAAGACTTGAACGGGCTTCCTGGACCTTACGGACTCCCATAACTCTCTTCTTGGTGCATCTTCCAAAGGAGGCCAAGGGGCTCTATTTATAGAGTGGAGTGAGACTTCAACTTTTCTCCTATCCGATGTGGGACTAAAATACTAATACTCAAAAATAGAGTTTGATATTTTAGATCATCCCACAATCATCATAGTAGTATGCCAGTCCACGCCTACCCCCCGAACACTCCCGTGCAAGTACGAGACAACCTCGAGTCCGTGTCCGAGTCCCCACAACAAAAATTAATTTGCATCCTTGTTGGAATTAATCCTTTTTCTTTCTAGGAAAATACTCCCACATGGCACACACTTGTGTCCCACCATACCTCATATGCACACCTCAACACAAGCAATGCATTATATTGAGATACTCGCCATTTGGTGTAGTCGATGTGGGACTATCTTTCATAGTCTAAAGGCAAAAACACCAGCACTTTGTTGGTGACAAAGGAAAGAAATTATTAGGTGAAAAAATATGTCCAAAAATAGGTCCATGACCTTTTTTGACCATATATATGGTAATCCTATATAAGATTGGATTTGACCATATATGTGGTAATCCTACATAGGATTATATTTTTTAGCCTACATAGGATTGGATTTCTATGCTATATAAAGGGGTCTACGGGTGCTCCTTTACACATCTCATTGTGCTCAAGTTGTTGAATAAGTTCAACATAAGAGACCTAAAGTTGTTGAATAAGTTCAACACAAAAATTTGAGAGAGTTTTTTTTTCTATCTTTGTGATAGGGATCGAGTTCTTGAGTGTAAGGAGAGAATTGTTGAGAGATATTGTAATTCATTTTCTTCTTCATAGTAGAACTAAATCACCCTTATTTGTGGAAGTAGGCATTTTGGCCGAACCACGTAAATCATTGCCTTTGTGGTTGTGAATTTTTTCTGAGTTTCTTGGGTTTATTTTTGCTGTGCCACAACAAATTGGTATCAGAGCTTTGGGAGTAGTAAATTTTTCGACAAAGTTTTCAGAGAAAGTTAATTGGGTGGATTCTAGATATGGCTCCGTCAAGCAGGATCGGGAAGTATGAAATTGAGAAGTTCGATGGAAAGAACAATTTTGGCTTTTGGAAAAGCCAGATAAATAACGTTCTCATATCTCAAAAGCCTCACAAGGCTTTACGGGAAAAATCCAAGAAGTCCGCTGACATGACCGATGATGATTGGGACGACATGGATCTTGAAGAATGTGCCGCTATTCGCCTGTGTTTGGAAAGGGATGTCGTGTACTCTGTGAAGGACAAAACCACCGCCGCTGGGCTCTGGTTGAAGTTGGAATCACTCTACATGACAAAGAATCTCGCCAACTGACTTTATAGATTAAAGTCGCTCTACAAACTAGTGATGGAGGAAGGTACATCAATTCAGGGTCATATTTTAAAATTCAATCGAATTATTTTTGACTTGAAGGATGTTGACATACATGAAGAAGATGATCGTTTGGCGCTAATCCTATTATTTTCTTTGCCCGATTCTTATGAGAATCTTATTCAAACGTTATTGTACGAGAAGGACTCAATTTTCGTAGAAGAAGCTACGAGTGCCTTATTGTCTAATGAGGTACGGAGGTTGGAATCTAATGGCAAAAACGATGGAGGCAAAGCCCAAGGTTTGACGGCAAGAGGAAGGACAAACGATAAAGCATCTTTTAGCAGAAGGTCAAGATCCAAGTCCAAAACACCTATTGAGAAGGTGAAGTGCTTCAACTGCAATGAGAAAGGACATTATGCAAATAAGTGTACTCATCCAAAGAAGAAGAACAAGAAAAAGAAGAATAAGACAGAGAGAGAAGGTGATGAAGCAAACTGTGCTTCAGAAGCTGATAGTGACGAAGTCTGTTTTTTGGTGGCACATGACAACATGAGTGACTGTTGGATTCTCGATTCCGGATGCTCGTACCATATGTGTCCAAAGAGGGAGTGGTTTTCTTCCTACAAGGCGACAAATGGTGGTTCTGTGTTGATGGACAACAACAATGCATGTCGAGCTATTGGAATTGGATCTATCAAGGTAAAAATGTATGATAGAATTTTGTGAACTTTGACCGATGTCAGACATGTTTTCGGCGTCAAAAAAAATCTTATTTATCTTGGTACGCTTGACTCGAATGGTAACAAGTTCGTCGCCGAGGGTGGAGTCTTGCGGGTCGTTCGTGGTTCTTTGGTGGTGATGAAAGGTCACCGACATGGTAACCTTTATATCTTATTGGGAAGCACTGTGACTGGGACTTTAGCAGTAAGTACATCTGATTTGTCAGAAAGCATGCGTCTTTGGCATATACGGCTTGGACATATGAGCGAGAAAGGCCTGTCCTTACTGAGCAAGCAAGGGTTACTGAAGAACTTGAAGAAGCCAAGTATGGATTTCTGTGAGCATTGCATTTATGGCAAGTAGCACAGGGTGACCTTCAGTACAAGCAAGCAGAAGACAAGAGGTATTCTTGACTATGTGCATACAGATGTATGAGGACCTAGCAGGATTCCTTCCAAGAATAGAGCAAGGTACTATGTCCCTTTTATTGATGACTATACACGTTATGTTTGGTTGTATTTTATCAAAACCAAGGATGAAGTGTTCGAAAAGTTCAAGCAGTGGAAAGCGATAGAGAACAGAACGGGCAGAAAGATAAAGACGATGAGGTCTGATAATAGTACTGAATATACCTATGGACCTTTCAAAGATTTCTGTGCTCAAGAAGGTATCGTTTGATATTGGATTATTAGGAACACACCACAGCATAATGGGTTAACAGAAAGGATGAATCGAACCTTGCTTGAGAAAGCAAGATGTATGCTCTCCAATGCCGGTTTAGGCAAGGAATGGTGGGCAAATGCTATAGACATGGCGTAATACTTGGTTAATAGATCACCAACTCCGTCCATAGATTGTAAGACTCCATATGAGGAGATGACCGACAAATCAGCAGATTACAGCACTTTGCTCGTATTTGGATGCAAAGCTTACTATCATGTCAATAAGGGTAAGTTGGACCCGAGAGCCAAGAAAGCAATATTCTTAGGATATGCACAAGGAGTGAAGGGCTACCGTCTGTACTGCTTGGAGGACAAGAAGTTCTTAATCAGCAGGGATGTCATATTCGATGAGTCTTCAGTATTGGCTTCGAGCATGAAGAGTGAGTCCGATCATGATGGTGGTGTATCTAGCAAATCTCAAATAATTGAGATTGAGTCGTCTGAGGATGCATCAGATGAGGTAGAGGTTTCTAAAGATGTTCATCAAGCCCTACAAGAGCAACAACCAATGGATGAGCAATACTAGCAGCAAGATTCCTTAGCCACCACTAGGCCAAGGAGATCAGTCAAGCCAGTACATATGTATAGATTTGAGAAACCGGTAAAGCATTATGGACAGCTAAATGTGGTAGCATATGCACTACCAGTAGAGGATGACGAAACTATCACATTCAGACAGGTGGTCAAAGATACTAATAGCGAGAACTGGATGGTGGCTATGCAGAAAGAGATTAAGTCTCTCCACAAAAATTGTACATGGGATCTAGTTCCATTACCCAAAGGCAAGAAGGCTATAGGCTGCAAGTAGGTGTATAAAAAGAAGGAAGCTTCTCTAGAGTCAGGTGGCACTCGGTTCAAGGCAAGATTAGTGGCAAGGGGCTTCGTGCAGAAGGAGGGAGTGGACTACAATGAGATCTTTTCTTCGGTGGTCAAGCATACTTCTATTTGCGTATTGTGGAGCTTGGTAGCTCATCTTGATCTTGAGTTAGAGCAACTCGATATGAAGACAGCATTCTTGCATGGCGATCTTGACGAAGAAATTTATATACATCAACCGGAGGGCTTCAAGGTGGTTGGCAAGGAAAATCATGTGTGTTTGTTGAAAAAAAATCGTTGTACGGGTTGAAGCAGTCACCTTAACAGTGGTACAAGCGGTTCGACACCTTCATGACACGGCATGATTTTACCTGAAGTAAGTATAATTGTTGTGTTTACTTTTATAGACTTCGTGGTGGAGACTATATCTATCTATTGCTTTATGTGGATGATATGCTTATTGCGTCAAAAAGCATGGTAGAGATAGATAAACTAAAATCTCAACTTAGCTCGGAGTTTGAGATGAAAGACTTGGGTGGAGCCAAGAAGATTTTAGGGATGGAGATTAAAAGGGAGAGGAAGAAACAAAAATTGTCTTTGTCTCAGAAGTCGTACATTGAGAAGATCATTGCTCGGTTTGGTATGAAAGATGCAAAGATTGTTTCTACTCCCTTGGATGGCCACTTTAGGCTCTCAGTCAAGTTATCCCCTGCTACAGATGAGGAGAAGGAGCACATGGCTCGAGTTCCTTATACGAGTGCAGTTGGCAGCTTAATGTATACTATGGTGTGCACTCGACCAGACATTGCACAAGCCGTAAGTGTGGTTAGTCGCTTTATGGCTAATCCAGGAAAGAAGCACTGGGAGGTTGTGAAGTGGATATTTAGGTACTTGAAGGGCACCACTGATGTGGGCTTATACTTTCGTAGAGACTTTAGTCAAGTCAATGGATATGTGGATTCGGACTATGCTGGTGATCTGGATAGGCGCATGTTAACTACTAGATACGTATTTGTTTTACATGGTGCACCAATTAGTTGGAGGTCTATGTTGTAGGCTACGGTTGCACTATCGACTACGGAAGCAGAGTATATGGCGGTAACAGAGGCGGTGAAAGAAGGCCTATGGCTTCGTGGTTTAATTAATGACTTGGGGGTGAAGCATGATGTAGTTGATGTGCATTGTGATAGTATGAGTGCTATCTACTTGGCAAAGAATCAAGTCCATCATGCAAGGACCAAGCATATTGATGTTCGCTACCACTTCATACGGGATGTTGTAGAAGACGGTGATATTGCACTTGAAAATGTGCATACCAAGGACAACCCCGCTCATATGTTGACTAAGGTTGTTCCTGGAGCTAAGTTCCAACATTGCTTGGACTTGCTCCATGTCCTACCAATTATTTGAGAGCCCTTGACGAGTGGTTGATTTGGTGAAGCTGTACGGTGGAGAAGTGTCGGCTCGATTTTGTGGCAAAATATTGCCGAGGTGGAGAGATGAAGAAATATGTCCAAAAATAGGCCCATGACATTTTTTGACCATATATATATATGGTAATCCTATATAAGATTGGATTTGACCATATATGTGGTAATCCTACATATATGGTAATCCTATATAAGATTGAATTTCATTATATGTGGTAATCCTACATAGGATTGTATTTTTTAGCCTACATATGATTGGATTTCTATGCTATATAAAGGGATCTACGGGTGTTCCTTTACACATCTCATTGTGCACGAGTTGTTGAATAAGTTCAACACAGGAGAGCTAAAGTTGTTGAATAAATTCAACAAAAAAATTTGAGAGTTTTTTTCCTATCTTTGTGATAGAGTTCGAGTTCTTGAGTGTAAGAAGAGAAGTGTTGAGAGCTATTGTAATTCATTTTCATCTTCATAGTAGAACTAAATCACCCTCATTTGTGGAAGTAGGCATCTTGGCCGAACCACGTAAATCATTATCTTTGTGGTTGTGAATTTTCTATAAGTTTCTTGGGTTTATTTCCGCTGTGCCACAACATTAGGTGTACGAGGTCCACCATTTATTCTATCCGGTAAGTCAAATCTGACATGTGTGTCATATCATAAAGCGATTAAAAAAATCAAGATATGACCCACATGTCATGTTTGAGTGACCAGACCCACAGAATGAATGGTGGACCTGATTCACCTAATTATTTTTTTCACAAAAGAAGCTTCACATCGTCAATGACGAACCGCTTCATAAACTAATGGTCTCCAAACTTTGCATTAGTGCACCATGTTGCCATATGATGTTTTTTACATCAAGAGTATCTCACGATACCACAATCATAAAAAACAAGAAAACTCAAATGAACAGTAAACATTCATGTATCCGTATATAAATATCGATACTGTGATATAAGTCTCCCAGTCACGTGCCGAACTGGACTGAGATTTTCCACCTTTAGCACGACCCGACCTAGCACGCTACAATTCATGGGCCCGAAAGTTCCGACAGGCTCGGCCCAGGCCCACCCAAATTTTGTCTTGGGCCGGCCCGGCCGGCCCACTGGACAGCTCTATACCTTCGCATGTTTGCTCCTTTGCTAACATGTCAACTTCTAAAGCTTCTGATTTGAAGAAATAGCATTACCAAGATAATGTCCAAAAAAGAGAAAAATCTCTAACTATTCGATCTTCAAGAAAATAAATGTTAGTCTGCATATTAATAATACATGCAATTTGAACCAGTGCACAACTTGTTCATTCTGGCACACCAATATATATTGTTTATGAATTTTAACATTAAAACAATAATATTTTTTTATGATAAATATGAAAATAAGAATTATAAAGATGCTATCAATATGCTCAAGTATGACATATATTTAATTACATAATACGGTGAAAGAAAACATTTGACAATACTATACAATAGCATATACCAAAATTTTCCCATAAATTAATTGTATTACATATAAAAATAGTCACTTAACAATATATATATATATATATATATATATATATATATATATATATATATATATATATATATATATATATATAAAAGACGCTTTATTGGAAATGAAGGGGTGCCAATATATATATATATATATATATATATATATATATATATATATATATATAAAAAAAAAATATATATATATATATATATATATATATATATATATATATATATATATAAAATTTATATATATATATATATATATATGATACTGCAAAATTTTCTTCTAGATGCCAAAATCTATAATTAATAGTGAACGATGTAAATTTTTTTATTAATGTATAGTAATGCCTACCTTTGTATGTAGAGTCATAATTATCATGACCAGACAAAATTTTATGTCATTATCTATGACATCGGGCTACTTAAAAGTAAATGAAAAAGATTCATCACGATGCATCAAGAATAGAAAAACATGGAATTAGAATAGGTGTTATGATCCTTACACTTTGCCAATGATATTGAAAAACAATGAAACAAAAACTAAAGCAACATGGGTTTCTCATTCTAGTGCCTTATTATATGTTACACCATAAAAATTTATTGGTATTGAAGTATGTGCTAAACAATAATTTGCTTTATATGTTAGCAGAATTATTAGCAACCAAAATTGTGTATGTATAAGAAAAATAATATAAATATAATTGTTAAACAATATACACAATTAAGTCGGATGCTACAAAAATATATCTCTACATAAATTATCCAGGTAATATTTCTAATCTATTTGAGAACTATTAAAATATTATATAGAACAAATTTGGGCATATCAATTTAAGTTTTACTAAAACCCTTTGGTATGTCAAATGCATTTACAAATGCATATTCTATTTATATAGATGCAAAAGTCTATTTATTGTAATTGCAGATAGCAAATTTGAACAAGTAGTTTATCATTAAAAGTAATTCATCGATATATGCTATATACTTTTACCAATCAAATTGAAATAGTAGAAAAGTTAAGTGCTACAGAGTTGGAATTGACAATATGCCCGTTCCAATAAACTTGAAAGTGAACTTTATTCATCCATACATATTGCATATTACTCCTAATTAGAACATAAAGACAAGTTCGTTCTGTGCTAACGAGTATAAAAATGATGGTATAGTATATTTTATGCTAACATTGTGAATATAATGAAGAACTATATTCTAGATGATATAGAACATAATTTTCCAACCCCTATTTACAAATATTCTGAACAAAATCAAAAAATCACTAGGGATTAGTTATGATTCCAACCATTACAGAGAACGTGAGTTATTGTCAAGGCATAAATGTTCTCAAAATCATTCATTCTATCCATATATAAAAATATATGAAACATCATATTAATCAAACTTGAAACATAAACCATATACTACTACAAAAAAATAGAAAAAAAAGAACAAAGAGGAGCAGCTATTGTGTCATTTGGATGTGCCCGTCTCTATTGGACAATTATGTGTGGCACATTAAGTGTTCGAATCCAAATTTTATTAATGGATGACACATAAGAAAAATCTCACTAAGCAAAAAATTACATGGATATTATGAATAACGTTTTATGTTTGCAAAGCAGAATAATCACATTATTCTTAACATTTTATATGTTATGTTTGCAAAACAGATATAAAAATATGTGCATATATTCGGTCAAGTAAACAAATTAATATGTACTGTTATATATATATAAACACCCATTTCATATATCCATATAAAAGGCACAAAATGCTGCAACCTTTACAAGTAAGCACCGAAGTAAAAAAAAGAAGGAGCGGGGGAGCAAAATAAAGCACCCTCTCTGAGGCCTAATGCCTCCAACACAACCACCAGCTGAGAAAGTACTATGTTAGCAGATCAGGGAGTTCCAAAAGCCATTCTTTACGTGCTTACAATATGTTGATGTTTGCAAGAACAAAATTTCCTTCGTTACAAACTTAGAAAAGAGTACAAGAGTATAATTAATTTCTGAGAAAGTACAACTATAGGAATCTGATCAGAAGACGATCACTTTATCCCTTGGACGATGTGATATCGAAGACACGAGCCTCTGGAGGATGCAACAACACTTTACCAGGAGATTATGATCACCCTTGATGATTTGAGATTGATTTCAAACTCTATTTATAGAGTTCTTGAAATAACTATTTAGCAGTTATTCTGGGTTGCGCGCGCTTCATGTTGCGCCCCTCCTGTTCACTTGCACGAACGGTTGCACTAAATATTGATGACGTGTGACATTGTTTGATTGAGATGCGCATGGTCATCGGAAGTATATTGGGCAAGTTCTGCAAAGTTAGTGGCTTGCATGCCACGTCACTCTGTTCTGAATACTGTTTTCTCTCCTTGCGCGAGCTTCATCAGGTTGTGCATGGACGCAATGTAGCAACTTGCGCGAGAGGTTGCACCAACTGCTATGGACGCATGGTATCATTTGATTGATATACATGTGGTTGTAGGCAGTATAGTGGACACGCTCTGTGAAGTTGGTGGCTTGTGCGTCACGTTACCCTATTTTAAAATAAGAGCTGATCAAGTGGAGCCAACTAGTCAGGCTGCACATAGTCGCAACTCAATAACTGGCGCCTTTGACTAGGTATTCTATACTGTACTGATTAATTCTTATGCCACTCAATGACTTGCGCGAACTAGTTGTCAGCATTAATTACATGCTGACAAAATCTTCTCGAGTGCCGCATTGCGTGGAATTCGAATTAATTTTCCTTAATCTTCGTGCTATTAATTGTCAGATAATAATGATACCGTTACAGCTTTTCGAGGAAGTATGCCACATGGCGCTCGCGCAACCTGACTCCGACGCAACCAGATGTTGGCACAACCTGAGGCTGCGCAACTTGATGTTTTGGCATAATATAATGATTTGGTGCCATTTGATGAACAAATACTTTAATAGGTGGCACAGCTTGATTTTTAGCCTGTACAAGACCCCCTTCAAAGTTTTCAAAACTTGAAAATACTTTAAAGTTTTGAAATACTTTGAATTATGCTAGTTTTGTTTGGATTGTGCCAGTTTGTTGTCTGAGTTGCGCCAGTCAACTCGAGCCCGCTTTTTCAGCATAACTCGGCCTCATTTACAAAGCTATAAATAACCGTACTCTTTGGATTTTTCATTCATCACCATTATTTAAGATAACTCGAGAGAAACCCTATCTTCTTCTCCTTTTTTCCGATCTTTGAGAACTTTGATCGACAGCAATGGCACCCAAGCGCTCTACTGCTGAGAAGGGTAAGATTGTGGCCGAGTCATCAACATGAGTTCCGCCTTCGTCATGCCGAGAGACGGACGACCCGACCATGGAAGGTAAGAATTCGACTATAGACCCGATTGTCGACCACCCTACTGATCATCGGCCACCCTATTTAGGATTTGGCTTGATTCTGACAATGTGCACCTGCTCTTTTTAGAGTTGGACATACTCCATAACTGGCACCTCCCTTATTAGGGTTTTGTTGCTGTCGACCCGCGTTGCGTATCATTTCGAAAAGTTATGCTATCTTTTGGGCACAACTTCGACATATTGTGCGAAAAAATACGACGCAACCTGATGGTTGCGCATGTTGAGTGCGGTACAATGTGAGTGTCATACAACCTGACTAAATAAAGCATTAAATACTCGGTTCATTCCCAACGATGAATATATTTATGGGGCGTACTTTTTCGAAACGCCTTTTTTCTTTCTCCCTCGTTAAGTTATACACACCCATTTATGGGGAATACGAAGTATTGGCGGGGGCGGATCTCCGCTATTTATATATGGGTATGATGCCCAACCTCCATCTTCATTCACTCTTATGGCTTCCAAAGAGAACATGAAGCAGAAGATGAATATTAATGTCGACGATAAAGCTTCCGAGGAGAAAACACCCTGTGCGCCTATGGCGTATTTATTGGAATCTGACCCGTCCTTGAGGGCGGAGAACTTCCTGGACTATTTTGGCCTGACCTCAACAGTCTTCATTCGTTCCAGTGGTGGGCTATCATCTTCTTCCGAAGAACGTGGCACCTTAGAACATAGGAAAGGATTCCTCCGTTTGATGCATCGCTCGAGAATCCATAACATACAGGAATTGAGCGCTGCCTTGCATCAGACTTATGACGGGAAGAAGAAGTGACGTGATACGAGAGCATCATTTTACATAATGGCCATAGCGCCTATGTCTGTAGTGTCTGTCCTTTTTTCTATTATGAAATAAAAAATTGGACTTTATTAAATTATGGCGCATTTGAGCTTTGTTGTGTAACTGTCTTGACAAGTCCCACATATTTTTTAAACTTTTTTCGGTTTTGATAACACAAACTTTTGAACGACATGTGGAGTTTTTCGTGCTTTCGTGCTTCATTCTTCCTGAAATATATGCCTATGGACGTGCATAATATTTCAGCTTCAATTGCATATGAATAGTTGCGATAAGAAAAGAACATTTACTGTATTCTCTTCTTCTTTCTATTGTTTGCAGGGGGCCAACTGACAAAACTCCCCAGAACTGGCATCGGTGATCTTGGATGCTATGAAGTTAAACTACTTTGACACACACATCAGAGATCTCAGAACTCTTCATGTTTAAAAAGGCTTCATCGAGATGGTATGAAGGGCCTTTATACATGAAGAGTTGGAGGGTGGAGTCAACTCTAACCCGAGTATTTGGGTAGAAGAGTTCCCTTTGTGGCAGTACTAGGAATTGTGTTAGAAGGAAGGATGAGCATATTCCTATCTCTGCCTGCGCTGAAAACATAACATCTTCGGGTTGATGCCCCTTGCCCTTCTTTTCTGGTATTTCTGAGAGAGGACCAGAGTTGATTTCGTTGCCTAGATCGCTGCTTCAGGTCAAGTCAACAAGGAACTAGCACTAATAAGAAGATCCAAAGATGCAATAGACCTTCATTTATTAGATTTAGAATGAGAATCCAAGATGTAATAGATTTCCATCAAGATATATCTATATTTTTAAAGAAGGAATAAAAAACGATTTTCTCTTCTTTATGATCTGATTTGATGTGATGATATAGAAAATAGCATCTAGAGGTAATGTGGACGTGAATTCATTTTTTCTATTGATAATCTTCAAGTCAACATGAACTCAAAGACGGTAAAATATGTCTAAGAAGACGATATTTGTGATAATATGGACTTTATCATAAAAAAAGATATCTTTTAAAATAGCTGAATTTCAAAAGACAGAATTGATGATTTAGATATGTTCCACAGAAGATTTTGAGTTTTTATTATCTTCTGGCTTTATTTACGAAAAAGTAAATAAACGATAATAAATGTAGGCCTATTCACGAAATGAAATAAAGATGAAAAGACTGATGAATAAGCATGCCTTTTCAAGGAAAGATCGCTTCGATTCTCGAGACAAAGAGTAAATGAAGATCTCTTCACAAGATGAACGAATATGCCTTTTCGAGGAAAGGTTGTTTCGATTCCTGAGACAGAATGTTTGGCCTTTCTGTCTATAAATAGTGTGGAACTTTTCTGAGAGAATCATTCACCCTTTGCAAATGTCTTCAGAAGATATGCCTAAGGAGATGGAAGTCATCCTGAAGATTGAAGCCGCCCTCGATACTCCTTCCGACGAACCTCCGCCGCCTACTCAGCTAAAAGACGGAGAAAGCTCGACTATTCCTGGAGAGAAGTAGGACATTCTTGCCAAACTAGTGGAGCCTAGGAGTACTGCCGAAGAAGAAGCTCTGAGAAAGGCTGCCTGTGAACTGCTGGTGTTATCGGACAATAATGTCTTCGAGCTTCTTGCGAAATATGTTTTCAATCAAGAGGGCTCCGGTCCTCGTTAATTTTATGTATTTCCTTCTGTCTAAATTTATACAAATAAAAAGGAATTTTATTTACATTCTGAGTCTTTGTGTTGATATTTCTTCTTTGTCTTCAAACATAATATTACTTAAGCAATTTGCTATTAATGGGCATCATGGAGACTCGACCATCCATACCAGTCATTTGATAAGCTCCATTGGAGAAAACTTTGCTTACAACGTAGCGTCCTTCCTACTTTGCTTCAAATTTACCTTTGCTTATGTACGTCATAGTCATAGGACGTCTGATGGTTAGGACTAGTTCTCTTTTCTGAAATGTCCGGACTTTGACTTTACGGTTGAAGGCTATTAATAGACGAGCTTGGTATAACTCAATATGTTGTTGAGCTAGAAGCCGTTTTTCGTCAAGCGCTTCAAGCTCCTGAAGTCTTAAACGATCATTGTTTTCGATTATGAGTTCATTGGCAATGGTAATCCTTAGGAAAGGGATCTGGATTTCCAATGGTAAGACGGCCTCACATCCGTATACCAAAGAGAAAGGTGTGCAGCCTGTAGGAGTACGTATAGTAGTACGGTAAGCCTACAGACATTCTCCAAGATTTTCACTCCAGTTTCGTTTGTCGGTAGAAACAAACTTCTTGAGGCGTTCGATGATGGTCTTGTTAAATGCTTCTGCCAACCCGTTAGCTACAGGATTGTAAGCTGTATAAGCAATATTATTGATCCTGTTGTCATCGCAGAATCGAGTGAACTTCTGACTGATGAATTGTGGCCCATTATCATGAATGATTCGCCGAGGAACACTAAATATGTATATCACATGATGCTTAATAAAATTGATAACACTGCTTGTCTTGACTTCAGCTAGCGGTATAGCTTCAGCCCACTTTGAGAAGTAATCGGTTATGGCCAATATGAATCAATGTCCTCGAGACGAGGGAGGGTTGATAGGACCAATGACATCCATGTCCCAAGCTTCAAAGGGCCAAGATGTTGCCATCGGGTGAAGAAATTCTGATGGTTGATGGATGAAGTCAGCATGGATTTGACATGCTCGGTACTTCCTTGCATACTCGATTATATCAGATATCATCGATGGCCAATAGTAGCCCATACGGCAAATACGATCCTATAATTTAGGACCAGGTTGATGTACGCCACAAATACCGTCATGAGCTTCATGAAGTATTTGTTTTGCTGCTTCTTCCGCAAGACAACGTAGGAGTAAGCCGTCAAACGTTCGTCGATAGAGCGTCTTTATAGCATGATTATAATAAAATCTGAGTGACCGTCGACGAATTGTTGTAGCCTCCTGAGGATCTTCGGGTAGGATATCATGGACCACGAAGTTTATGAAAGGAGTCCTCCAGTCTTCACTGATGGCACAAATTTTAACTGAATTGTTGAATTCCATATTTGAGTTATTAACTTCAATATTTAAGTTATTCTTGACACAAAATAACTCTCTATTAGTGATGACAATTATTTGTTGCCTTCTTACTGGAATTGCTAATATTGTTGTAAGATTAGCGAGTGTATCAGCTTCCGTGTTACACGCTCGGCGTACATGCTCGATGAAGAAGCCTTTGAATTAAGTAGCCATCATGATCGCTGCATCATGATATAGGACCAGATCTTGATGTCGAACTTCATATATGCCTTTAACTTGATTGACAATATGTTTGGAGTCTCCGTAAACTTTAAGATACTCAATATCTAATCGTTTAGCCAATTAGAGACAAATGAGTAGAGCGTTGTATTCAGCCACATTATTGGAACATGAATCATCAAAAGAATAAGGTCTTTGAATAGCTAACCCTTCTGGTGAGACGATGACGATTTCGACTCCAGCAACAATAGCACCTTTTGGTCCAATTCTGGATGCACCATCAAAGAATAGACGCCAGGTAAAAATTTCTTCTGAAATCATATTGGACTCCAAATTTTTGTCAGGAATCTCGTCGTAGAGTTTAGACATTTCAGGAATTGGATGAGCTGCCAGAAAGTCAGCGAGGGCTTGACCTTTAGCAGACTTTTGAGAAATATAAACCATATCATATTGTGCTAACAATATGGCCCATGTTGCAAGCCTGGAATTAAGTATATTGGGCTTTTTCATCAGGACCCGGAGAGGGTTAACTCTAGAAATAACATGAATAGTTTGGCCAGTGATATAATATTTCGTCTTTTGAACAGCAAACATTAAAGCTAGACATTCTTTTTCCAGTGGAGTGTATCGATGCTCAGCTCCAATCATTGTACGACTAAGGTAATAGATAGGCTGTTCATGACCTTCCTTATTCTTCTGAGCTAATAAAGCACCTAGGGAATGGTCCATTGCTCAAACATACATCAGGAAGGGTATCCCTGACAATGGAGGCACTAGAAATGGAGGGTTCATCAAGTACCGCTTTATGTCTTCAAATGCTTTATAACGCTAATTTCCTAAATGAGGGTAATTTTGAAATTTTTGTGATTTTAATTATTTATTTATGATATTTAAATCGCAATATGATTTTTGGTAATTTTTAAATTATTTTAAAACTATTTAAAAACCATGACTTGTGATTTTGATGTGCAGCTAGTGAAACCCTAGAGACTGTCTGACCTAGAGCCTAACCATGTGATTTGGAATATCTATTTATTATTTTTAGGCTAAGGGTAATTTGGTCATTTTGACTTATTAGAATTATTTGATTAATTATTGGATTGATGGTTGTTGATTTTGACTTTTACTAGTTGTGACTTAAGAGACTAACCTAGATGTTGACCCTAGCTATGGTGACTTGATTAGCATGGTGAGACCCTAATCTAACTTAAGTCAACCTAAGTTAGTCATTTAGAAATCAAATTTCAAATAAAAGGATTAAGGATTAGGTTCAATGACTTGAGACTATGAATTGATTTCCATGAACATTTAAACTTGGCCCATAGCCTACTAGTGCAACCCTAACCCTAATTTTATCCTTTTATGACTAGCCATCTAGGGTTTCCCTTCCTATAATATCTTTCTTCATTTGGTTATTGTCTCTTTTGTATTGAATCAACACTTAGAAAAAGAAAGGTATGGCCATTCTTCCCTAATCTATAGTTTTTCTATTTTAATTCCTTTTTGACTCTATTTGCTTGCATTAGAGTCTAATACTCCTCTATTTTCTGGTTATGGAGAGTAATCTTAGCTATTGAGCAATTTGGAGATTTGAGCTAGCAAGGAGGAACGCTCTATTTTGGGGCTTTTCTTTCCATTGGACAACCTATAGGTAAACTCCTTAGATTGTGTTATTATTCTAATTTTTTGCATCCTAGCCTAGATCTAGGTGTCCCCTAGCTGTCTCTCACATTTGGTTAGAAATCGTGTCCATTTCATGTCCGTATCGGACACATATCAATATATCTATGTGTGTGTTTGATGAAATACCTCAACGAACTATTTATTCTCCATTTTCAAAACTAATTTCATATTTGGAAAGCCCTTGACGTGTGTTTTCAAAACCCCACTGACTGAGCATAATTTCGAGTTGGATTCGTGTCCAAATCTGGACACGAACCTGTGTACAAGCCACCACACGGTTGCCCTGCCTCTCAGATATCCTAGCAGACACGACACAGCACTTCTTGACACAAAACTTTGTGGACACCTAGGCCACGTGTCTTACACTACACTGACCAAATTTCAGGTTATATTATCGAGTAGATTGGGAGAAATCTCACCCGTACTAATTTTACACACACAAGCACTATCGTACATGCCTTCACTGATACGGGCTTCGTGTCCCCCGTGGACACGTCATGGTGACATGTCAGGGAAACAAATGTGTTGCCCTATGTTGTGCGAACACAAGGACACGAGCACAGAGCCTCGTGTGTCGTGTGTCGCGTGCACGAGCCTGTGTTCTCGCTGTATGAGGTAGTTCTGTGCACAGACTCGTGTCTGTGTATTTTTGAAGTTTGGACATGTCATATCCCACTTTATGGACACGACACTACTTGTGAAGCATGCTCATGTGTATATGACATAATACCCACTATTAATTTGATATTTTGCTAAGTTTTCGAATTCTGAATTAGGTTTTATCCTCTTTCTTTGATACATGCCGTTCTTCATATAATTTAGGATTTTAAAATGTAATTTAAATATTAAATTATGGTTAATTAGATGTTATTTATATATGTACATATCTGAGATTATGTTTGCACAGCTGGGATTCAACGATATGCATATTGGTTGTATTTGAGTTCATCCATTCGACTGAATAGCAAAAACTGAGAATTTTTCCCAATTCAAGCCTGAAATTGAAACATAAAAACTGAGTTTAATGGGTTTTTGAATGTTATACTATAATTAGATTTGCCTTGATTCGATTTTGACTTGGTTGAATGTTCACATCCCTTACCTTTACCTAACAGTTCCCATGTTTGATGTTGCCCTGTATTTAGGTGTTTAGTTCAGGCCCCGTATCACTATGGGTTCAGTGATACATGTTGATGTTATAGCCCAGACATCTTGCCCTATCTTTTAGCTTAGACATCGGTCTATTCACTGATTATGATTCAGTTGATCAATTCAGTCTATATTCATATCCTCTTCTAAGTGCCATTCCATATAACCACTGATACACTGTTAGATACACACTACAAAACCTGAGAATGTGCAATACTGATATTCCTATACACTCATACACATTATACTGATTTTTTTGTACACATATTGATTTTCTATACATCTATACACACACTATAAAACCTGAAGATTTGTACACTATTTTGCCACATACGACACATCTATGCACTTATGTAAAACCTGTGAACCTGAGAATATAATGTTCATTACATACACCCTCTGTTTTCCTGAGAATATGGATACACACACATGCATATGCCCTATTGACACACACACATAAACTGGAAACCTGAGAATTAATGAACTGTCATGTGTTTACTGATTTTGTGGATTGGTTTAATTGCAATGATGTTTCACCTATGTATATATGAGCTTAGTGGCATGTTCGGATTCACACATTGGATTAGGTTTGGGTTTTTCGAATGTGCATTGACTGATTCCTGAGAATTTGGTAAACTGATTGGTACCCTCACTGATTTTCTAAAATCTGAGTTCTACTCACACTCACACATTTTAACTGAGACACCGATGCTATGCATAAAACTGAGATACACCCTATACAAATTTGATACGCACATACACATGTACACACAATAGGAAATCCCCTGTTTTCTGAGACACACCCCTCACATTGCCACACTCCCTCACACATTGACACCCACATCACCCTCTATATCTCTCTATATTTTTTTTGATATATGGTAATGTATATATATATATCTATAGCATGTAATTTATGTGTTGATATATGTATGTAAGTATCTCACTCTATATATTATATATATATATATATATATATATATATATATATATATATATGTATAAAAAAAATATATATATATATTTTCTATACATAGTATAATATATATATAATATATATATATATTTTCTATACATATATATATATATATATATATATATATATATATATATATATATATATAAGGTGATGAATGAATAAATGCATGAATATATATAGTTTCCTATGGATGTTGGTTGATTGTATGCTATATTGATTAAAGGCATATAGCCTATACAAGATAGCCCCTATATGATTGCCTATATATATTTAGTATATGAATGTATGCTTGAGGAGGATTGTAGCGTTACTTTTAAATAATTAAATGTATGTTATATTAGACATTGCTAATAGAACTATCTAGGCAATAGCCTATATATGTGTACCTATCTATATATATAATGAATGTATGCATATACTACTTGTAAATATGATTGCTTGGTTTGGTTTTGGCTTATGTTGAGTGCTAGCCGAGGCTTGGTTAGGCCTAGTGAGACTTGTTAGACTTGTTTAGGTTAGGCTTGACCTAATTGACCTAGTTTGACTAGTGTGGTTGACTAGAGTTGACCAAGTATTGACTTTAGCCTAGTTTGACCTAGACAGCATGCATATGCATTGTATATTTCATTTACCCTTCCCTGTATATATCTTGACTTGCGTTGCTCTGAATAGGAGTCAGATACCTCATCTCGGACAGTATATTCTCACAGATATTCACATCGCAAGCGAGTACATTCTCTGATCATTTTATATCTTGCTTAGGATTATATTCCTGCTCTAGATTACCTTATTTGATGCTGTCACGATATTATCATGGATTGGTACTATATGGATCCCTATATTGAGATGTTATCTCCCTCGGGAGCATCGGATACTTTATGTCATGGGTTTTATGTACATCATGTATTCCTCGCTCTCATGTTATTCATGTTTTTCATGTGCTTCATGTACGTTCATGTACGCTCGTGTACTCTCATGTTCTCTCATGTTCGGTCATGTTTCTCATGTATTTCATGTATAACCTATACTTCATGTGTACCCTTTATGGGCCTTTATGTAGAATTTATGTTTACTCAGTTCTGAGCCCTTATGTATACTTTATGTACACCCATCTATGGGCTTTCATGTGAAAATCACGTGCGTAACATAACTTGTCTGGATCCTTGTGTATTGATTTGGGTATGGGAGAGTATAAATAGTCATGTGAACAATTTCAAAGTAGTATAACCATGTGAGCCTCTTTAGTATATTCATGTGCAAATCCAGCCGTTTACATGTCGACTTTGTACTCTACATCACTAGTCACTGATAGTTCTCTACTTATAGTAGATATTTCTATTACAGTTCTTTCTATTTACATCATGTACATTCTTTCAGTTTTCATGTATCGTACTCTTTTGTATGTCTATATTTCCTAACTTGCTATGATCTGTGTGAGATGTATTATGCTCGCTCCCGTCCTGACTGGACCTCTTGAAAATTTTACAGAGGATGATGAGGAACCCTGTACCCCTTACTATGGAGCTTGCCTAGATGACACTCACGACCTGGACCCTTGGGAGGTTCAGGCAGCTGCTGAGGATGATACCCCATGCATAGTATAGATAGTTTAGACTGTTCTTTCTTTTTATGTTAGTTGTTGTCTTTGATTTCAGAATTGTATATTTATGGAGATGTTGAGACTGGTTTTTGTTAACTTTGATTTATTTTACTTCTATTTGTACCTCAGTTTTGAGGATTTCTTTATCTATTCCATCATGCTATATTCTACCTCTAGATTGTGATTGAGTTGTACCTTCTGTAACTTGGCCTCCAGTTGGAGAGTATTTCATATTATGTTAGTTATGTTCGTGACTTAGAACATCGTTCTACCGCCGACATTGCGACGTAGGCTGGGCGCTGTTACATACTCGTACCCTCACAGTGGGTGCGGGTCGTGACATGCTTGTTGACATTCTTCAGTCCAAATAAAAGTCACACCTTTCTTCATGAGTTGAGTGAACGGTCTACAGCGTCCAAAGAGATTTGAGATGAATCTCCTGATATATGCAAGCCACCCCTGGAATCCTCGTAGCTCGTTTAGGTTGCGTGGAGGATGCATCTCTTGAATGGCTTTGATGTTCTCGGGATCAACATGTATACCTTTAAAGGTAATGACGAATCCGAGAAATTTGACATTAGAGACCCCCATGAATGACTTGGTGGGATTCATCTTGAGTTGATGCTGGTGTATTAGATCGAATATAGTTCTCAAGTCTCGAATGTGGTCTTCCTTTAGACAACTTTTGACAGCAATATCGTCAACATAGCATTCAACAGTCTTTCATAAATGATCATGAAAGATGGTACTCATGGTCCGCTGATAAGTTGCACCAGTGTTCTTAAGACCAAATGGCTTGACAGTGTAGCAATAGACTCCAAGAGGAGTGCAAAAAGATGTATGTTTCTCATCTTCTGGATGCATCTTGGTTTGATTATATCCTGAGAATCCATCCATAAAAGACATATGTTCAAATCCACATGTATTGTCAATCATGACATCAGTGATTGGAAGAGGAAATTCGTCTTTGGGACAAGCTTCATTAAGGTTTCTGAAGTCGATGCAGATCCAAACTTTTCCTGTCTTCTTCAAAACTGGGACAACATTAGCCACCCAGTCCGGATGTGGTCCTTCTCTGACGAAACCACAGGCGATAAGTTTCTTGACTTCAGCTTCTATGGCATCCATCATATTGGGTCAAAACCGACGTTGTTGCTGCTTGACTGGCTTCGCATTCGGCAAAATATTGAGCTTGTGGGTAGCGATCTGAGGATCTAATCCCGACATGTCATCATAGATCCAAGCGAATACATCAATGTATTTTCTAATGAGTTGGATCAAATCATGTTTATCCGTTTCAGGGAGGCTTTTGCTGACAAATATTGGTTTTGGGGAAGTTTCATCTCCAATATTTACTTGAACCAACTGATCTTCAGTAGGTGGCTCACGTTGCTTAAAGCGAAGTTCCCATTGAGTATCCCTCCTTCGTGCCCAAGGATCAGATTCAGAGGCTTCGGCAAAGTCTCTGTCATCTTTCGAAAACTCGACGGTTACCATATTGGAAGATAGAGTCATTCGATGGACGTGCCCTACACTAGTGTCTGAATTCTATGAGACAGAATCAGAAGAGTTAGATCTTTCTTCCTTATCGGATTCGGAAGCTTCTGGAGTCAGAATTGGTGAAGTATAACCTAATCCCCGCTTATTTTTGATGTAGTATTGTTTTGATTTTTTTTTTGGAGCAGGAATACGAATAGGAGTTCGCCTTCCTTTGCCGTCATTAAGACCAGCTTTAAAATTATAGCCCATCTTTTGAATGATATCTTTTGATTGCTGACTATAACGAAGTAGTTGAAGTCTTCCGTTATCGTGATTTTCTTCTTTACTATCGAGCGTAATCTTCTGTTCCGTTCCTTTACTAAAAAGTATAGGAAGTTCATCTTTCTTCCTAGAAAGAATTAAGAAGGAGTCCTGCATTGGATCGAGCAATACTTTGTTTTGGGAAGCTTCAACTGCTCCTAAGGTGAGTGGTTCGAAGTTATCTAACATTTTTAAATAACACCGAGTATAATAAAGAACATCAGTATACTATAAAGGAGATTCTACTTTATTGATCTGTACGTCATCATTTACAAAATGATTCTTAGCCTTAACAGAAGGCTTAGTAAGGTTAATAACCAGAGAAGAAGAATGTGAAGGTTTGTTACGACGAAGGTCGATAACAAGAGGCTCAGAAGAGGTGAGCTCCCTTTGTTCCCTTTCTACAACAGGAGGTTGTTTGTTATGAGAGAAAAGATGTATAGTCAATGCCTGAGAAGAATAAGGACGAGTAGTACGTCCTTTGACGGGGATTATGATTCCCAACAGAGTCGTCATTTTGTTTATAAGAACAAAATTTCCTTCGTTACAAACTTAGAAAAGAGTACAAGAGTACAATTGATTTTTGGGAAAGTACAACTATAGAAATCTGATCAGAAGACGATCACTTTATCCCTTGGATGTTGTGATATCGAAGACACGAGCCTCTGGATGTTGTAACAGCACTTTACCAGAAGATTATGATCACTCTTGATGATTTGAGATTGATTTGAAACTCTATTTATAGAGTTCTTGAAATAACTGTTTAGCAGTTATTCTGGGTTGTGCGCGCTTCAGGTTTTGCGCCTCATGTTCACTTGTACGAACGGTTGCACTAACTGTTAAGGACGCGTGTCATCGTTTGATTGAGATGCGTGTGATCGTAGGCAGTGTAGTGGAACGTTCTACGAAGTTAGTAGCTTGAGCGCTACGTCGCTCAGTTCTGAACACTATTTGGTCACCTTGCGCGAGCTTCATCAGGTTGCGCGTGGGTGCAATGTAGCAACTTACGCAAGAGGTTGCACCAACTGCTATGGACGCATGACATCGTTTGATTGAGATGCGCGTGGTCATAGAAAGTATAGTGGGCACGCTCTGCGAAGTTGGTGGCTTGTGAGCCACGTCACCCCATTTTAAAATAAGAGTTGATCAAGTGGCGCCAACTAGTCAGGCTGCGCATAGGCGCAACTCAATAACTGGCGCCTTTGACTAGGTCTTCTGTATTATACTTATTAATTCTCGTGCCACTCAATGACTTGCGCGAACCAGTTGTCAACATTAATTACATGCTGACAAAATCATCTTGAGTGCCACGTTGCATGGGATTCGAATGGATTTTCCTTAATCTCCATGTTGTCAGTTGTCAGATAATGATGATGCCATTATAGCTTCTCGAGGAAGTACGCCACATGGCGCTCACGCAATCTGACTCCGGTGTAACCCGATGTTGGTGCAACCTAATGCTGCACAACTTGATGTTTTGGCACAATGTAATGATTTGGTGCCATTTGATGATCAAACACTTTAATATGTGGCACAGCTTGATTTTTAACCTCTACAGTTGACCTTGTGTATCTGTCTGTTGACCTCAAAATAAGTTGTACAGAGTTTTACTGGTGCCCCTCGTATCTGTATTTGTTGCAATTTTTCCAAGTAACCCATGTGATGGCTGTTGCGACGATCTGGTGGCCGTGTGTGGCTTTTCTCCAGGTGGACAGTAGATCGTTGAAGCCCCCTTCAACCGGGTCTGGGAGGTAGGAAGTGGAGAACTTGAGCCAAACCTTGGAGGCCAAGTCAGCCGACGAGAGAATATGTTCCGCAGTTTCGGGTTTGTGCTCCGAGCAACAATGACACGCAGAAGCTAAGCTGAAGCCAATGGTGGTGAGGACGTCATCTGTGGAAAGTTTCTTGAGTAAATCTCTCCAAATCAGAATAGACCATTTCTTAGGGATACACGACTGCCAAAAAAAGTTGTTGATAGGGGGAGGCGTGCCGGTCCCATGAGCCGCTCGCCGTGCCGAAGCCAGTGAGAATGAGACATTTGCCGACAGGAACCACCAGAGTGAATCTGGGTCCGGCCCGACCACAACGTCGAAAGTGGCTAAATCTGCCGCTGCTTCCTCGCCTAGCCACGAACGCACCCTCCTCCAGTTCCAATCCCTGTCATTAGCCCATAGGTCCTTGATGACATCATGGGTGGAAGCATCTGACGAAGGTAATAGAAGGGCGTCCCCTGACCACCGTTCAAAAAAGAGAAATGATTCGCCCGACCCTAGACACAGACGAGTCAAAGGTTCGGCGAGCCACCAGCCGTCCAGCATGCGGCGCTAAAAAGCAGAGGATCTGCTATTGTAAGAGGCGATTGTATGGTGGGAATGCTTAAAATACCTAGCCTTCATGAAATGGGCCTATAAGGAGCGATTTACACGGAGCTTCCACCACATCTTCATTAAGTAGGCGTCAGCAATATGAGTCAACCTGCAGAACCTGAGGCCTCCTTCGGATGTGGGTCTAGCCATGGAGTCCCAGCTGGCCCATTGATGCTTATCCTTGCCGTCACAGTGACCCTAGAAGAAGTTGGCGAAGAGGCTTTCTATGTTGTCGAGGACCTTCTTAGGAGGGGAGCAGGTAGCCAGAGTGTAAATCGGGATGGAGGATAGGACGTGCTTGATCAGAATCATCTTACCACCACGCGATAAAATAGGATTGTGCCATCCCTCGATCCTTCTTCTGATTTTACCTACTAAATCATCGAAGATCCTGCATTAGTTCTGCCATACCCCAGTGGACACCCTAATTAGGAGAAGGGGCTGCACCACCGAAAAGGAGGTTATATTAGTAAGCATGGTGGTGTGGGCTTCGTCGGCTGAGTGCTGGGCATAAATAACGCTCTTATTAGGGTTAATGCGCTGACCGAAATATCTGGTATATCTCTGCAGCGTTTTTGAACCACCTCTACGGACTCGGCATCGCCCGAGGAGAAAATAAGAATGTCGTCGGCATAGGCCAGGTGGGTGGTAATCAGGCAGCCGCTGGCGGTGTAGAAGTGCTAGAAATGGGGGTGCCCGCCATTTGGTTCAGATTTCTACTCAGCACTTCTGCAACAATGATGAAGATAGTGGACGAAAGTGGGTCACCTTGTCTGACACCACGACTCGATTTGAAGAAACTTTCAGCTTGACCATTGACGACGGTGGAGAACCACGAGTTACTGATCGATCTCCAGACAATGTCAATCCAAGTCTCAGAGAAGCCGGAGGCCCTGAACACACATATCATTAATTGCTAGTCAAGCCTGTTATACGCCTTCTCTATGTCCAGTTTGATAGCAAAGCTACCTCCCTTGGACGGGAATTTCATGCAGCTGGTCATCTCTTGGGCCAACAGAATGTTGTCTAAGATATTACGACCACGGACGAACCTACTTTGTTCTTTTGAGATGATTTTGGGGAGTAACCCTGTCATGCGATTAGCGATAATCTTGGAGATGATCTTCTTGGTAAAGGTGCACATGCTCTGAGGGCGAAAGTCTTTGAAGGTCTCCGGGTTGTCCTTCTTGGGGATGAGGATCAGGTTGGCACTAGATATCGATTTGGGATACTTGGCTCCTTGGAAGAAGGCTATCACCGCTTCATGGATGTCTGACTTGATGATATCCCAGCAGGATCTGAAGAAGACGCCCGAGAAGCCGTCCAGGACTGGAGCACTATGCTCGCTCAGTGACAAAACTGCGTTTCTGACCTCTAGTTCAGAGGGCTGACGTTGCAGCTGGATGTTGTCGCTATCCACGACCAAACGAAGGATAGCCACCAGAAATGTCTCATCCTTGTGGATGACATCTTTGGTGAACAACTGCGAATAAAAAGAGAAAGCTGCTAACTGGATGTCTCGTTGGTCAGTAGGAGTGATTCCGCTTTTGTCACGCCCCGCTCCCAAAATACGACGAGCTGAGTACGTAACAACATTCCAAAGATACGCGACATACGAATATTCCAGTATCCATATTCACGATTGTCTCCCGTACAGTTCTAGGATAGGTTACAACAATTCATAGGTTACATAATGTATTAATTAACAATTTGATTACAGGACATTCTAAACTATAAATAGAAAAATTTATTGTTCTACCCGATTACAAACTTTAACCCAATATACATATATTACATTTATACCTTAAATAGATGATGAGGAGCAATCTGGTTCCCACATAATCATCTTCAATGATAGCATCATATTTCTTGTCTCCCGATGCACTTCAATAATTGATGGCAGCTTCCTTTGGAAAATTGCTACAAAACTAGTGAATAATACTAGGTCGTCAATATGAGGAGCAAGCCTTCAGTCAAATAATGAGATAAGTAACGTAAGGTAAGATGATAAAATTATCGAAATTGAACTGGAGGAAAGAATAATTTTAAAAATAGATTTACTGATAAATTTTTTTTTATAGTATTAGCATCTCTTCCCAAAAGAATTCAGGTGTCAGTTTTTATAAATGTGTAAAGCTCAGACAAATCTTGTATACAAATGCAATATTTAGAGAAATACTTCTGGATCACACAACTGCTAATATCTTGGCAATAATCCCATTTACCCGGGATCAGGTTTATAATAAATGGACAATGCTTAGATTTATCCGTCCCATTAGTATCAGGAATCACATAATGATGTGATATGATTCAGGATAACACATGACTTGTTTTTTGAGTTATTGGAATCAAGTGTTATAACAATTGTCGTATGACTTAAAAATTTTCAAGAATATCGGAACCAGGGTACATTGGATATTACATGGCCGAATTCGAGGATTCAAAATCCAATGAAAAATAGGAAAGTGAGATAAGCCTCATCGGACATCGTATGGCCGTACGAATGCCGATAACAAGAACTGATCAGTTTTTAAAATATGATATTGCAAGAGTTCGAAGGTGTGATCCAAAGATTTCTCTTCCATCCTGATGCAATTCTAACTTATAATATAATCTTAGGTTATTAGTTAACCTCAATTTTTGTACCTCGTTCATCATGTGATAGGAAAACACATATTAAACGAAAAAATAGATAAACAGGGAATTCTGTTTTAGCGAAATAAATGTCAAACTAAAATCTATATGCCCAAGGCAACGCTTCCAAGGATTTTAGGGTTAGAATTGTGCCAGAAAATTTGATAAAATCAGGAACTAGGTTTTAACCATTTCGACTTTCAAAAAAAATGGCTAACTCTAGAATTGTTCAAAATTTTCGGCAGAATCTGCTTTGTATTTTGGAGTCCGAAATTTTCATAAAAGTATAAACACACCGGAGCGACCCTCCATAGAAGAATCAAAAAAGGGCTCCAAAAACTGAAAGACGTGATCCAATTTTTAGAGAATAGAAAAGAAGAGGACATCGAATGTTCCCGGGTATGCCGACCCTTTCAGTGGAGCAACTCTCAACACCGGTA